>OY987266.1:20804516-21404516 GCA_963920665.1 Straminergon stramineum
GATATGATTACTAATAGATGGCATCTACATTTGGAGAAAATGACTTTTTTGTGCTCGTGAATGACTATAATTTTTGGTAATTGATTTCTTTAAGTTAAGAGATTTTTTTTCAATTTTATTCTTTACTAAAAAATCTTAGAATAGCAAAAGCTAGGGTGTCCAACCTTTGAAATTTTGAAATTCTACATTTTAAGCTCCACAAAAGCAAATAGTAACCTCCTTTTGCCAAAAATGAGGCAAAAAAGTACTTCCCTTGGCAAAAATGAGCCACAAATATGTATTCATCCCATGATGAATTTGGTTTTCATGGGCATTTATGACATCATTGAGGGCATCCCATGTCTTGTCTACCACTACAGCTTGTGCATCTAGACCATCATCAATGATCTCATCTTTGAACTCCTCTACTACTACATCCATGACACCACGTCGAGTAGTTGGAAAGGATTCTACTACAACTGTCTCTCGCATGACTTCATTGTTACCATCTTTACCATGCATTGGATTTGTAGTAGGAGTGTAAGCCATGAAACTAGGGACATCCTTCTCAATAACCCATGGTTTGTTGAACCAAACTTTCTTTGTAGGTGTTGCATACATGGTAGGTACCATGTTCAATCCTCTCAAATTACGCTGTGCCAAGAGAAAACCTTCCTACAATGCATCTACAATTTTTGCATTATTTTGAACTTATCATGTTGTATCCACCTAAGTTACATGGAGTTTCACCTTCCATTAATGGATGAGGGTTTGCCCAAATATTCACCATTTTGTTGTAGACTTTATTGGATTTCAGACCATTTTCACTATAATTAATGATGGACAATTGGTTCACAATATTGGTTGTGTTGACAAGTTTGTGAAAGTCGTATGCATGTTTTGCTCCATTCATCCTATAGATCTAGGAATTTTTTTGCAAGAATCACTACTTGTCAAGTGTAGTGGCACATGGAGGTGTGTGTATCAACCCTTGAAATGGAAAATTAGTAGCTCATCAAAACTATAGGACAATTGAATATCGATGAATCATTGTCTGTTCACTAAGTAGTGAGTTTCTACAATTTGCTTAGAATTTCCAAAAAACCCATGATCATTATACTTCAGCCACAATCACCACAAGCGGAAGAAAAAACTAATTAACTTTCAAAGCCAACACAATTCTAGCTCGCAAATCTGTAGTTGGAGAATAGAAAATATCTATGCACTCAGCACAAATCTGTAGGTATGTCTCAATACCCAAACATTATTCACTATTAACATTTGTAGACTCCTGTAAGAGTTTTCAAGCATTGCTCGACCTTCAATTGATAGATATGTTGTATTGAAGGCCAATTTTGCGTATCAATTCAACCTATATCTTCCTACTTTAGTCTACGTTAATCCACTAAACATTGATTATACACAAATTATCCCAAATTTTCAAGCATACATACATATCACCTAGTTGCAAGACACATACTACAGAAAGAAGAGGGTTGATTCATTTTTTCTATTGTGAATATAATCTTGGTTATGTAGGCTGCAAACACTTCTTGTCTCATCAAGTGAACAATTGAGATTCCAACCCTCCCAAGCAACACTTAGACGAGGACTGACAATACTTTGATAATCTTGTAACATTAATTGTCTTCTACGGGAGTCTCTATCGCTAAAATGTACGTCCCATGATAGGGCCCAAAACAAACAAACATTCCATAGCCTACAAAGCATCTATAATTCCCCATTGCCTCAATGCCTCCTAACCCATATAGAATCAAAAGAATTACATGTGCAATATGCAACTAGTACTAAATGAGGCAATTTATTGTGCATGGGATTCACAACAATGACTAGTGAATTCTCCCACCTTGTTGTTTATGAAAGAGTGAAGAATCCTTTTGTACCCCTCCTTCCCAAATCCAACTAGAATCTTGAAATTAGAAGCACAAACATGATCTGCATTTGGCCCACAAAAACTAGTTGAACTGTCCCACTTAGGTTTATAAGCAACTCGGCCCCTAACTTTGGTTTTGTCCTCAACAAGGATTACAAGAACAGGTCTAGTAGTACCAAGTGCTATTTTCACCTTTTTGTAAATTTCAACCACAACCTCAAAAATTTCAAAGTACTAATCTAGTATGAATTGAACCCGTTTAGGGGGATCCCTCTTTATAGTACTAAAATTAGTTCCACAATAATTCAAGCTAAACACATCAGACATTCTTTTACCCCCCTATATCTACATCACTTAAGCAAATGATTTTGTATTCTTAGAGTACTACTTCCCCTAACTGTCACAATTCAAATTCTGGGTGACATTGTTGATAAAGTCCCACAACAGAGGTTTACCACCAAAATCACCAATTCTATGAGTATTCCAAATATTATTGCAAAATTTCAGAAAATTGTGTTCAAAAGATGAGTGCTTTGCCATCTCCTTTAGAGTTGGTTGATTTACCTTCAATTGAACTATTCTAGTCAACTAGTGATTTAGTTTCAAACCTTAAATTCTTCCTCATGTCATTGGCATGACAAATAAGCTCAAGAACAGTCAAGTAACCAACTCCCCAACGATTGGCAGTAGTCCTAGTGCTTCTCTTATTGAATGCATGCTCCTCTCTCAGCACCTTTTTCTTCAAATCATTCTACTGTGGTATCTAAACACACATCAAGCATGTGAGGTTCACAAACCCTTTTCCATTAGTACAAAATCGCACACATTCCCTATGCACTACTAATCTCTGTTGCCTATCTACCTACAATTACAAACACAACAAAGATGCAGTTTACAAAACCAAACTACTCCAAAGATGGAATCACTTAGCAATACCCTAATGGCATATTGCAATCCATTGTACTTAGAGTATGAATCCCGATAGCCCCAATACATCAAACACTTCAAGAAATTTGCATCTAGACCTAAGGGCTAAGGTAGAATACATACCTCCAATTCTCCCTCCCAATGCACCACTAAACCACAAATGCAAGTCTGGTTGATTTTAATGTGCGATGGTAGTTGATGATCTACTTGGCCTCCCATGCCTTTCCATTAGTAAGTTGTTAGATTTTAATTGCAATGTGTGGGCTTCTTGAACCACAACATGCTTCAAATCTGACAATAAATTCTACAAATTTTCTTCCAAGTTCCTCTGGGGAGGGCACAAACTCAACCAATCGCGATAGTAGGAACATTTTACCTTAAACCACAATCTTTTAGGGTTAGGAGTTTCTACATCCCCAACTATTGTAAATGGCAATACACTAGGGTGATTGCAAGAAACACTTGTCCTATTTTTTGTCTTCTTGCCCTCGAATGGGTGTTTTTTTGCTCATAACTTTTGCATCATTTGTCCAATTGACGTGAAATTTGGAATGAAGGTACATGCAGCAATTTTAGACATTGATATTTTTTTTCAAATTTTTCAAAAATGTTTTACTATTTTTAAATTGCCCCCAATTGGATATCTATTTTGGCCATTTTGGAGGGTTTTAGACCTATTTCTGACCCAAAAATGAAAATTTGAAGCCACAAGTTGACATTTTGGAGGTCCACTAACATTACAAAGACTGACGATGAGTCTTTGTAAAAAAAATCATGTCAGTTGCACACATGGGGTTAAAGTGACCTTCCTTTGTACGAAGGCTACAAAGAGGGGAAAAATTTTACATGAATTTTTTGATGCAATGCAAGCACAATATTCTCTAACAAAATGGCTTTTTTTATGGAATTTTTTTGAATTGCTAAAAATGAAAAGGTCCATAGACCCCTATTTTGCTATTTTCTACACCCAATGGCTTTTGTAGTACCCCACAATAGTCTATAGTATTGCATAGTACTACATAGTATTGAATCAACGGTTTAGATTTTTCGTCACACTATTAACACATAGTATTGATAGTTATGTATAGAATTGTCAATCTTATGGCTATAAAAATGCATTTTTGATTCAAAACATGAAGTGTTTCTTGCAATCACCCACTAGCATTGAGCCCTGAATTCACCTCTTGCAATATTGAAACCCCCTTGTTGATTAATTCCTTGTGCTTAGATGGAGATAAGGGCATCGATTTTCCTTTTCCAAATGCAAAGGTTGGGTGATCAAGAAACTAGCATTGTAATTTTGACACCAATTTTGAATATGTTGAGTACTTGCACGATGACTTGTTTTAAAGCTTGTAAACAAATTACCAACAACAATATTGGTGTGATTACCACTCTCACCACCTCAATCTTTATGTCATTCTAAGCAATGTACCTTGACGATCCCTATACCATCTTGATCCCATAATTTCAAAATCCATTCATTATCTTCTAAAGATACATCTTTCAACTCCCTCTTCAATCGTTTAGCTTGCCATAGTTGTCACTCCAAGACATCTTTTGGGATGACGGTCAATTTCAAGCAGACCCCTCTCTTAGTTGCCATCACTGTCACCACTAATTTTGGAGGACCCTAGAGGTTTATTTGAAATCTCCACTATTGAATCTAGATGCATGTATCTTCAGCTTGCATCCTCCACGAGGTTTGGATCAATAGGTATTTCAACTTCAATCCTTTGGCACTTACTTGGTTGAAGATTGTTATAGTTCAAAGGTATGACATGCATGTCCTTTAGAATGTCAATCAGTGCTTCACTTTTTTATTTGTATTTGGCACCTATCCATTAGGGGAGAATTGAATCCAAGAAGGGGCCGCTTCATAGAGCAAAAATTTGGGTGGGAAAGAGCCTTCTCAATTCACTAATTGAGCTAAGATTTGCATGACAAGCTCAAATATTCGTCGTGATTACCCAATCCATCTCCACAATCTCATCTCCACTACCCAATCCATCTCTAAGATTTCTTGATTTAGTGATGGAGGATGGCTAGCACACACCTCCAACAAATTTCCACATGTCAAGTGGTCACTATGGTGATAGTAATGATGATGTGGACAAAATCACACTCTCCTCAAATCCTCAATTAGTACTAAAATTAGTAAAAAAAACTCAAAGCCTTACAATGGGATTATTTCTCCCCTAATGCCTCATCATCCTAGAATTCAAATGGCTAGTCCAACATGTTGATAGACTCCAGTTGCTCCCTAAACAATATGTATAATTTGCCGTCTCCAACTTTTAACTTTCCAAAGAACTCTAGGTTCGCCTCTTCAACCTTTAATGTCTACAATTTGATGTATCTCTCCCTTGGTACTACCATGATGCATCTAACAAGATCCTAAATCCAAAAATGTCAAATGAGAGGAAACCCTAAATCCAAAAGTATCAATGCTAACCCCTTACTTGTAGGGCATGAAACCTCGCAAAACAACGAACCCTAAACCAAGACACCAACCACCAAAAACCACAAACCGAAACCACCCTAATCCACAAGAAGTGAATACAACCCTAAACCACCAAATAGAACTAGCTTAAACTGCCTAAATCCACAAGAAATGAATGCAACCCTAATCTTGCAGAGTTGCCACAGGCAAGGAAACATGTGAGGAACAACTTTGAAACCTTGGTAGTAGAGATAGGATTGTACTGGGAACCCTAACTGCTTAAAAGTTGCCATGTGAATTGCTAATGAACAAAAGGTCAAAATTTATCCATCCAAAAGGAATGTTAGTCAAGTTTTCACATCTGACCAAGTAGATTAGTAGTCTCATAAATTGAACCTATTCCCAATAAATTCCTAGGATCCATATCTTAGAGGCTATCTTAGAACAATTTAAAAAAAATATAAAGTATTATTTATACATGTATTTTACTTATAATTGACTATACATGATTCTTCGCACTATATAATACATCAAAGTTTCTTCTAAATTTTGGACACCATGAATTCATACCTCCTGATATTATGCCGCACATTGATTGGTAAAAAATTCTAAGTGACCCCCTCATACAAAGCATAAAATCAATTTTTGAAGTCATTGTACCTCCATCAAACAATTACTAATTCCACTCCATCTATGACCTAATTTGATGCTAAGACAAACTCATAAAACAAAATGCTATTGATGCTAACGTCATGTCAAGAAAAGTTCTCCAAGTTGCCTAGGATGTCTAATACACTTCTATCAAGAGATAAATCTTTGGAGTGAATTTCTCAAACCCAAATTCTAAATCCTAAACCATTCAAATCTTAAGAAAACAAAAATGTCATCTAAACTTGTTATTCCAATTCTTTCTCAATATTTCATTGAAAAGGACCAAGGTAGTATATTGTTGAATTCAACACTAGCTACCTCCATCCACCATCTACCAATTCCACTCTTATGACCTTATCTCTTATTACTACAAATGTAGTCACTTAGTGCCAACAATTGAGGAATACTACAAATGTCTTGCTCTCCAAGCTTCTCTGCATTTCATATTCCAGCGTTTACAATATGGAAATAAATCCTTAAATGTAGGAGGAAAGAGATGATGTACCCTAAATTTTAATATAAATGGCTGAGATCTCTCACCTAATCTCTTATTGCGGCACTCATCAATGGCAACTATATAATTTCAAAAATTTTAATAGATGGCATTGGGAGGATTGAGTCTTTTTAAATTCATATCTATGGCATTGGAGGGTTGAGATTCTTTTAATTTAGTGGTAGTGGTAGTGGTAGTGGATTCAAGGCCCTTTTCAGGGGATAGTTGCCTACCCTACATGAAGGTCAGATTTGGTAAAAATTAAGTCATTTTTGTAAAAAAGTGCCACATGTCATATTGTGAATGGCGTGAGGTAACATAGACCCCTAAGAATTTGAAGTGGAAACTCAATTTAGGGCACTTAAGTGCCAAATTAGACCTTTTCTGAGGACATTTAAAAAATTAGAAATTTTAAGCCGAAGTCCACATATTTCCAAACATATCAATAGAGATTAACAAACATTTTTATACCATTTCTTCAATTTAACCCCTAAATGCGTGAGGCATCAAATTCAAATGTTGACAAAAGTTTGAAGTTAAATAAAACCTCGCCAAGTTTCTATTTTTAGTAGTTTGTATGTTTGAAAAAATCTTTTTTGAAGTCCAATTTTAGTATCAAAAATTTGATTTTGAAAATTCATAATTATGATTTTTCTCTTCATGATTTTATGCACAGATGTCCATTGCAAATCTTGATATTCTAGTGTCAAGAGGCTCCTTGGAAATGAGCCTCAAATGCACTAGATCTTGGAGAAAAAATCGCATTAGAAATTCATTTTTAAATATTGTAGACTAGATTTTGAAAAGCTGTAAATTGATTGGCATTATGTATGTTGTCCTTTGATCCCATAAATTTTTGGTGACCAACTTTTTTAGGTTTGCCATGTGAAAAGAAGATCAAAAGACTTTAAATCAATTTCACAATTTTAACACCCTCATGATCAAACATTATAATCTTTCAATCCATAAGTGATATTGTTGTGTTTTCTTTTCCAATATGATCTTTAACATGTCTAGTTTGAATTTTAAGGTTACAACTCAAAAAAATTGACAAAACATATCAAAATGTTGGCTTCTTGTTCAATTTAGTGCAAATTCCAACAAGCTCAAAAAAGGCGTTGGGCATTTAGGGGTTAAAATTATCTCAAGGGTGTTCCTAAGAAAGGCCAACTAATGTTCTACTCCTGCCCAAGATTACCGGTATGCCATTCAACTATAAAGAACCAATGTCCCCGCCAGGAACATATCAAGTGGAAGTTCAGGACGGAACCTACAATCTCAATTTTTGGCATATTTTCATTGAACTTTTTCTACAGATAGGATAAGATAACAGATTAGATTGATTGACATAAGTTATATTCAATCTTTGACGAGGAGCTTCTGTGCAACATTCGCCAACAAACACGATCTCCATAGAACCATCTTCATCAAATGGACCGAATCTTAGGTCTAGCGTGAGTGACCTCCATAACTTCTGTAAAACGAGTGAAAAGAATAGTCTGCTTAGCGCCATTCCACACGAGCAACAATGAAGGATGAAAGAAAGAAGATTTTCTTCTCCACAGCTCCCAAGAAAACCTTGACGTCTATTTCTTAAGATTAAAACCCCAAAATCTCAGAATAATGAGACAGCCTGCATACAAATACTTAGATCGTCCCCGCAGAGAAGAGCAAGGGAATACGCACATGTACCGACACGAGAACTAACCCATTCGGGAAGTTGTACAAATTCATTCAATCATTGTGATGTCAATATCAAACACCAGTAAACCCCCTAACCAAGGGTCCCTAAAATACCTCTCCATTTACATCCTCTACTCCTCGACCCAGGGGCCCACTCCCATACTCTCACAAATGGTACAATACCGAAGCCCCAAGGGGCGAAAGAAAAGTGGGTGCCAACCAACTACACGCAAGCTTCAGGCCTAACTGCTAACACGGCCATCCTTTCGTCAGTCGTCCAACTCAACCCGCTGGATAGGGTGACAGACAACGAAAAGTGGCCGGAAAAACCCGACCCTACACAGACCGCCATCCGAAAAGTGTCAAAACAACTCTATCCATCCTAACAATCTCCGCATGCCGTCACCAATCCTCCCTCGGAGCCGTCTCTCATGCCCGCTTGCTTCTCGTCAACACCAAAGGATCCACCTTCCACTAATTGCAACTCTCTCACACGCCACCGGAGGACTCGGATCCACTCCGCCAGCGAGGGATAAACACGGTCGCTCCAAACACCTCGCCTACTGCCCACTCCTGTCGCAAAAACCCCACTCCGACACCATACCCCCTCTAGTCATCAATGTGATGAATCTCACCCATCATGATGCGGTTGCTCGTCACACTAAACCCAAGCAACGAGGGATCTACAACCTTCTTCCCCTTCTTGCCCTTCTTCTTTCCACTGCCGGGAGTGGAGGTGCTCTCAAAGTCACCCGAGGTATCTTCCTTCAGCAAACGGGCCATATCCATTCGCCCGGATTGGCTTCGACCCACCTGCTTCCCATTCGCACCCAAAAGAACATCCGCGTCCTCGCGGTCGCTCGAAGACACGTTGCCATCACCCGGCAACTGCTCTTTCCGACGCACGAACTCCTTCTTGAAAGCTTGAATGTGGGAATCGCTCACTCCCGCGAGAGTGGACATGTACTGAGAAAGGTAGTCGCTCGCTTCACTCACAGACGGCAAAGAGATGCAGAAATCCACGATGGAAAAGTCCACGTTGCTCACATCTGAAAACCACAGGACACGTCCACAGGTAAGCGCGGGCTCCCTGCCAAGCCTACAACACACATGTCCCGACAAACCAATTCATTCGACCCTCCGCATCAAACTTCCAATTTACCTTCGATCACGCTCAACTTCTTCAGCTGACTCTCGCACCATTGCCTCAACGCCTTCACCTCCGCACTCACTGCTGGACCTGCCCCAACTCAACAGGTAACATAAACTGGACCATCAAAAAGCGTTCAACACCGTGACTCACCGGAATACACAGCTAGACTTCACATCTCAATCCACCACTTCGGACCAACCCATGACATAACAATCCATCCAGTAAGAAACGGCCCAACAGCCCCACAACCAAATCGTTCAAGTCTCTCCAGTAACCACATCCCCCATTCGAAAACTGCCAGAAAACATCAAAAGGCTCAAAGTCGCGATCTGAAACGACACGCAGTTCCTTCATTCAACGCACAGCCCGTAAACCGCGAGGGACGCGCAACATAGTCAAACCTACCTTTACTGCTTGCTGGCTTCTTGGCCTTCGTCGAACTAGCTTTTGCGCCAACGGCGGTCGCACTCAACGAAGGGAAGTCCGCGGGACTCGCTCTCGGAGCAGACACCGGGGCTGCAAGGGTGCGAAACACGGAAGGCACCGGGGCCGCGACGGGTTTCGACTGAACAGACCTGTTGCCTTGTCCATGCCCAGGCAACAGCGACGAAAAAGGCAATCTGCAATCAACATCAAGCACAAATTATCACAACACGACAAAAGCACCACCTTACCTCACAACCACAATACATACAGACGCCACACATCACATCGCTAGTCCGCAACGCGACTTCAAGGCGGCACTAAGTGGCGCCGGAAGCTCGACTTCACAACGACACTTCAAAACGAAGATCCAAGCAACGAGGATACTTACGATTCGGATTTGGTCGCTTGTTTCACGCCTCCGATGCTCAGCTTCGCGTCCTGACCGTAATCCCAAAAAAGATCGTCGTCATCTTCGAAAACGCCCACCTTCGAACGAGGGGGGGCCGGACCGCCGCTGGAGGCAGTACTCGTCGAAACTCGGGCCTGCGGACCACCAACCACGGGCTGCGCCCAAGGGGTCGCCGCGCCGGGACGCTGCCACGCGGCCCCTCCGCTCCCGCTTCTCGTCATCAAAGTGATCGGCTTCGCGGACGGAGCAGGGGCATTCTTCAACGCCAGGGAGGCTTCAAGCAGCTGGTTCTGCCTTTCCTGCTCTTCACGAGCTCTCTTCTCCGCCTCCTGGATTTCCTTTAGAGAGAGAGATTTACCCACACGGGTCTGACGGTTGGGGGTGGAGGACCAGGCGGGAAGAGGCTGAAAACTCGGCGCGGCTTCGCTGCCCAAATTCAAAAAGTCCGCCAGCGAAGGGCCCGGAGGAGGGGCCGACAAAGAATCCTCCGAAGCCTCCAACTGAACAGACCGGGACACGATGCTCTTCGACGACGGCAACGGAGACGATACCGGAAACACCTCAGACGCAGAAATAGGAACCGCGGATTTCCCAGGAGGCGTGCTCTTCGCCTTCGCCGCACGTTTCTTGTTCTTCTTCGATTCCTTCGGTTCGATGAAGTCGCCGTCGACCAAACCAGGAGTGCTCTGCGACGCAATTGGAGTCGAAGACGGGTTCACACCAACCAAGTCCGGATCCACGATCTTCCGGAACGCCGGAGCTACCACTGGATCGTCCCCCGCATCCAACAGGGACCCGCCTTTCTCAATCGCAGATACATTTCCCCACGCGGGAGGATCCGCACCGCGACTCGACGGACTCTTCTGACCGAACATGCCAGCGCTCAATTGGGAAGGAACGCCCTCCGAGGCACCCACCTTAGGAACAGATGCCTTCTGGGATTCCTCCTCTTGAATCTCTCGCAGAGATTTCGGCTGAGGCACGGACGGGGCAGCCCAGGGACCGAACCCTGCGGAGCTCACACCTCCACCTAACGACGATGGAACAGCGGAGTCCACCATCGACCTCTCCCCGCCCGCCCTTCCAGCGGATTCCTCCTGCTGAATCTCGGACAGAGACTTCGCCTTCGGACCCGACGCAGATTTCCAACCGCCCTGGGACAACGACGACGCAGACACGCCGTGCGAATGGCTGTCAGTCGATTGGACTGCATCGCTGGAATGCAGGTGGGACAAACTCCAGTTCCCCAGCATGTGACCAGCCTCCGTGGGTGTGCTGGTCACGGATGATCGCGGGGTTTCTCCGGCGCTCGGCGTCGACAGAATCGGAACGTGATCGGAAGTCGAGGCCCCGCTACGAGGACCCCCTGGCATTGGTGCATCAGAAACGCCATAATCCTGACCTTCCTGGCCCCACAATCCAAGAGACGGCGGGAAAAGGCCTCTCTCCGGCACATTGTCGGGCTTCTCAGGAGCCTCGTTGTTCATGATGGGCCAACGAAGTCCAGGTAAGAGGGTGCTGGTCCCGGGACCCTCCGATGGAGCCAGTCTCCTCTCACTGCTCTTCGGACGACCGTCCAGGGACTCCAACCCAGGGGTCGTCCCCAGGCCCAACAAGCGAGCTGCAGCCGCGGCCTCCACCTGCTGCTGGCGCTCTTGAACCTGCCTCAAGTCGAAAACATCCCGATGGAAACGTTCCATATCGGAAAATCCTCCAGAGGAATCAAGAAAACCAGGTAAAGGGTTCTGACGCTCCGCCCGCGTACGCTGTTGCTGCTCCTGAATTTGAGCGACCAGATCGCCATCCATTCCAACCATGCCGGACAAACCAGACGCACTGCGCTCGCGACGCAACAAGTTCGGATCGACCATGTTCATCGCCATACGGGGATCCATCACACCGTGATCCATCAGCGACGACTGCTCGTACCCAAACACGTCTTGCGGCTCTTGCTGCAGCTGGGCAGAATAACCATGCTGGCTCTGCAGCCTCTGCTGCTGCTGCTGCTGTTGCTGCTGCTGTTGGTGTTGGAACGCCTCAAAGGTTCGCAAAGGGGCAGGCGACTGGGTGCGCTTCACAAACTGACCAAACTCGTCGACTTCCCACACACCCGAAACTCGCATGTCCTCCAAAGTCTGGTGCGACTGAGGCACCGGCAATCCAAACTGCAACATCTGCTCAACCACCAAACTCGTTACAAATAGCATCGAACATGGTCACACCGCCAACACAACTTGCACGCATCAGCTTCTTACAATCTCTCCGTTAACGACGCACTGTTGCAGACGTTATTGACTCCACAAGGGCTGACCGTGCCAGGCATCACGGATCATTGGAAAAAACCATCAAAGAAAAATCCAAGCACACGCACAAAGGAAACCGAAGTACCTGTTGCTGCTGGTCCTCTTGGTGTCGCTGACGCAGAAGCTGTTCGAACGGGGAAGGGCTCGTATGGTTCTGACGGGCCAACATAAGCTGCTCGAACTCCCTGCCGGAAACGTGTGGACCAGATGCATCCACCAAACGGGGATCCTGGGCCTGACGGCCCAACAAAAGCTGATCAGCAAGTCCAGAACCCTGCCGGTGGAGATGATCGAAGTGAGCAGGTGGAGGCATAGATTGGTTCCGCAGAAGCTGCTCGATCAATACCTGGGCGACCATCATCAACAGATCTCAGACCCTGTCGGTGCACTCGAGAAACCCATAATCACCATTTCCAACTCATCTCAAAACACAACCAGGACGATCGTCCAATCACGGAAATCCACAGACTACTCCAGTACAGCAAACAAGTCAGTCGCGTACGGACAGTACCACAACCGCACAGGTTCACAAGACGACTCGCTCACGTCAGGGAGAAAAAACTCCCCCTCAGCTCTTCAACGTTACGAATCACACAATCGCCTGAAGTACCGTACATGCAACCCAAGACTGCCAACTGAACTCGACGCTATCAAATTCGTCTCTCATCACAACCCAACTTCACCACGACAGCCATACCTGGGTTGGCAGTTGCTGTTGCTGTTGCTGCTGCTGCTGCTGCATCCGCAGAAGCTGCTCCAGGACGGGACCTGACGGGGGAATCGGCACCGGGGCTTGATGGGGCTGGGGAGGGATCTGTCCAAGCAACGGGTTCAAACCTGGATGGTCACGAGGAGGGAGACCCCCTGGCCGCATCAGCTGCTCCAGATTCATGCGGGCGGACTGGGGCGACGGGGGAACACCAGACAACTGCCTCTGCAACGCGGAACCCGTGGAACCCATCCGCTGCAGGTGCTGAATCTCCAGTTGCTCCAGTTGCTGGGCAAGGTGCGTCGGGTCGATGCCACTTCCCGAAGGAGTGAGACCCACATGAGGATATTGGGCATCTAATGACAAGTTTCGCATCAAACTGTCACCCCAAGCTTGATCCTTCGGAACCGCATGACCCAGGCTGCTCTGCAACATGCCCGGCAAATCACTCGGCATGGAGGGCGATCGGGAGGTCTTGGATGCAGAAAACGCGGGTCCTGCCAGCACACCACGTGTTCCAAAACGTTTCCTCGTTAGTCTCTTCTAACGAACCACAACAACAAACCATAACAAGAAAAATGAAGCCAAAACAAACCAAATGTGCCCTTCACACATAATGGTCACAAGATCTTCCGAGGGCGATGTTCTTCCCATCCCCCAAATTATAACAAAAAGGGAAATCCTCGTATTCAAGAAACTACACACTGCGAACCCACTAAAACTCTCACATGCGGTACAAGCCGTGCATCATGAAAGCTCACGGAGAACGACCCAACGACAGTCCAACGTCGAGCCCCAGTCAGAATATACCAAAGAATGAAGTCACGTGGTTAGGACAGGAAAGGGCAATCAGACACGCCAATCGTCATCACAACTCGCAGACGTACCTGGCATCGACCCGAGACCTTCATTTGGGGGAAAGCGGTGGGCCAAATCCACAGTCGGAGTCTCGGAAATATCCGCGTCCACCCGGGGAAACGCTGACATGCGTTTCCGCATGGAATAGGTCTGCTCACTGGACTCGTCCCCTTTCGGTCCAACTTCTTCCTCACCTTTCGCATTATGCTTCTCCGCTCGCATTTCTGAACGGAAAAACTGCAGATATAAGCACATCATAACGACCAAAACCGCATTTGCAACCAAGACTACCCGCAAAAAACATTCCCCTCAATAAACACACAATCCCAAGGACCCAGATTCACAAACGTCGACTCACATGCCTAACCGTACAGCCCAACAACAACCGGGACCCTCCACACGCTCTCAAACCACAAAACAGCAAAAATGGCCCAACACCACCTCAGAGGCTAAGGAGTAGGGTCCCTCACCACCCTTGCTACTCGAGGTTCTCCCATTCAGGCCCAAACGAAAATTACCACCTAACACATCCTTAGACGTATCCGTCAAACCGAGAAGATCGATGTCCAACGAGGGCTCGAACGCGCTTCCCCTGCGGTCCACCTCGCCATCGGGCTCCAAAGAGTCCTGAAGACGGAAGCTCACACTCGACGACTGAACATCGCCTTTCAGATGGAAGGACTCTCCGCCCTCCTCCACAACGCCTTTGAAAGAATTGAAACCCGGAGGAACTTTCACTGCCGGCTTCAGGTGCGGCATGATGTTCTCCAGTGGACTGAACGGCGTGCCCTCCGGGGCATCCATCAGGCGAACAGGTAACTCCAGTCCAAAGAAACCGGCCTCAAACCAACCAATGATGTCAACCCCAAGAAATGGACCTTGGACTTCGCCCTGAGGATCCGTGTAAAGCAGGCAAAGGTCTTCGGGAGACACTTGCTGCAGGGAGGTTTCCTGCCCGAACTGCGCTTCTGTCGAGGCTGGGGCATGGCTCTCCTTGGGAGCTTCCACACCGCCGTCACCACTATGGCCCTGGTGGCGCGGAACTGAGTCCTCCGCTACTCCAGTCTTTCCAGGAACAGACGGACCATCCTTCGGATCCAGGGTCGCCTCTTGATCGGCACGTCTTGCGTGCATGGCAGATCCCCTCTCCGCTGCCATGCCATGTTCAGACTTCGAATCATCCTGCCCCAACCAAACCATCAGAGTCTTAGACACAAGCCTTTCGTCGACCGCTAAACAAACGAGATGAACATAGTCTACGACATCAAGACGGGAAACTTGACACCAGACACACAAACACACAAAACCCAACGAAATGGAGCTGGCAACGTTCTCAGCTGAACGTAAAACGTTGATAACAGCCAGATCAAGGACGCATCCAACGGATTGCGCGAACCAAGCGCAAGCCAAATGTACCTGCTCGGGTCGCCGCCAGCTGCTGCGATCGTCTCTTTCCGCCACACGATCAAGCCTTTCTGCCTTCTCTTCCTTGCTCGAAACCAAGCCTTCGTCACCTGCTCGAGACTTCCGCCAGGCACCGTCACTGCGAGCGCCAGGATCACGCCTCCAGCTTCCATCATCCCTCACGGGACCTGATTCTTCACCTGCTCGGCCACGCCGCCATGAACTCTCGTCTTTCACAACTGCGACAAAACAAGTCAAAAACGAAAAATATGAATACGGATCAGACGACACAACGCACACGCCAACACGAACTGGTCAGTGCGCTCTGCTCACTCCAATAGTTGCAGTCTCAGTCACGCCTGCCTGTGGGGACTTTCTCCCAAAAAATCAAATGTCTGCAAAACATGGCTAATACAGCGTGATATGTCCAACGGATTGCATTCAACACCCGCATAAATAACAGCTCTAAAAACAGGTCCAAAGCCTTCCACACAATGCCATCGTCGTGCATACCATCGTTATCAGTGTTGCTCTCAATACGAGCACGAGACTCCCAAGACTCCTCGGCATCCGCAAAACGAGCCTCGGCAAGCTTGTCAAACGCGCCACCGTCCCCACCCCGAGCGTTCCCAAAACCGGGTTGGTCGAAGAAGTCGTCTTCTCGGTGGCCGTCAAACCCGAAATCTTCTTTGCCCACTGCTCCAACCCACAACATAACGAAATGACACCCTTCAATACGGAACAACCACGCTCGTCGTCCAAAAGAAAAACGTGCCTCATACATCCTCAAAAACACCAAAAACCAACAACAACTCACATTCGGCCACCTCATAATAACCTATCCACCCATACACTACACCGATAACATCAAGTCCACCGCACTCGCACACGACCAACTTCCAGGGGCAGGCCATGCCATCCAGTCACCCCGCAGGGCAAGCACTGCTGCCACGGATCCAGCTCCTTCACAAACATTCAACTACGCAAAACATACCTGCACCTCGGCCGCGACCCCGACCCCGACCGAGTGAATCTTGCCGCATCACTCGGTTCAACGAACCATCTTTCGGGGCCGAATTGTGCACCGCCCCACTACTCACGATCTCTCCCTTCCGGATCCCTTCAAGAATGCCCTGCAACACCACACAGCATCGATCAAACGCCATCTCAATAAAGGACTCTCCCAACTGAGGTAACCCATTCAATAATCCCCACTCACGGTCACCAAGCACACAATCTCCGGGACGTAAACACACACCAACGAGGCAAAAGCTCTTGCAACGAATCGTCGCTCGGAGATCTTACGAACAACCAAAATCTCACACCCGACTCATGCAAAACGGCTTCACTCAACCCAACAAACACACATCTACCGAAACACGGTCCAAGAAACCGAAGTGCGCGACAAGATCACCAACCTCTTCGTCCACATCCGGTTGGAAGAAAGCCATGGGCTCCACGGGATCGCTTTGGGTCAGTTGCGCCACTTCCGTAAAACCATCGGGATACTTCTGGAACGACAAAATACCACACTTGCGATGGATGTCCAGCAGCTTCACACGCGGATACCGAAAAACGTTCTCCTTCCCGGCGTCCCATTTATCCACAGGAAACGGAGAGCCGATGGGACTCAGCGGAGGTCCGTGCAGAAGCCCCGACTGAAGGTTGCCACCACGACCGCGACCCACAGTGAACCCGACGCCATACGGCTCTCCTCGGCCTCGGCCCGTCAGGAAACCCGGAGCCATCTTCGGAGGGGTACTGCCCAGGTGAGGAGTTTCACCTCTTCCTCGGGATGCAAACGAAGGACGCCAGGCTCGGTCGTGGCGAGACGTGTCGGGCTCCCTCTCCCTTTCTCTCTCGCGCTCGCGCTCCCTCTCCTTCTCGCGCTCACGCTCTCTTTCCCGCTCGCGCTCTCGATCGCCATCTCTCACCACGTTGTGGGCATTCGGCACGTGACGCGGGTGGTAGCCACCGCCGTCCAGCCCGTCCTTCCCTCCTTCCTTGTCCACTCCATCCCCAACCCATTTCCCACGAAACTCGCGCTCCTTCTCGTCGGGACCCCAACGATTGCTCCACTTATTATCGCGACGACTATCAAAATTGGATTCGCGGCTCGGCGTGTCCGCCCAACGGTCCGAGGCAGCGCGCCTCAACGGGTCCGCCGACTCTCTCCCGCCGCCCGCGTTCATTTCCGGCCACCTCTCATTACCGGGTCGCCGGTTCTGGGCTTGCGGAGTGTTCTGGTCCCCGACCGTGTCCCTCTCTCCTTCTTTCCAGCGATCTCGACGAGGGGCCAGATTATTGCTACTTTCTCTCTCCTCTTCCCTCCACCGCTCGCGCCGGCTGCTGTCCGCGTCGCGCTCCAAGGAGATCGTGCGCCACCAGTCTCTCGTCCTCTTCGGATCGTGAGGAGACCCTTCTACGTTACGCCAGCGGTCTTTGCCTGGAGCATCGTTCATTCCATAGCCTGAACTCTGTATGCCGGGCGTGCGCGGAGGATCCTGAGCAGGACATCCCACAAGGTTAGGACCCCGAGCAACTCGAAAACAACGCGAAAGCCCAAACCTCAAACAAACAAGTGGCCAGACAATCGCATGCCCACGCACGCACATGAAACCAGCGGTGGAACCTAGAGGCTGTCCTTGCTCAGGGACATACTCAACAGAGGCTCCACAGAATGCCAGTGTCACCCAATATACAAACCTAGATGCGCAAACCCCACGAGTTGCACACGGGAAGCCGACCACAAAGCCACAATTCATGAAAGTGGAAGGAGATGCAGATATCAGAAATGTTCGAGACCGAACAAACAAAGAGTCAACTTCACGTACCCCGGATGGAGCTGGCGGTTTATTCTCTCCCGGCTTTGATAGGAGCCACTGCGGTGAAAGTGGAATTATGTTATCCGCATTCCCAGAATCTGCAAATGCGCAAACATTCTCAACATCAAATCTACCGCATGCGCTTGCAACCGCAGTCCACCTGTCACCTTCATAATCCCCAAAGCACCGAAATCACATCAAAGTATATGGCACCGAACTGCATCATACCTTTAGGTTCTGATTCAGGGGGTCCAGAAACCAACTTGGACGTGGCCGACGTTCCGCTCCCTTCATCTGCACGACCATGTGTGCCACCACGGGCGTTACCATTGCACTAGCGGGATAGACTCCTACACATTAAGCGTGACCTACGGTTCGAGGAAGACCCCATGCCCGCTAGCCACAAGGGAAACGACAAACCTCGAGATGCAATGTAGGATGATCAGGAAAAGAGACTTTAAACCAATCAAAATGATGAACCAAGGACTGGTGTGCAACACATAAGCAGCAGGACGTAACAACATACAAGCAGAAAACATTGAGGAAAAACCCTACACAGAAGGTGGCTGTAGGGAAATGCCTTTCATACCTAATATGGGAAATGCAGGTTACCAGAAGCCTGAGAGAGTCTCTCGACGTATACAAGGACTATGATAGGGGCATCGCATGCCAGCAGAAAATTTTCTGGAACCCTAAAGCCCAGCGACGATGGGAACATGTGCAGAGACCATACTGAATGACAAAACAATAGAGGTCCTTCAGGGACGAACGTGACATAAACCCTGAAAGAAAGTACGGACTATCAGAAGACGTAACCCTACTGACTACCACAGAAACCACGGGAAAGTTCGACGTCCATCAAGAATCAGGAGTCCAGGACGAGTAGACAAAGCGCGGTTGAACACCGACAAACGAGACACTACCAGAAAATCAAGGCATCAAGAAAAACAAACCCTACACCTGCATAAATTCGTTTGATCTCCGCACTCCTATCTTAGTGGAAACCGTTCAAAAATCTGACAACAAGATGTCTAACAATTCAATGACCAATGACAGGCACACTCGCCACAAAAGAACGTCCCAGCTCGCCGCAGCACTTTAGGTCTAAACCTAAAACCGAGGCTGAAACTGAATAAACGTCGGAATAGAACCGCGCCTCAGAATAGGGTTTAGTGAGCAGATCAGAATCTTCCTGACCTGTCCAAGAACGCCGGCACCGAGAAACCACACCGCGAACTGCCCCATCCAACTAGGTCAAGCACATTGGCAAGCTGCAAAACAGCGAGGAAGAAAGGAAAGGGACGATAAAACTAACCCCGCATTTTCCACTGCTCCGCACGTAACGAGCTCCCGCCTCCGCTGCTGGTGCCATCCTTCGTGTCGCTCTTGGAGTCCGCCATAGCACACACAGAGTAAGAAATGGGGAGCGCGTGGCAATGGGAGAAGAATCCTGTACACTGTGAGGCCGCTGCACTGCGGTGATAATGGCGACGAAGAGGAGGGGAAGTGAAGGGGTTGGTAAAGATGAGGATTGCGAGTGAGATTAAGGAGGGAGGGGAAGAGACAGGCAGCAGGAGTGTGGCGAGCGAGAACTTGGAGCGACGAACACAGCGGACCTCGGGGCAACGATAGATCTCCGAAATAGAATTGGAATTAAGCTTTCGGGCTGCTTGTTGCCTGCAGCCATGGACATCGCGACGTCGCCCGCGCGCCCGCCCGCCCGTAGGGCTTCAGCCCTCGCCCCAACGTCCAACCCCGCCTCCCACCTGTCTACCACCTGTCTCTGACAGGTCAGGGCAGGTTCTCGGTGCCCCGGGTACGACTGGGTAGGGAATATTCTTGCTATCTCGAGTAGGGTAGATTCTTGACATCTAGGGTATGCTAGTTGCTCTTCTTTCCGGTTCGGTTCTCGGCATCCGGGTAGATCCGGGTAGCTCATTACTAGTCCTGTGGCTTTTTGGTGGTCATTTTCATTGGAAGAGGATAAACGGGGGATAAATGTAAAAAATATTCTCTATTTGGAGTGGCTAAATTTGTAGACTAATTCATGATCTTCTTGGTAGACTTTTGGGGATTTGATACCCAAAATGAATTCAAAATTTTCAAATTCAATCATCTAGTAGGAAATAATGAAATTTTCCCTCAAAAAGAAAGACCACCACATCTTAATTACATTATCCTTACTACAATACCTCTATTATAGTACCTAGTTCCAATCATGTTGATAAATATTTTAATTTTCATGTTTTCAAATTGGCAATCTTGTCTCCAAAAATCATTGAGCCAATTTATCAAATTAAAGACTCCAACTAGAAATTTTCCAAAAAATTCTAACAAATAATATAAATGTCTTCTTTATTATTGGTTCACTTTAATAGAACCTATAAAAATGGTTACATATTCTATGCTTGTGGTATTGTATTTGAGGATAATAAGGTTTAGATGTTTAAATAAAATCCAGATTAATTATACTATTTGTTGAATAATCAAACCAATGGTGCATATCTTATTGTTTTGTCAAATTTGAATACATAATTTATATTTCTCGTAGTCAAATATGATAATATATATATATGGACTTATAAGGATTAGAGCATCCTCAATCCAACAAGTATATTGGCCCTCTAAATGTATTTCTAAAATATGACTTGTGTATAATTAGAACTTGATATTATTATCATTAGAAGTGCATCTAAAAATACGTCATTCTTTGAAGAGATATTAAGAAATTTCAAATGTAGACATTTAACAAATACTTCAAAAGCAAGGTAAAATAAAATAAAAAATTGTAGAGTCCTTCTCAAATCAAGGTTACCAGAATAAAAGTTGTTCATTGCCACTCCAATTGTAGAGTGTTGATGGCCAAAATAATGCTTCGGTTACCATGATTTGCCAGAACTTCTATAATTTTTGTTACTTAGCTAGCTTTTGAAGCAATTTATTTTCATTGTTGAATGTCTAAATTTGAGTTTTCTTGCAATTAATCAAAGTGCTTTTGGATGCTCTTCTACTGATACAAACTTCGAGTTCTGATTATATCCATATTACCATTCAAAAGTTAAAAATAAATTTGGAGGGCCAATATACCGATCCGTATGAGGATGCTCGTAAATGGCGACGAGTGACGGCCACACGGCACCGGACACGGTACTCTGCATTTAGTACGACCTGACTATGAATGTCGGTAATTCAGGAACGCGGTGTCGCAGAAGGTGCACGTGCTGCCCTGAAGCTTACTGTGTATCAGAGTTCGACAAGGTCGCCTTCAACACAGTCGGCCTTTCTTCGAGTCAAGCTATGAGGACGTCCAAGGACAACCACGACAACTTCTTCTGTTTCGTCGCTGCGATTGATTACTTTTCATCAGTCGGCGCAGGAATATCACTCACTGTCTGCTTCCCTTTCTCTATGTTCTCCCACTAGGTTTTTGTATTTCTGTGCGAGAGACTAGTTCTGTGCGGTGGGAGCACACAATTCTGTGCAGGGGATTTGGTAGGGAAATGGTTGGTTGACATTGAAATTAAAGAGATGAAGCTGCAGGGGATAGTCTAGCAGCCGTGGAATGAACGTACATATCGGAGGCACTTTCGAGTACTCATGTGGTGAAGGGAGAGAGTCTTGATTTCACGTGAGTGGGAGATGAGCAGTTGCTACTGCTCTCCTTGAAACCTACGATGTGAGGTGGAGAGGAAAGCTTTTGTATCAGCAAGGAGGAATAGGCGGTTGTCGGAATTGAAGAAACGGGATTCTGCGGCATTCATCTGTCAAGGTAACTTAGGGCTGTCCCTGCAGAATTTGAGGGTTACAACTCCGCTTTTGCGGAAGTTCGGACAGGGAAACGTATGTGCTGGCAGTAGTTAGGGACTGTCTTGTAGTAAGAACGTAATTTCGTAATAACCTAAGGTGAGGAGGACTACTTAGTGCCACAATCGTGTCTGTCAATGCTCCTGTCGAGAAGTTAAAGGTGTAAGAACGTAATTACGTAAATACCTAAGCTGAGAAGGACTATTTAGTGTCGGCCATAGCAGAGATAGAATCTAGAGGCCATGGCGAGTGTGAGAGCGGACTTGTGTGTAATTTTTTAGAATAGTGTGAATAGCAAGAGAGCGCATTTTAGGTTCTACACTTGAGGTTTCTTTTAGCATCTTTGAAATCAGCGTATTTGCCTCTACATGATAATTGCCGTAGCATCAATCTTGATCACTTAACGTTCTGAGGAGGACTGCCTCGGAGTTCGTTGACGGCGCTGATATCACTACTAAACGTGTGGGGCTGTTAATGTTAATCTTAGTTTCATTCTCTGAATTTGAGTGGGAAAACCTTACTCATTAGGGGAATGCTGTTGCTAACATGTCGTTGTTGAAATTCGCTAGATGAAATTCTTAGTAATGTCGAAGAAGAAGGCGACGACGAAGAGCAATCGTGAGGGTGCTCCGATGTGGTTACCATTGCCATCGCCACCTCCTGATCACCTGAGCTGCAAGAAACCTGAGGGTTACTCACTTCCTGTCGACATAGCTACTCCGCCGCCGCTGCGCACAATTTCAAGACTGGAGCAAGCGAGCCCTCGAAGTGAATTGCGTATCACAAGAACACAAATGATTGCTGCTGGCAAGAATGATGGTGTTCCACTGAGCCCGAAGATTGTGAAGGTCCTGGGTGTAGATGGGAAGGAGGAAGAGAAAATCGCGTCTTCTTTGAAGTCTCAAAAGAATACCATTTGGAGGTGGTCATCGCTGCCCTCGGATTGCGATTCACAGGGAGATTCAACTTCGACTCATGTCCAAACGCCGCAGTCGCCGGTCACGAACCGAAGAGGATGCAATTCCAGTCGACCGGTGATGCTGCATTCCGAAAATACTTCTGCAAATCGTAGCGGTGCTTCTGCAAATCGTTGCATTCTAAATGGTGTCCGGGCACAAGGTCTGTATCCACCTGAGCATGCGATTTCGTTGATGACTCGAACTGCTATTTCTCAGTCGGCCTAACCTAGCTTTTCAATCTGCAGAATGCTCAACGGCGGACTGGAGAACTTTCCGTAACAGCGACGATGACAATGAGTTGGGGAGCTCACCTTCGTATCATCTCAGTCCAGGCACCACAGATTTAACTGATAGTTCGAGCACTGGAAAAGCTAGTCCTGCTCATGAAGCGTTCAGGTGCTCCACGCCTCAGAGGAGCCCACGGAAGCATTTGGTGAGTAGCCAGGGATTGGCTATCAGCCCTCTCCATGAGAGTTATCACAAGCCATGCAAGCTTCCATCGCCAAGCGAGTTGCCGCTTCCATCACCAACCCGGCCCCCGCCATCGCCAACGCGGCTCCCGCATCTGCTTGACAGACGAACTCAAACTTTATCATCAAATACTGCGACAGCATTGCAACACGATTTGGGAGCTCGTCGACGTTCATTACCATCACTGAACCTCAATGGAGAAACATCACCTCTTCGGTACAAATTGACGCCACCTACCTCACCCAACCTACATGACCGTAAACTGACTTCATCTGCATCAGCCCCACCACCATGCCCACAAAATTTGACTCCACCAACGTCACCCCGCCCTCTTAAATCACGTCCTGTAATGCATTTGGAGAAACCAGATTACATTCCGAATCCCTGGAACTCCCCTCAGCGATCGGTCATCTCCCCGACGTCCCCGGCGTATCAAGATTACATTCCGAGTCCTCGGAATTCCCCTCAGAGATCGCTGATCTCGCCGACGTATCAAGATTCTCCTGGGAACACTTCGCCTCTCCATCGCTTTCTCCAGCCAGTTCCTAAGCCCCCGCAAAGATGGAAACGGGGTGCTAAAATTGGCAGTGGCTCCTTCGGCTGTGTTTATGAAGGATGGAATCTGTAAGCTTCTCTGTTTCTCTTTCTGAATTTATAAGTCTTTCACTGTTTCACTTGGCGGTCATATCATGACTCTCTTGAGGAATTGTATTGACATTGAAAACACACGTACTGGCATGGCAGGGACGATGGGACTTTCTTTGCAGTGAAAGTCAGTAATAGTGATCATATCCCCCCTGAGATCCACCAGGTATGCAACTACTGAACATTCATCAGTTGCATTGATCAATCGATCAATGCTTTCTTTAATAATCTGGCTGTCTGCTACTCCAGTTCAAAGATTTCGAAGACCTTGATTTTTCTTCCTTCAAATCACAATGGTACGGGGTATTGGCAGGAAGTGGCAGTGTTGAGTAAACTCAGACATCCTAACATTGTCCAGTACTACGGCACTACAACGGTACCGAGCTCTCACCTTGGGAATAACTGTTGCTATTCACATATCTTTTGTACCCAATTGCGTAAATTGAATAGGTCCCTGTAACACTTCAGTTGACTCTTCCTTCAGTTGGGTACTGCTCAGCGTTAATTGTGGTGATCATTTCAGGAGAACGGAAGTCTCTGTATATTTCTGGAACTCGTAAAAATGGGCTCACTTCAATCTATCATGAAGAACTTCCAAGTCTTTGACGAAGTACTCATGAGCTCGTACACTCGTCAGATCCTCACAGGCCTGGAGTATCTGCATGACATGAACACAGTACACAGGTAACATGTTCTTCTCCCTCTTTATCTGGTGTATTCGCTCTCGGTGCAGTTTCTTGAAGAGTAATGCGCGGGTGAATCAATAGAGAGGTGATGAAACGTTTTCAAAAGTTTGAGGTGCTCCATGCCGAGACGACGGTTCTTGAATCATACATTTTGCATTAGCTTCCCAGATTTTACAACTACCGGTAATTATGTAGATACCTAATAGATAGATGTGTTTTGGTAAAATTTAAGAACTAATACTGGATTGGCTCCCTCACGCTCCTGGTTGTTAACCTTTTCGTAGTATTTTTGAGCATAGCCACTCTGTTTTATCATTAACAGATGCACATTTATCTGTTGCAGTCTCGTTCAGTTACTAACTGAGATATATTTAGGCCTTCTATTTTAGATTTTGATCGCAGGGATAGCTAATTCATTCGTCTCTTTGGGTCCTGCTCTGCCTACAAGTGAGTTGGGTGGGCGTTCGATGTCAAGGGCGTTTGGGTGACGTTTCTCTCCTTTTTGTGCAGGGATATCAAGTGCGCCAACATTCTCGTTGACGCCGACGGACAAGTGAAGCTCGCTGATTTTGGTTTGGCGAAACAGGTTTTGTTTTTTCTCTTTCTTACCCTGCATTTAATAAATGTGTTCTTGCCTTCACAGTACTGCTGATAGCGTATGTTGAATATTTGTGGGTTTTGGCAAAACCAGAATAGACTTTGTGCTTCCTTCAGCATTTCGTTCCCCGGCTATTGCATACAGTGGTGGATGGTGATCTGCAATTATTTTAAACGAGGAAAGCAGGGATGCAGTAGCCTCACCACTTTCCTTCTTCGATGTGTTCAGATGAAGGAGTCACTGGCCACCTCAATAAAAGGTTCTCCTTACTACATGGCTCCGGAGGTACCTATTCTCCCGGGATGATGCAAAATTTGTTCAAGTATCTCTCCGGACTGTACGAATTGCTCTATGACTATTATGATCCGTGGAAACCTGTGTTCATCTTTTATGGTCGGCATCTGCAGGTACTGTTACCAGGACGAAACAAACGTCCTTATGGGCTTGCGGTGGATATTTGGAGTCTTGGCTGTACTGTACTTGAAATGGCAGACGGCAAGCCCCCGTGGAGTGGTTTGCAAGGGGTGAGTAAAGATTCGTATATACGAAGGTCATACAAAACCTGCTACTTTAAATACCGTTCTGGTGCTGGTATATAAACAACATTTTGCACTTGACCTCGTGGGTTAAGCCAGGGCAGTTATTGACTTTTCTATCTGTTTGCAGTATGCATTCTTTTTCAAGGTTACGAATGGGGAGTTGCCCCCAATTCCTGAGCATCTTAGTGACACAGCAAAGAACTTTATCACTTGGTGTTTGCAAAAGCGTCCAGAGGACCGACCGACAGTGAAAGATCTCTTGAAGCACCCATTTGTGGCCCAAGCTCCCAGGACGTTTCGAGCTTCTTTTCCTATTGGTCAACAATTGTAAGATCTCTCATTATTATCGTTCCAATTGAATATATCAAACTTAGAATTGATGCAGTATCTTGCTATTTTGCCTGCACAAGTGACTGCACTAATGGTTGCACTAAGACGGTGTTCTTTTGTTACAGATAATAGTGCTTCTGGAGATCGGTTTGCAATAGATCAACAAATCTTTCCTACTTGCAAAGATGATCTCTGGTTGTGCTACTGCTGTTCCCATTTTCAAGTGTTCTGGCAAGGCTTACTAAATCCTGAGTGGACCGAGCAACATGCCAGAAGCCAGCTGGGATTCGTCGGCTAGAGGACAGGAAAAAATATTCTTTCTCGGATCAGAGGTGGGACTTATCATGCGGAAGGTCCGGGAAGCCAAGATGAGGTCTTGAGTCTTGACCGATTAAAACGCCACGCAGATGCAAGCAGCTTGAGAGCAAGGGTAAGCGAGGTCTTTATGAGGGATCGCGAATCTCTGTGACAACCCTAATCGTCGCACCAAGCGCCTCGGGCAGATTTTCCAGTGTATTTTGAGATCCTGTGACGTTTTGGGTTCAGTCTAGTCTGGTACAGAATTCTAGGGTGATCATTCATTCCCGATGCAGATCAATTGCTGCAGTTTCGATTCTTTGGAGCTTGGGATCCGACTTGAAGATAACACTGGTTCGTGATTCCTGCCCGGAGCTTCAATCCGCATCCCCTTCCAAGTGCATATCCTGTTTCAAGCTGAATTGTAAAATAAATGAGAGAAGACTGAGCAGGTTTTGCGTTCGTTCATTTGTAACTCATTTTCATTCTCTACACCAGGAGATTGGGCAGGTATTAGCTGGTGTAGCAGATAGGCCAGGGATGTACTAACGTACTTCCATTGCGAATCTTGTCCTTGGGCTGCATAGAACCGGAGCAAGAGGGAAGGCGGGGTAATTTTTGAACTTGGAAGTGTCTGGCTTCATCCAGGTTTGTGAAGGTGGTGATTTTTGGCACTTCGCCTCCAATGTGTAGATAGTTATGTGTAGCCTGTTGAATACAACCTGCTGTCTGAGGTTAGCGATGTACCTATGGGATCAATCGGAAGAACACGACCCTTTTCGCAAAAGCCGGAATTGAAGTGGCCACTGGAACATACCGTTATTCACCGAGGCAAAATACTATTCTTAACAAAAGAAAAGAGGCAAATTATTCAGCCTTTGCATGAAATTGAATTGTCAACTACACCTTAAAGCATCCGAATAAGCAATTCAAGTATGGTTACCACTATTATATTGAAAAAGGTTTTGTGGGGTCTTGTTGGGAGTATAAGAGGGGATTCTAGATTCATTTAGAATACATTTTTTGGACACCAAATGAAAAAATTAAGAATTTTCAAAGTGCTGAAAATTGGTGTCATTAAAATCAACTCTAGACTTTCATGAATAGTGGGAGTACATTTTAGGAAGGGTTTAGTATTAGAAAGGGGTTGGAATTAGATGGTGTTACCTTAACCTTGGAACGATGCAAGGGTGCTTTTGGTTTTTGTTGTAATTGAATCTCTATACTTTTGAAAAAAGAAAGGCCTTCAATGAGGGTTGACTCATGCCTAAAAAGACTTTGCATGCCCTCCACCTCCCACTATAAAAACAATAAATGAAGAATTGTTTTTTTGTCTACTACAAAGATATCCTTTGTCATTCATCAAATGATTTTAGTCCTCAATGTTGATCTAGGGTTAACTAATGAGTAAGGAATGAGAAATAGAATCACAAATGTGAAAACTAAAGTCTATTTAATCATCTTAGGACAAGCTAGTTAGTGTGGAAATCATCTTTCATGGTACATTGTAAATCATCTCCTTCAAAAAAACAAAAGCTCTCGTTGGAGGTCAAATTAGTATGCAAGACCTCCCCTTTGTACAAAATTCTGAAGATGAAAATATACACTTTGTCTTATATAGAAGGATTCTTTGTCATCCATTAGATCACTTCAGTCTACATCATCTTTACAAGGTTAATAAAGAGACATTCAAATAGTAATGAAGAATTCTAATTAAATAATGGTTTTTCTCAAATTTTTTATGTTTGCAAATGGAATGTGTTTTTGCATGAAGTGTAAAGACACCTTACTACCACAACTAAAGAATGCTATTAAACAATTTTCTTACAACATTTTGATTTGAATTGCATTCCAACATTTAAATCCTAAATATACCAATATTCATCTAACTTCACTATTGTTTCAATTCATTTTCAATTCACCTCTAAGAACCTTCTCTATTTTCATTTTTAGTATTAAAATTTCAGTTCGTTTAAATTTCCATAAATATCCAACAAAAATTAATACTATTTAATAATAAGAGTTATGCTCAAATGATGTAGGTGTAATTTTAGGAGCTTTGAAGTCAATCAAGTCATTGTATCATTCTATTGGAAGTTGGTATTAAAAAAAAGACGGTAGGACTTATAATCTACTTGTTCAAAGTCAACCCTTTCATCACTTCGAGTATCATTCAAGTAAAATTCATCAAGATTCAATAAAATTTGGCATTATGACCCATACTTTTATTCTAAATTCCCAAAGAGTTCATAACATTACTAGAAAGGCTAATGACTACCTTCACCCCTGAAAAATTCAATAAGTACATTCCGCCCCAAATCCTTCAAATTTGTAATTTTTAATTCAATCAACCCAAAATAAAACAATGACAAATTCTGGAGATCCAAACATTGGGGCTTAGTTTTTATATATATAAACTAACTAGTACCCTATGCTATTCCCATAGCCAAATAAAAATAAAAATAATTTTCTAATTTTCTAATTTTCTAATTAATAAAAAAATTTTAATTCAATATTTTTTATACACAAAGAAATGCAAGGGCTTTGTTGTACTATAAGAGGTTGCATTCTTGATATGAATAGAAAGCTTTGTGCACAAACGAGTTCAAGGGCTTTGTTTTGTGACATTTGGGCATGCGATATGAAATTTATGATTTTTTCAAAACATTAGATAATATAATTCAATTATTAATTGAAAGAAAATTTTGAAATTCAATAACTTTCACACTATGGGTTCAAATGCCACAAAACAAAGTCTATGCACCTCTCCTTATGCACAACATTCTAATGGTATGAAGAACACAACAAAAATCCATTTGTGATTTGATGGTTCTAATAGAATGTTATGGACAAGTAAAGAGACAACATCTAATGATTTTCTTTCCTACTCTACTATGAACATTGTCCATAACTTTTGATTGGAAGCTCCAAATCACAAACATAATTTTGTATCTCAAAGTGAACTCTATTTCTCACATTTTATTGTTGGATTAAGGATTGAAATTGTTTATTTTACTGTGTTTAAATGTGATTTGAAGCAAAGCTAAGCATTAGACTTGACTATGAGTGGTTTGATGTCCTAATTTACATATCCCACTTGGATTGTTGTAACATGTAAGGTATTTAGACCTAAAACAAGCATTTTTTTTTCAAACCAAAAAATCTAAACAAAATTTACAGAAAATATCATATAACAATGTCAATAAATGAAAGTAAAATTGAATGGAATTAATTTGAAATTTTTTAGAGTTTGTATAAATTTACATGTAATTTTCAAAGTTGAAGTCATAGGAACAACTATTATTGACACCACACTACTCTCATTTGGACATACTTGAGGTACAAAATGCTTTGACTTTCATTGGTTGAGCACTTCAAATAACTCTTCAACTTCTATTGATTCGTTTTGAAAATTAGTGTTGAATGTTAGCAAAGACTTTCTCATTTTTTGGTCAATAAGGGGCTTTGAAGAACTCTATTCTAGAGTGATTGCAATAAACACTTGTACTATTTGTTGCCTTTTTGATTTTCTACCTTTTAGTACTTTTTGTACTACAAGTCACCTTGAATACTATTAGAGGAATAGAACATGAAATCTGGATGGTTCGATTAGATTTTAGATTTGCAATTCCCACAGAATGTGATTCTCATCATTGGATGGCAAGGATAGATGGAAATGCTTAATTTGCCATAAAAATAGTTTACAGTGGTAGATTAGAAGTACTTTAGGCCCCTACCAATACTATTGAGTCCTTCTATGTACCTAGAAATACTATTTTGAGCCGAAAGCTACAATTTTTGCTAGAAAATTAGACTTCCACATTTCTATTTTAAAAAATTAAAGAATGCATTTGAAAAACATATTTAAAAAGTGACCATTGTTGCCAACTAAGAGAAAAGAAGGAAGATCAAAGCTAGAACCCAAAAAAACATTTTTCATTCAATATAAATATAAATTCAATCTAAATATAGCACACTTTAGGCCATTGCAAAACACAATTGGAGCATTTTTTTGGAAATCCCTCTTGTCAAAAGGTGTAATTCTATTAGAAGAACTAGCCTACCAAATTTGACAATGTAACTCTTTAAAAAGGTACTCGATAGTGGGTGATTGCAAGAAACACTTGTCCTATTTTTTGTCCCCTTGCCCTTGGACATGTGGTTTTTTAGTCATAATTTTTGCATCGTAAGTCCATTTGTCTTAAAATTTAGAATGAAGGTACACATAAAAGTTTCACACATTCTATATTTTTGGTGTTTTTTAAAAATTAATTTACTATCTTTAAAGTGCCCCCGATTGGGTATCTACCTTGGCCATTTTGGGGGGTTTTGAGCCAAAGTTATATCCCAAAATGCAAATTGGAAGCCACAAATAGGAAAAGCTGGAGTTGTAATTGTGTTCCAATGAGAGACCAAGAGTTTTTTGCAAAAAAACTTTGTATGAGGTGTCTACATGAGGCCAAAGTGACCGTTGTTCGTGCACATTTTTTGGGCAGAAAAAAATAAATTTTGAAGAAATTCTTGGTGCAATGTGAGAGCAAGCCTGTCTACAAAAATGGCTTTTTTGGGGGAATTTTTTGAATTTTTTTTGAATTACTAAAAATGAAAAGGTTCATAGACCCCTTTTTTGCTATTTTCTGCTGCCAGTGGCTTCTACAGTACTACATAGTAGTCTATGGTACTACATAGTACTAAATCAACAGTTAAGAACTACATGCGCCCGAAATCAATGGTTGAGATTCATAGGCGCAGTCTGACGCATGAAATTGATGGTAGTCCGTAGTATTGCCAATCCTGCGGCCAGAAATCGGGTTTTTGAGCCAAAAACATGAAGTGTTTCTTGCAATCATCTTGGTACTAAAAACCACCAAAATCATATATGTAACATACACTTGAAATTCAATCTTACCAATGGAATTCATTTAGGAAAAATAGAAAGAATTCAAGTACATTTTCTATAGCTATGGGAAGCTTATTTCTAAATTTCAAGTTCATTCAATCATTTTTGCAATACTTATGGTGCAAAACAACTTCAACATTAAATGTGTGATAGAAAATAGGATAAGTGTTTCTTGCAATCACCCTCTAGCTAGTGGCAAATAGATGGTGTTGGAAAAGGGTGATGGACAAAGCAACTTGCTAATTTCTATTTAATTGAGCTTAAAATGTCAAAATTTTGGTAAATAAAAAATTGGATGTCAAACCCGCTTTTCTCAATCTAATTAATAATTTTCTGAAGGAGGTCTCACACCTGCTAGTTGCCTTCGGACTCCGGTATTACCATGGGCTAATGAGTTTCTAATTATAGAATGACACTAAAATTTCGTTCACACAAAGATATTCTCCGCCACAATATATATCTATGGTGTAATTTTCAGATTACTTGAGGAGTGAATTCTCCGGACTATTTTTTCAGCAATTCAAGATTAGAATTCCAAGTTTTCACAAATAAATTTGAAATCTTTACTTGTAGAAGACATGTAAGAGTTCATCTCTGAAAAATGCAGAGTGCCCAAATGCTGATATCCAAAAATCATCACGGCATCACTCCATCCAGATAATACATTTGGATAAATTGTAGACAATTCTACAGTCACGCCATGCATGTTACGCAAATAAATTCGTTGAAAAGAAAGAAAGATAGTTTTACACTACGCAAACTTGTCCAAACCAGGAGAACTATCACCAAAACTTCTTCTCCACAAGCTGTGGAAACAAAAATCAGACTAAAAATCTTCAGTCTGGTGAACTGGAATTCCGGCTCCGGCTCGGCACACAGACAATGAAAAAAACCCAAATCTCCAAGTCGATCAGAATGTTCACTAGCTACTCAGTAGGCGTCCATCTTCTGTTGTTGAGGAGGTCCAGATTGCTCGTAAGCAGTTCTGTTGGCAGCCCATCCTGCATGAAAATAATCGAAAAACACAAGTGAAACACGGCCTTGCTACAGCTATTTGCTTAAGCAGATTTAGTAAAATGAATCAAATGATATGAGATTTTTGCAACCAGAGGGAACTGTGATCTAGAAACGGAAGTGGGAGCACGTGCTTTCAACGACACGTCTACAACATGTCTAGAACATGGTTTCAACATTCATAATGTCACTTCATCGTGCTTACAACTAGACGGGATTAATGACCTAGTAACAAAGTCATTCAATATGCTGATTAACTACGTGACTGGATTTCAGAATTTTTACAGCATCGGCGATATTGTCCCAAAGTGCTTGAAACTGTATGATATTCACAGCACTAATAATAATGCTCCAAAGAGCTGACGACATGGATTTCACGACATCCTGATGTCATTTTGATGTCATTTCAAGTGTCTTTCTAAGGTTGGCTTCTACAACTGGTGAAAAAATCAAAAACTGTGACACCCTATGTAAAAAACGGATAAAATTGAACTGTAACCTTTTGGCAAAAAACAGATATTTCGTTAAAATGGCAATATTCCATAAACTTTTTCAGATTCAGACCGTGCGGGCTGAAATGTATACTATTCCTAGAAAATAAATGGAAAAATGGCGCATGAATAACGGCATTTTAACGAAATATCAGCTCAAAGAAGAAAGAGACGTACATGAACCTTAGTGACTCGTTGACCGCTAGTACAAGAGTCCAGTTAGCGCACAAACATGACCAGAAACTTCCTAACAATCTTCCTAATCTAATGACAAGGGACTTCTCTACGAAATTTGGCACGGATAGTGCTCCTAAACTGCAAGACACGTTCTCAAGCTGCATGTACAAAAAATGCTCTATGACACGAAGAAAACAATCCCAACTTGCAAGAAATGTCCTTAAACTACGAGAGATGTCCGCCTAAACCACAAGTTAGTGATGATATTTCAAATCTACAGAAAATATTCCCAAATTGAACGAGATGTTACAAACACTGCAAGAAATTACTACCATTCTTCAAGAGATGTTACAAAACTGCAAAAACAAATCCTAACCAGCAAGACAAGTTCCAGCTATACTGCAGAAAATGTTCCTAAACTACCAAGAGACATTCCGAACATTTCTTAATGATTCACTAAGACAATCTTCCAGGCAGTTAGAAACATGCAATCTAATAGATAAGAAAACAAGAGACAACCACATACCAAGGTCAGGCTGGATTCCACGGCTGCTCAACTCGCGGTACTGCTGGGCGAGAGAGCAAGGCAGGCACCAACAATCCACGCAGTAATCACCGCAAGGTTCCGCAGGCAGCCCGTACTTGGCTCGAAGGCGGGCTCGGAAGCCGCAAGTATATAAACATCCGCATCCCGTGAGGGTCTGCAGCAAGAAGTAGATCGCTCCTCCAGTCAAACAAGCTGCACACCAAAAACAAAGTTCCAAGCACTCCCTTACTGTCAAAACCACAAATATGCATTTCTCGAAGTCTCGGAGCCTCGGATGGAGACCACTCCTAGTTCTAGAACTCACCATTTTCACAAACATGAGCTCATCCTACACAAAGTTGAATAAAACAGTTGAGATTCCTCTGCAAACTAGAGCTTCTTAGGCACTTGTTGCTAGCTAGATGGCGAAGCTTCTTACTTGTGACTCCTTGATCGATAATCTCCACCACCTGGCCGACCACAATACAGGGGCAGCACCAGGAACAGATACCTGCAACATCAAATGCCGCCACACACAAAATCAAACATCTAGACTAACATCTGTTTTCTAAGCTTTACATCCCAAACTGGTCCGATGGTCCGATCATCGACAAGAAAGGATACGGCAGTAGATACATTCATATTCTAGCTAAGAGTTTTGATTATCTAGCTAAGAAGCTCCATGGTTGCAAGCCAGAAAGCGAAGTGATGAGCATGACTTACACGATTTGCCGTCCTCGAAGCAACCACAGAGACCGGTGTTCCACTGGCCGCTTCCCATGGGTACGGAACCCGCCATTTGATTAGCTGCTCGAACAACAACTTACTGCTGCAGCAGGCTAGAAAATCTCACTCCAAACAGTCGAAAGAGCTTGAACAGCAGAAACACAAGAGCAGGAGCAGAGAGCGGGAGTGGAATGACTGTCTGATCAGTGGGGTGAAGAAGAAAACGCTGAGTCGGGATTCAACCGCACAGTAAGCTTAACTCTGACGAAGAAATAGTTCACCAGTGGTGGAGGGGTGCCAGTTATAGCAGGCGATGGAAATCCCACCGAAGTTTGTGGAGTATCATCGGCAAATATCCTAAATCTTGCATATTCATCCACTTATGGCTTTCGATTACATTATAAATAGCTTCTCACTTGCAGTGAGATTTCTCGTGCAGTTTCGAAGATCCAGAGGGCTTCTTCAGTTGGGTTCAAATCCATGACTCACAGTTTCACACTCTAAGTTATGTGAACCCAGTCGAAAAGAATGTATGTTGTACAATTTAGGTGACGACTTTGGGTGTACACGCCCGCCTTCACACTAAACGCCGGTACTGTAATCGCCGCTGATTTTTACTGGGAGAAGGCTCAGGATTCTGCACGCGCCTGGATGCAGGAATTTCGGCCATCCACGCGGGTAGCCCAACCTACACACACACTCGGATTGCTTAATTTAGTGTTAGACTTCATTCAGGTGGGATCACCACTGACGCCGGCTGGCCTGACGAGCGTTTTGCGCTCCTTTCTTTTTTCCATTTTCCTATTTTCTTTTTGAGGTCGATCGTAGTGGATGGGTTATCCCCTAAAGGATGGAGCCTATGACGTGTAGTCAAGCTTGAAAAAAATCCCTTACTCTGTATCCTCCATTTCTGCGCAATTACAACAGCCATGCCGAGAGGCTGGATAAAGAACATGTCTGATATTTTCATCTCTGAAAATTCTCAATTTTTTTTATGCGAACCTTTCAAGTTATCATGAATTCTTGAAGAAGAAAAGAAGAAAATTCATATCAAATACAAATCATGTTCCAACAATCTAAAATTTTCATAATAGAAGTATATTATAGTGTAGAACATTGTCGTCTCAAGAAAACGTCCGTGTCACTCTATATTTAGAAACGTGGTTATAGATCTTCAGCTTCAAACTTCACTAAAATGCTGATGTCAAGGACTTTTTCAAAATTTCCAAGTGAAATAGAAATCTACACTTCAAAAGCTTCATTTTTGTCGTTCCACCAGCGTGTTGAAAATCCTGCACAGATGCTTATTACTACGATATTGCAGCAGGTTTTGCTGGCTGCTGGTACGACGCCTCTGCTTCTGGTGCAGCTCCTGATGTAAGCGCAGACGTAACTTATTACTGGCCATGCGTCCTATCCTTCACTCAATTGCTGGAACAAGTGCCGACTGTTTACCGTCCAGTGACGCACATAACTTCATTTACCGCCTCTTCTTCTGACGAATGAAACACGGCATTTCTCTTCGAAAAATGGATAATTGATTGCCAAATGAAATGAAATAATAACCTCACAAGCCAGTCACGTGATGGCCAGGAATTTACAGACAGACAACTTGAGAAGATGACGTTCTGTTGCATGTGAATTTCATCACTCAGTTCGAAGCAATAACGAAGGAGAATGCATTTAGCAATATACTTTCCAGATGATGAAACAGGGTCAAAATCATCAAGAGAGCACGTGCATTTTGAACTTCTCAAAAGGTCTCAAAGTAAGTGGATGCGCCTTGATTGTCCATACCTTAACCCTTAAAGGACAGACTAGTGACCATGGAAAACCTTCCTTTTGGAACATTGTGACATCATCTACTTTAAAAAAAAATAAAAAATATTCATTGGAAGTCATACTATTGTAGAAGACCTACCCTTTTCTCACAAAATTTTGAGGATGAATAGTTGTAGTTTTGTCCTACATGGAGAGATTCTTTGTCATCCATCAAACACAAAACGTCCACTTCGACGTTTAAGGGTTAAGTTAGGCTGATTGTTTGTTGTTTTGTTTTATTTTGTTTGTTACGTTGAGATCTCTAGAACCGTGCGTCCCCTAGTCACATTCTTGGTACCATTAGAAAGCGTTCTTGGAGGAGGGTTTGCATGGACTTTGTTTCATAGTGTTCTGAATCATGGTAGAGAAGATGTTGAAGTTTGAAGTTCTTATGGATTAGAAAATTATTTTTATTTTTATTTAATTATATTGGCAACGACACAAGGCACACTAATAATATTGAAAATAATCATTTTTTGTTATTTACTTTAAACTAAGAAAATTTTGAAAATGAAACTTGAACAAGTTTTGTTTCTACTTCATTATAGAATTTTGATTAAATTGAAAATTTGGAAAGATTTATTGCAATTGGTTGCATGCTCTACATGTTAGCAATCCAATATTGTGTGTGTATTTCATTTGTACTAGTGTACCTTGTGTCATTGCTATAGCCTAAATAAAAGTAGAAGTATTTTTCTCCTTTTTTCATTCAAAAATAACTTTGAAATTCAATAATTTTCACACCATAGGTCCAAACACCACATATCAAAGCATGTGCACCCCTCTTCGTTGAGGGCTTTCTAACGGTACTAAGAACATGGCCGGGGGATGCATGGTTCAAGAGATCTCAACATAACCCTAAACAACCTAATTTAAGGTATGGATTTTCTTTTAAAAAAAATTTAAATATGAATTGGAAAAATCTTGGTTCTCAATCTAACCTTCATTTGCATTCAATTTTTAATTTATTATCATTTTTATCATTTTATTTCCATTTTCTCCTTTAAAAAAACACTATAATTTTTATTTTTTCATCAATAATTCTGAAAAAATAAGCATCAATTTCAAATAATTTCTTGTACAAGTAAAAAATATCAAAATTTTCATTATCAATTATCTAAAAGAAAAAATTTAGCTTGATAATAGCAATTTCCAAAGGTTGTCTTTTGAGTGGATAGTGAGGAAGGTTGTTTGAGGCAATTAAAATTGGATTCAATTTTAATTGCACAACCCCCTCCCCCCTCATGGGCAAAAACAATACCCCCCCCTCAGTCTTATATTTTTGAAAACAAAGTCGTCTAACAATTGATATGGGATAATCCATATGTATTTCTGTATCTGTTTTTCATATCCGTATCTCTCTTTCTCTCTCTCTATATATATGATATATGTACGGTATCAGGATCAATGGTAAGGAAGGGGGTGTTTTTATTTTTTTTCAAAAACGATCAATGGCTACTAATTTTGGGGGAGAGGGGGGGGGCTAATTAATTGAGCATGAAGTACACTATCTTTTGAGTGGAGAGTAGCACTTGACTTGAAGGTCATTGGCAAGGATGTTTTGGGTGTAGAATATAAAATAATTTACAGCTAAATCTTCACACCAATCTCCATTGATATTTGTAGTTCCTCAAAGAAATTTAAGTGAATTGAATTGGCTTTTATGTATTTACTAATTTAATTTCACTTTTTCTTATTGTGAATTGTGATAGAGACTCCACAATATGACATACTAAAAATGTAAGAGAGATATTTGAACATAATTTATGAGGCTAAATTTGAGCTCAAACTCAATATTCAACCATTTCATAATGAATGAGGTCTTTTAGGGATTAATACATTTTTGGAAAGTATGCTCAATATTTTTACAATTGTTTTGGTTTAGTTTCATTCAACCTTCAAGATGTGGTACATGAGACTAAAAGAACCAGAGAAGCAAGTACTAAGAGCACCGGGCTTGCTAGCTCAACTTGAAAATAGAATGAACTACCCTTCCAATGTCCTTGATGGATAAGAAGCCACCAATTTGTGTGAAGCAGGCCATTTTCAAGCTACACATTGCTACTTTTATCATTTATTATTATAAACATTATACATTTAATTTTGAAGTCATATAAATGTTGCTTTTGTAAATGTTACATATTATAGAGATCTAAGTGTTAAATGTTGAAGGAAGTTTTGTACTATGTCCCAATTCCAAGTCCCACTCAATTCTCAAAATTTGTTTGGTGGAAAGTTAAAAGTTAAAAGTTGGGGTTTCACACCATGGCTGAAGTCCCACATCACCCCAAAATGCTTACATGGCATCCCTTTTTGGAAGTTTTGGCACCAAAGAAGTGGGACTTGGAAGCCAAATTGGATTTAGCCAAAATAGAAACCCAATTCGGCCTCCAAGTCCTAATATATTTTTGTATAGTAAATGAAGAGAAAACCACTATATAAAGCATCCTAGTACACCAGAATCTTTTCCAAATTTGTCTAATACAAATTTGATGCCAAAAGTATCCCAAAAATGGACTTATGACTTTTTGACTCATTTTTTTGAATGGGCACTTAATTGCTTTGAAATATTTGTACAAGAGACAAGATGGGATTTAGAGCTGGGACTTTGGCCTTCACACTACTAGTTCCAAGTTCCACATTCATATTTTTCTTTTCACCAAGTACAAACCAAGAAAGTTGGAATTTGACCTTGAACCCAAGCTTGAAAAGTTGAATTTAACCCCTAAAGGACCGAACAACATTTTTTGGCAATATAGTGATTTTAGAAGCTCACTATGAATGGAATTTTTATTTTTATTTCTTTGAAATTTTCACACAATGGGGAACAAGGAGTGGCTTTATAGAGCAACAATTTTCACAATCTTTGACTACATGGTTAAAAAGTTATTGCATGATATGTAATTTTCATTGATCTTTGGGCAACTCAAAATTTCTTAAAAAATCACTTTTTGAAGAAATAAAAATTTGAAATTGGTTTTCTAGATTTATATATGTATGAAAGTATTTTATCATTCTATTTTGATTAATGAGATGAAAGTTATGAGGAGTTTTAGTTTGAAGGCAATTACAGAATCTCTACACTAAAATAAACTTTGAAATCCTTTATTTAACTCAATTTTCAATATTTTGGGAGATAAAATCATGAGATGTAGATTTCTTATTACAACATTACAACTATTGGGATTTTCATTTTTCAATTCCATAAATAAATTCTTGATAATTTAGTATTTTGAATCATTCTCTACTTCTTTCTACTTACCATTTTTTTCCTAATATGTCTTGTACAATTTCAAATCATCTAAATTTTTTCAAACATATGGCCAACTTGACTTGAAGAATGAATGCAAAGAAGCACCACCATTTTGAAAAAAAATTCATACCAATTTGACCTTTGGTAGCTACTCTATTTTTTCGTGGGGATAATTTTTTTTTTGTCTATTCAAACACTAATATCTTGCAATTTACATGGTGGAAATTTCTGAATATTTTTCCACATCTTCTCAAACCAACATACTACAAGGTCCTACAATTACATGTATCAAAAAATGTTGTTATTTTCTAAAATTTGGTACTTATACTAGAAATGGCAGTTTGGGAGTTTTGAAACATAGTCAAAAACATTAAGGGGTTAAGTTGAAATTTGGAATAAAACATGAAACACCCCTAATAGCTATCTACTTATATGAAGGTCTAATTTATGCCCTAAATTAGTCTAGAGAGGCTAAGAAATACAAAGAAATGCAACACAAAATGGAAAGCATTTTTTACATTTATCCTTGCTTGTGGCAATGAGGGGTCAGTCATCCCTAACGTAGGATAAGAATCAACCCTTTTTTTACTTTTTTGAGAAAGTCCCAAGATGGCAATCACTTAAAATTTAGTGAAGCATTGTATTTCTATATTCATCCATCTTATGGACCAAGAAACATTGTTCAATCATATTCAAGCATGTTTTCATCCAAATTTGATGATTTCATCCACATTTTGCACGGAAATGGAAAAATATTAACGATAAAATATTACTTTCATGTGAAAAAAACTAGACATTCATTTTGAAATGGTGCAATCTGATCCCTGGTGCCTTTAAAAAAAGTGCTGGTAAGAATACATGTGTTTCCGTTTAGTCTGCAGCCGTCAGTTAGTAATAAAGAGAATGGAGAGTCTAAGGTACCGGTTAAACTGATCACAGATGGTCTACTATGGAGGAACGGAGAAATTGCAGGTGATGCTTCTAGCGGGCTTCTCGGAAGGACCGTTGGCCCATAGTCAACCTTGCACACCGGAGCACACCGGAGCACAGTGTTTTAGTTTTTGGTTTTCAGACAAATGGTTATGTGGCCTTTCTTTCAAGAAGGTTCTGCATTTCCTGGCTCCTTCATTTTGGGGATTTGAATTGAATGAGGCCAATTATGAGTATATAATTTTGAATATGTAATTTTTGTATGCAATATTTGTATGTGTTAGCTCTCCATGATGGATAAAATGAGGTTTTGGAAACATTGTGGCAACAATGTGTAGGGCCATGATGATAGTCTGGCATTTTTTAACACATTTATCCCCTCCTTTTTTTTGTAGGCTTGAAGCTGCCCATTGTTTTTGAGGCAATTGGGCATTTAATTGCCAAAAAAAGAACATTGCCGGACTAGCATTGGGCAAGTTTTTTGAGTTTTACTGGCTATTTTTCTTCAATTCCCAAATTGAACCGGTTGTTGTTGAAATACAGAGTCCGGTTAATTTTATCAATTTTTACTCAAAAAAAATTCACTAGTTTTTTGGTCAATGTTTTCATGTGAGGACATCTTGACCCTTCACAAAGGCCATTTGACTACATGAAAATGTGCAATTATAGAAAGAAAAAAAATTGTAAAATTATAAAAATTAATAAGAAATTTATTTTTGCCCCATGTGATCACCTAGTGTACTACACAAGAGTGGGGACTAAATTTTTTTTTCCAAAAACAATTGCAAAACAAAAACAAAAACACCTTTTCTTTCCTTTGGATTTGTACATTTGCTAAAAGTCAAACGGACCTTCAAAGGGGGTAGATTTTCCCTAATGCAAATTGCAACTAGTTTTTTTTCCCAATTCCATCAGCTAACTTTGAACTAGCCACCACTTCTTCTTAAGCTTAGGGTCAAAGGATTGTGTGGCTTCTGTTAGGTAATATGTATTCAATAAATTTGACCTTGCAATTGAAGGGAGGATCACCTTAGCCTTGGAAGGATGGACCTATGACCATTGGTTTCAAACCTCATTGTCCATCACTTTGGTTGCTGCCATTTTGCAATTAGATATGAATGAAAATTGCATATTTTCTTGTCAAAGATGAAATCATAGGTCCTCCACAAGTCAAAAACATTTGAAGTTTTTTGGAAAAATTTGAAATTATTGTGAATTTCTTACAAATAAGTGAAGAAAATTCATATTAAATATAAAATATACTCAAAAAATCTGAAATTTTCACCATATATGTATATCATAGTGTATAACATCATGGTATAAACCAAAGTTATTGTGTCACTCTAAAATTAGAAAAATCAACAAACCATGGTTATAAGTCCAAAGTTCATATTGCTATAAAATATTGAAATTTACAAATTTTTCAATATTTTCAATTGGAATAGAACTTGCACTTGATAAGATTCATTTCAGTAGTTGGACTTAAATTCAAAAAATATCTTTTTTATGGCTAAAACTCACATCAAGAGTAAATTGCAAGAAATGGCCAAAATATATTACAAAGGTGATATGTGGATTAAGCACTTTCTTCTTTAGAAAAATAAATAAAGAATACCATGATGAGGTAATTTGGAATACTAATCACTGAAAATTTACTCAAGCAACATCAAACCAATAGGATGAAATTTTTATCCCAATCCTATAGTCTTAGTTGAAGTCATCCAAAGGATGTTTTGCATCTTTAGGAACATTTCAAGGTTAAAACAAGCAAATTTCTCTAACTAGTATTATCGAATATTGGAAAGCTCTCATTTTCTCATGACATAAAGATAATTTTGCAAAAAGTTGGAGACATCCTACATGGATGGTTTAAGGTCATATTTGAAACACTTCAAGAGAGCCCTAAGGGTTCTATTTTGTGAGCATGTGAACATGAGCTTGTGAGCGTGTGAGTGTATAATTTTTTAGAGATTCCATTTGAAAATTTTCATCAAAATTTATTATTTTTGGTAAATTTTAGTACCTACCATGGACCTATTATTGTGGACCTATTACCGTGATCCTTTAAATAACCTTGATGTGCTATTTATTGGACTTTGCTAGATTTTAAGAAAAAAAAAATTGATGATTAATCAAAATTCATTTGAAATCGATTGACGTTGTTTCACGAAGAATTTGATTTTTATAGTCACTCCCTTCTTGTTTTGGAATACCACTTCGTCCTCTTGGTGTCGAGAAGGACCCCCTAGCTGTGGGAAGAAAAATAAATTAAATTTTTTCCCTAAAGCTAGGGGGCTCCTCTCAATGGAGAGAGGTACTCAAAAATAAGAGGGAAGTGATTATATCTCAATGGAACAACCTCAGTCGATTTAAAATGAATCCAAATTAATAATCAATTCTTTTTCTTCTTAAAATCTAGTGAAGTCCAGTAAGTAGCACATCAAGGTGATGAGTACTCAATCCTCTTCTTAGTGCCAAGAGGTCCCAAGAAACAAGAGGGGAGTGATTAACCAAACAACCATAAAATCATAAATAGAAGAATTGGACCCCTAGGAGATCCTAGAAGAGGACAATGATCAACTAATCAACAATTTGGTGTAACTAAGCTCATTCCTTATAGAACTTATCCTTATCAACCAAATATTTTCTTTCAAAATCTTAACAAGTTCAATTACCAACACATCAAGAGAAAAGTGTAGGTATCCCCCATCTGCCTTGAGAGGATTCACATTACTACAAGATAGTGATCAACAAAAATGAAATTCTATGCTGCTAAGCTCTTTTTACATATAATGAATTCTTATTGATAAATTTTCTTTTCTAAAATCTAAACAAGTCCATTGACCTACAAATCAAGAAGAAAGTTTTGTTACCCTTCCATTGACCTTGACAAGATCCATAATGCTACAAGACATTGATCAACCAAAACACAGGGGGGGTCAATGTGTTAAAAAAATAAGGATATAGGTGTGAACAAACACTATTTTATAGGGGGTATGAATTATTATTAATTTTTTTTCACATGTTATCATTATGTAATTTTCTAATGGGACCTATTATTCCATACCCTATAGTACATTAAAGACGTCCAATGCCATTTTTAATACCCTATATTACTCTAAACCCATTTATAATTTTTAGCCCCCATTTTTTTAACATATCCTATCATTTATTCGCACGTATGTTGCTACTCCAATTGCTCACTACCCGCTTGAACCAAAATAAAATTCATTGTGACAAAGATCATTAGTTATAAAAATGATCATAGATATCATGGAGAGGTATCTACTTGATCTTCTAGGATATTGGAAGGAGGTTATTTATTGGTTTAACAATGTTATGTAGAGCCTTGCCAACTTATTATTCCTAATGATGCATATATTGTAAAAGCAAAAACTTAACTATATCCCAAGAGGGAGTTCTAACTATATATCGGGAGAACTATTAATATCCAGAAAATCCTTGACTATTAGTTGCCTTAAAAGGTTTGTAGGGAACCATATATCCAGCAATGAATTTGACTCCCAGAGTACATATTTTGTACATAAATATGACAAGGCATAGTACACCATTGGATTGACAATTCAACAATTATTATTGCGGATGTCATTAATATTTGATAATGTCTAAGCTTATCATATTCAAATACGGAATCATACAAGTGGAATATGTGACCATATTGTAGCTTCTTTGATACATAGGGAGTATCATGTGTCATTAAATCCAATTGAATATGAGAACAACTTTTATCACTATACTTCATTCCATACATCTCTCATGTCAAATATGTAAGAAGAAAACTTAATATTGAGATTACAGTTGGCCCACGTAGACATTCAAAGATCAATATAATAATACTCAATCTTATTTTTATATAAAGTATTGATATTTTTCTAAGATTTTTGGATCACCTTGTACAAAGCCAAAATAATTGTTTATATTATAAAGATAAATTGAAAACCATTTTCTCACTTGAGTTGAAGGTTGATCTACTTTGGTAGCCTAAGTGTCACTTGTGCAAAAAATTTAGAATCAATCTTGGGACCTTCTATATGTGAACAAACCCTTCATTTACATCAATCCCATCTAGATTAGAGTTCTTCTCTCTCTCTCTCTAATAAAATTTTGGCCCATAATGATGGGATTATTATTTTATGCTTTCATTAAGAAGCACATATGGAAAACTCCTATAGTTGTGACAAATAGTGGCTAGGTTTCGGTACAAACCATAATCATGATGCCATAAACTAACAAATTATATTCTCGCACAAACTGGAGTTGTAAAGGATGCTAAGGACATGAGTACAAGGTAGTGGCACAACCACACAATAAGTCCTTGTGTGTAAGTACACTCATAGTAGTATATGGAGTTTAACACCCCAATTTGCATTCATTACTACCTCTCCCTCCAATACTTAGAGGATGGATGGATGACTAGTAGAAGCTTGATAGGAAGACTACTTGGACATGTTGAACACCTTGGGAAGCTTGTTCAAAATCCTACAATCAACCCATAGAGCAATCTTTATGATTACTACTTTGGGGTTGATTTTCAAAGTGTTATTACTACCTAAGGAACAGTGCATGCAAGAGTTGCATTTAGTGTAATGGCTTCATCACAACATCACGGAGCTCCCTTGGACAACTCCAGGGAACAAGTTTTCACACATTAGAGAGTTTATATTTTTTCACAAGGGTGTTAAAAGTATGAAAATTTTTCAATTCTCTTTCTGCATGTCAACTCTAAAAAGTTAGTCACTAAAAAAATATGAGAGTATAGGCTTAGCATGCACAACCCCAATTATTATACAATTTTTCAAAATCTATTCAATGATTTTTTTAAATGAATTTCTAATGGGATTTTTCCTCCAAGATGTAGTGTATTTGAGGCCCATTTCCAAGAGTCCTCAACACTATGGGAAGTCAAGATTGCAATGGGGATCCTTGCACAAAATCTCAAATAGAAAAATCATAATCCTTCATTTTTAAGATCAGCTTTTTGATCCTAAAACTAGACTTCAAGAAGAGTTCACCAAAAATATATACTAATAATAGCAATTTAGTTGGGTTCAACTTAACTTCAAATTTTTCGAAACGCCAGAATCTGGTGCCTTGGGCATTTAGGGGTTAAGAATCTTGTGTTTAAAACTCAGCCATCTGTACTCTTGCAAAAATATATCCAATGCTCTTGATGCAAGACCATGCTAAGAACACAGATAGCTCAATATCAAAATCAGCAATCAAATTGTATTTAACTTTCTGTGAATAATTGCCAGATGATAAGTGATGGCAACGCTCTTAGGCTGATAATCTTGTTAGTAAGTTCTACACAAATGACACTCTATGCGGTTGATTACACAGAAACCAAAACTTCTGCATTAAGCATAATCGCAACAAAGCCAAATAGACTTCCCAAAACATGGCCATGTTCCATTATCTCACTTGCTTGGTTGTGACAGATTTGTCTTAGTCAATTGACCAACCTCAATATCCGTACTAGCAATTCTCTGCCTCTACAATACTACTAGTAATCACTCAGGATTTTCTGAAGCTAAGATGCACCCCACTTGAAGCGGGAGAAGTGAACAGAGATCCACTTTGTTCCTGATTTGTATTGATTCATACATCGTAAATATCTGGCATCAAATAAATTTCTGCCAAAAGTAATACCAAAAAATCCTCGACGACGATTTTGTGGCGAGAGAACTACAAAACTTGCTACCCCTACCAGAGAAAAAGTTGATAAGTACAGAAGGGATACACACATTAGGATGTATGATCCACTCACAAAATTCATGAGACAGATCATCTCTTCGAACCCTTGCCTCCAGTCTTGCCACCAGCCTTGCCACCGCCCTTGCTACCAAATGAACTCTTTTTGCCACCAGCATTTCCCGGAGGCCTAGCTGGCTTTCCACCTGGCTTTCCACCAGGGGACATTCCTTTTCGTGACCCTCCTTTCTTGAAGGCACCATCTGCTCGCTTCTTACCTCCAATTTTCTTCTGAGAAGGCTTCCCACTCTCCTCTACGTTATGGGCTCTCACAGCCTAGCAGACACAGAAAGCTCATTAAGTACTCGCCTATTACCTTCGGACTAAAACCAAATCTCTCTTAAAATGATGGTTCTTGCTGTATGCTAGGTTCATAACAAGGAAACCGAAAACTATCCCACATGATTAAGACCTCACAGAAACATCTATAAAGAAAAGACCAGAACAGCATTCTAGATAGTCTGAAACAAGATAGTCTGAAACTGAGTAACATGACCAAAAATTGGAATAGTGCGAATGAACTAATTACAGTCACATTCTTCACCTTATTGACATCAAGTCCACTGAAGTCATTTTCCGCCAGTACTTTCTTCATCACATTTGTTAGCAGCTCCTTCTCTTTGCCTTCTCCATCAACAACAGGCAAAAACTGCACATACACAATCAATCAGCAACAATCACCCCACGTGACCGATGCCTGTCATATCTGCCGGTTAAACGTTGCACTGACATACTTTGTAATCTTGAAACACTGGTTATATCTGCCAGTTATATGTAACACTGATATACTTTGTAATCTTGAACTGGATCGTTTATGAGCCATCCTTCAAGAAGTGAAGTATTCAAGTACAAAAATTCAAGTATCTACGACAAGACTCTATGCTCAAGTATCTCAACGACGTCAATAGTGCTTATTTAGCTAACCTGCTGCATCATAAACCCTGAACATAAATCTGAAATACAAACTGCCATAGCTTGAAGTTCTTAGTACCTTGCGGTGCTTGCCCAGTTTCTTTGCGGGCTTCTCTCCAGGCAGTTTTTTGTCAAACTTGCCAATACTAGCCGTTGCCGTGCTTGCAAGTCCAGCTGCATCTCCAAGATCGCTCTTGCTAAGCTTTTGGCTAGGGTGTTTGCTCCCTGTTATAGCTAAAGAGGAGGCGGCCAGCTGCAAAGTACTGTAATAAAGAAAGGGAATCAACGCTCCATCACAAAAGAATTTCACTCTTTAAAATATCGTGTATGATATAAAATAACTAAACCTTCCATAAGTACGTAACTGGTCCAAGGTGATAGAAAATCGATGTCCTCATGAAACGAGGCGATTCTGATCTACTTAATAACGCCATCAACTCTGGAAGAAATTCCCAATATCTCGCACAATTTTAAACTTCAATCAGAAGAGAATATTAGAATATAGAAAAAAGAACAAACCTGGGAAGCGCACCCTTCCCTCCTTGTTTAGCAGCCCTCTTTAGATTTTCCAATTGGTTTTTGTCTTGTTTCGATATTCTTTCTTTCTTACTTTCGCGTAACTTCAAGAATGGATCTTCTCCGGGTTCTGTACAAGAAGGGGAAAAGAGACTTAGTATCTTCGCATCTTATGCCAAAACAGTATGACGATTGCGTGCTCAAGGTTACATGGCGGAAAAATGGTCATCAGAACCTTTCAAAACGTGGCAATTCATTGAAAGTCATGCAGATCCTTCCGAATGCAAAAGTGGACGCGTTCAGTTCATAAAAACGACTAGAAATTTCGCTCGCAAAAATACAATAATTGTGCAAATTACGTGCATATTCAATAATATCTAATAATACTCGGAAGTGATGGATAGTTTCACTCTAGTGACCAAAGAGCATGATGAATGATGAGATGAATAGTGCCAGTAATGCGTACCGTCCCCTTCTCTAGCTTCAATAACAGGTATATCATTGTCATCATTGACACGTTTGTATCCATGTCTTCGCCTCCATTCATCTTGACCCTCGTCAAACTCCAACTTACTCCGCTTGCGTTTCTTAATACCTGCGCGTAATTGGTCCCACTTGTAAAATTAAATTGAAGTCATCGAGTAGCTAACAAGCTTGGCTAGAGGATCTGGAGAAGGGAAAACCTACAATCCTATAGGGATTGGGGGGAAGACCCCTGGTCCCGACTTCAAGGAAGCCCTCATAAATCACAAGCCAAGCGGGGCCAGCAAGTAGGGTTTAAAATTTGGCCGGAAGTCCGTCATAACCGCTAGGCTGTGCAGGCCGTCCCACTTAGGATCTAAACAGTTATTTTTAAATTAAAAAAAGGGACCCTACGTTGATCTCATTGACCTTTTCTTCTACAAAATACACGAGGTCCTCTACAGGATTTTAGTCTCCTTTCAAATCCTATAGAAACCTGGGTCCGTACAGCAGCTTCTCAATACTCATAAGGCACATAGTATTGAGTAGCCAAACGCAGGTACACTAAAGCATCCATGAATTCTATACAAAAATGCCGTGAAAACTGCTAGACAAGGATTGACAGGGATGCTTGAAGAAACAATAAAACTGAATGTGAATTCACTAGAGCCGCTTCTACGGGGTAACTGCATCCCCAAATGTATAAAACTTAATAACAGGTACTCACCTTTCGTTTGTGCAAAGGATTCCCATTTAGTCATGGGACGTGCCTTGGGGAGCTGCAAAATGGATACACCACTCACATCAATTCTGAACCTTCAAAAAATTTTACATGTTACAATAAACAGTCGCCAAAATCAATAGGAAGGCGTCCTCGAATTCCGACATACCTGCTTCTCTCTCGGAAGATGAAGCGTGGGTTTCGGCAATTTCACCAACCGTCCCACCTTGTCCACCGTCGACGGCATATTAAAGAGCCTGTCGACAAGAACTTGCACTAGCTCCCGTCCCTGCTCCAGGTACTCTGCATCCCTCTCTTTCCTAACCCGAATCTCCCGTCAAACCCCCATCACCAACCCTAACCCTAACAGCGCAACGACACCACTAGAGGGCAGTCTTCAATACCAACAATTTGGAACTTTCGTAAGTTTTTACAAATTTTAGAAGCTTTCAGACATACCTAGTCGAAAGATATCCACAAAACCATAAAAAATTAAACTCAGCGGTACAGGAACATTGAGTTTACTCACTCTGTCAAGGCGGTGCCATTGGAAAGACGAAGCGGATCGCGAGCGTGCGCGATGAGAAGGTTGCCGAGGTCGAGCTCGTACTCGCCGCCCGTCGAAACGGACGGCGTTTCGATGTCCATTTCCGTCGACATGGCTGTACAATTGCCTGCAAAACTGAGCTTCGTCGGGGAAAAACCTCGGGGTTTAGGGTTTATGGGCTCCACGGCTGGGGGTTTAGGGCTCAGGAAGATGAAAGTTCATATGGCCTCCAACTCGTCAGTCCACGTCATCCTGGGCCCCACCACAACGTGATAATAAGGTAACGAAGGCAGGAGGTTTATGAAGTGACCATAGCGTTCCGGATATTTTTTGAGTTTTACCTGCTGTTTCCCTTTAATTCCCATATTGAACCATTTTTTTCTAGTACTGAATCCTTTTTTTTCTCTATTTTTTTTACTTCGATTAGAAATTTAATTGATTTTGTTGCTGAATTTTTTCTTGTGTTTTCAAATTGCAACTAAGTATTTCCCTAATTCCATCAGCTAACAATGAACTAAAAGGCAATTCTCCTCGAATATTGATTGATTGGGAATATAGTTGATAGTGCATATCACATAGGTGTTGAGTGCAAAAGTTGTTGAGTAAGACTTGGAATTTCAAGGTCAAATGCAACCCTTGTTAGAATTGCATGCACTTCTGAAGTATGCACTTGAAGAAGACAAACTTAGAATTGACATTGAATTGAAGTCATGTCATATTTTTTGGACTTTCAAGTCATCCAAGATGTACAAGGCATATTAACTTGTGAATACAATCTACATTAGTTAAAATTTTAATTAGATTTTTTTCAAAAATAATATCATAAAATTTTTTGACTTCAACATTATGAGTTCATTAATCATTACAAGAAATTTGAACCTTGCAAGAGGCCACAAGTTTGCATGGCAACAATGCAATTACAAGAAAAAAGATATTTTTTGTTTTTTTGTTTTTTTTATATAAATTTGACAAGGCACTACTACCATGTTAGATTCATGATTTGAAAATTATTCTTTTTATTTTATTCTTTTTATTTTCCAAAAAAATAATTTTTAAATTTTATTTTTTTATTTTTTTATATTTGCACAATGGGGGGGGGGGCAAAAAATGAAAACAAAACAGCCTCAAAAATGAAGATTTTTTGTAATGTTTACGTGGTTTAAACATTTTTTTTAAATCATTATTAAATATTTTTTTTATTCTTTTCATTATCTATTTTTAATATTTTTTAAATAAAAAAAATTAGTTGTGAATTTTGAAAATAGAATCACATAAGACTCAAAAGCATTACCTTGTGATATGTTCATTATTTATACATTGACAAAAAAATATATACCTTTGTCTTAACTTAGTAAACGCTTTTAGAATTTGGTTGCTTTAAGGACCTCCTATGGCTTATACAAAGAATTGTCCATTAATAAAAGCATTTGAATGTGGTTTCTATTTTTAAATATCTTAATTTTTGGTTTTTTGAATGACTTAGATCTTATTCAAATTTTCTTTAGATGCTTTTTTAGAGCATTATATGAATATACTATAAAATTTTAAAGTGTAAAAGTAGACATGGCCCAAAACTACCAAGGGCTCTTATGCATAGAAGCTATATATTATAGTCAAGATTCTATAAGGATTGGTGACATGTAGTTTCATTAACTCCTTAATGACCACAGGTTGTGCAAATTTTTGAAATTGTGAAGATGTATTATATAATGTGACTTATAATAATAATTTAACAATGAATTTCAAACAAAAGGTTTTAAATTATACATACATATATATATACAATAACAATAATAATAATAATAATAATAATAATAATAATAATAAATCTATTGCTTCATGTACTAATCAATACTTTTTCAATAAAATTGGAAACTCCAAAATTGATTGTAGCTTGAATATTTCAAATTTTCATTAGAATTTTTCTCTTCATGTTTAACCCCTAAATGTATTTGACTATGTTTTCACCAAAAACACTCCAAAACTGTCATTTCTAGTACAAGTATCAAATTTTAGAAAAAATACATTTTTGGACAAATGTAACCGTAGGATCTTGTAGAAATCTGGTTTGGGAAGATGTGGAAAAAATTTCAGAAATTTCCACCATTTGGATTGTAAGATATAGGCATTTGAAGTGATAAAAAGCCATTTTTTGGCCCTGCGAAAATCCGGGCAGGTGCACTCCACAAGGTCAGATCATTATGAAAAAATGTCCAAAATGGTTGTAACTCTTTGGATTCATTCTTCAAGTCATGTTGGCTACATGATTGAAAATTTTTAGATCATTTGGAATTGTACAACATATAGGAAAAAAATAGTAAGTTGAAAGAAGTAGAAAATGATTCAAAATACTAAATTGTTAATAATTTATTTATGGAATTGAAAAATGCCAATCCCAATGGTGAAATTGTTTTAATAAACAATCTACACCTCATGTTTTTATTTTTTTTTCCAAAAATATTAAAAATTGAGTGAAATAAAGGTCTTCAAAGTTTATTTTAGAATAGAGATTCCATTACTACCCACAAACTACCCACAACTAAAACTCTTCATAACTTTCATCTCATAAATCAAAATGAAATGATTCAAAGCTTTCCATGTATATAAAAATGAGGAAAACAAATTTCAAATTTTTATTTTAAAAAAAAGTGATTTTTAAAGAATTTTTTTTACTGCCCGAGCTGCCCGCTGAGCAATGAAAACAGCATATCATACAATAACTTTTCAACCATGTATTCAAAAGTTATGAAAATTGTTGGGTCTTAAAGCTACTCCTCGGGTAAATGTTGTGTGAAAATTTTGAAGAAAATAAATAAAAATTCCATCCGTAGTGAGCTGCCCAAAATCGCTATGTTGCCAAAAAACACCATTTGGTCCTTTAGGGGTTAAGTGCTAATTTTTAATCATGATGATCTTTTAGATTTTTTACTTTACTTATTTATTAAAGTCATCTTTGAAGGACCTTTTTTCAATGAAATATACTTCTATCCCCTAATTTGTAAATCTTTTTTTTGAAGATCTATAATGAACAAATGTGCAAAACTAATGCAAAAATCTAAAGACATATAGATGAATGAAAAAAAATAAGATTCTTCGTGCTTGAAAAATGTTTGTGTTTATCTATTGTTTGAATTTTGAGTGCCTAATCCATTAGAAGGGATTTCAACCTTCTAGAAGATTGCGAATTCTTAGAGTTCCTAAACAATGGGGAACTCTAGGGAATGTCTCCATAGGAGCGATCTGATGTGGCAATGACACTACCATGTTAGATAATAATTTTTCATTAATATTTTTTTTTTTTCATTATTTTTCCATTATTTTTTGTTCTGGACAACAATGGCTAGTACCCAATATAGGGAATGGGCTTGAAATAGTCTTTCTATGCCTTCAAATCTCCCCTAATGCTTAAGAAGTTAATTTAGAGATATGTAACATTGGCTAATACAATGATTTATCCTATTAATGTATATAACACTAATTTATACAAAAGACACACTCTATTTTGAAATACAAGTTGAAATTTTACTATATTATAATAAATTTTCTAATTTTTTTTTGAATTCTACTAAATTTTTGTCTTTTATGAAGATGAATCAATGTTAGCAACTTGGATATTACAAAAACAAGGATGATAGTATTTTTTAAACATATTTTGCATTTTTTGCTCTTTTTCAAAAGTCTCTTTCATTCTCCTCTTTACTCCATTTTTGATGGCTTTATACAATTGAACCTTCTTAAGCTTCAAAACTTCAACCTTAGTCTTTCAACCTTGAAGGGTTTTGACCAAAGCCTCCATTTTCTAGACAATGAACAGATTGAAATTGAAGTTTCATCCTCTTAATGTTTTGGATGAAAGTTATTTCAATTTGTGGAGATACTTTATCAAGTTGTTGTTCTATCTAAGGTTTGGATTTGATGTTACTAGAATACATATTTTCTACAATTACCAATGTGCAAGTATGTCAAGTGGTTGACCAAGCCAAAATTGCATTGATTTTAGTTCAAAATTGGATTTGACAAAATGAGGTCATAGATTTTGAGAACAATTTTTTTTAAATCACCATGTGAAGAGAACCTCATTTCAAATCCATTCCAACAAATTTTACTCCAAAAATGATAATATTTTGTTTGTAATCAAATTTTGAAGGAATTTTGAAAGTTTTCTTTCAAAATTTATAAAAAAAATATCGGTGATAGCAATGGTGAATCTAACCTACCAATGGGATCTACAACTCTTAGCCTACAACTTCTATTTGTATATCAATTCCAAAATATGCTTCTAAATAGCACTTTATAATGGTTATTCTCAAATCATCGATTTTGGAGATGAATCTAGATGTTTAGAGGTTAACCTTCAAAGGTCTAAGCATTCCGATTTAGGTTGTATAAAGGTTTTTCTTCCAAAATGGGAATTGGAGGAATGTCTCTAAATGAAGAGAAGGGTTTATAGTTTAAATCAAAGCTTGGGTGAGCAGATGAAATAGGTAAAGAAATCTTGTAACATGCTTTCAATCTAATCTACAATTGGTAGCTCACTTGAAGTTTGGACGGCTAGTTTAGTTCTATGGGCATGTAAAAAATAACATAATATACATTAGGTTATATCATGTAATTATTATAAATGACCTTCAACATGAATATGAAATAACTCATGCTTAATCCTTAAAGAATCAATGATTCATAGTTTTAAAATAACAAATTCAATTGATTATATCGTAGAAATTATCAATTGCAAACAATAAAAAAATTTGAATAAAAAAATTTGTATAGAACCTATTCAAAATTGGTTCACTACAGCAGTAATTACCTTAACCCTTAAAGGTGTCTTTTTTGGCAACATAATTTTTTGGGGCACGTACATGTGACTAGAGATTTCCATGTTTTTGGCCCAAACTTCAATCAAAAGTGTGGATGAGGAATATCTTTCATGTGCATAAAATTTTAGGGCATTTGAAAATATGAGTCAAAATAATGGCCTAATATGTAGTTTGTTTCTCAACTTGGTCAGTATGGGCAGATCTGAAAAAATCATTTTTTTCAAAAATAAAAAATTGAAATTAGTTTTCTAGATTTATGCATATATAGAAAGCTTGGAATTATTCCATTTTGATCAATGAGTCAAAAGTTATGAGATGTTTTCATTTGCGGGCAAGTATGGATTCTCTATTCTAAAATAAACTTTGAAGTCCTTTATTTAACTCAATTTTCAATATTTTTTGAAAAAAATAAAAACATTAGATGTAGATTGTTTCTTACAAGATTAAAACCATTGGGATTGGGATTATTCCATTCCATTACTAAATTGTTAACAATTTAGTATTTTGAATCATTCTCTACATCTTTCTACTTACTATTTTTTCCTATATGTTGTCCAATTCCAAATGATCTGAAAATTTTCAAGCATGTAGCAAACTTGCATTGAAAAACGAATCTAAAGAAGCACCACCATTTTGGACATTTTTTCATAAAAATGTGATCTTGTCAAGTGCAGCTGCCTGTTTTTTCATAGGGCCCAAAAAAGGATTTTTGTCACTTCAAATGCTAATATCTTGCAATCTACAAGGTGGAAATTTCTGAAATTTTTTCCACATATTCTCAATCTAGTGTACTACAAGATCTTATGGTTTCATGTGTCCAAAAATGATATTTTTCAAAAATTTGTTACTTGTATTAGAAATTGCAGTTTTTGAGGGGTTTTGGTGATAATATAGTCAAGGAACCTTAGGGGTTAATAGTATGAATTGACTTGAATATAATTACAATATGAAAAGTTATGTGGGATATAACTTACCATGCAATGTATGCCTTCAACCCTTGGTCTCTAAGATTGTTGTAGTTGTTGCACAACATTGTCCTTGAATCCATGAAAAACATTGACTCCATCTATACATTAACACAATAATGAATTGATCACATTATCATAGTACAATAATTACCTTCACATGTTTACAATGATTGAAATAAAAATAAAAATAAATCTTTAGAACACATGATTGAACGTACAATATGATTAAATTTGAAAGATGGATTAGGGATTTACCTGTGCCAAAGGCTAAAAGCTTTGTTTTGATGTCATCCTTTGTAAGGCCACCAACTTCATAAATTGCTCCTATGATTACTTTTGTAAGATTTGTCTGTAGTCGATCTCTCTTGGATATGCTTAAGAAATAGCAAAATCGGCATGTGGCTCCAATTGTTGATGACACATGTATAAATAGAGCCCCAAGTGTTGTTATCAATGGTTGTTACTTCGCCACAAGTGATGGATATGAAGTGTGTTGGTAGTATAACTCCTTTTGTCTTTCCTAAAACTTCTTTGTACATATGCTCTGCTATATCCCAACCTACATTCTCACATCAATGGCACTTAGGTGTCTTCATTACTTGCAAAAAGTCAAACTATGGCTTCATACCTTCAAACTCCATCATAGCTCTACCTTATTGCAAGAGGTGAATATTAAGCCTATTTGTTGTTTCTTATGGGCACTATCTCTTTTGATCTTGGTAACTAGTTTATTGATTGGTACTATCACCAACCTTGAGGCATACTTATAGTTGCTTGCAATTTTTTGCAATGTACCACTACCTTTTTTAATACCATTTACCATGTTCATCTTAGCCTTACCACCTCCCTCCATATTTCTAGAAGGTATTCCATTTGGGTGAAATAGTCTTGTCATGGACTTCCATCAAGGAACAAATTTGATACTTTAGAAACTCGTAGAGGCCATCTGAACATTCGTTATACTCTACCTATGGAAGTTTAAGGGCCCAACTCTCTTAGAACTTGTAAGTGATCTTATATGATTTTTTTTCTTCTCAATAGCTCTTTGCACTTCGTCACCATCGGGTTAATCATCACTCATGACTACTATATTCTATCAAATCTTGACAAAAATCTGACATACTTGAATCTCTTACAATTTGATTAACTTAACAAGGACAACTATGTAACCAACTTCACTATCGGATTTGAACAAGACATTTGCTTATGTAATTGGTTACAAACATTGTGAGAGGGTCTCTACAATGAACAAGAGCTTTTGTAGACTTGTAACATAATGGATATCACTCGGAGGAACTAAAGTCCTATTCCCACTATTAAAAATGGAATCGGTAGTTGCTAGGAGTCATAAGTGTTGTTAAAACTTGCCCAATTTTCCGAGGTGTAAGTTCTAGAGCCTTGGTTTTTCCTTCCATTGTTGCTTCTAGTAGTAACTCTTGAGAAGCACTTCTCAAGTGCAAAACCACAAAAAATGGCAAATTGGCACACAACAATACTAATGCTAACCTCAAAATCCTAATACTTGAAAGTTTTGTAACTTCACGACAATGCATGCAAGAAAGACAAAACAACAAGGACTCTTACTTTACAAGCAAGTACAAAGCTGTGAAGATTGAAGGTAAAGCATCATTCTTTTAATATTCTAGATGTCCTACTTCCAAGCTCCCAATTAAAATTGGCACCAATTGGCCTATATACTCCAAAACTACAAGATGCATGAAATGTCCATTCACCTCTAGATAATGATCCATTACCAAGGCATTGCCCATAATATCCCATAGAGATCAAATTCATGATTCTCAAGCTACCTTAACATATCCAAGGCAATGACATATTTTGAAAAAGAAACAACTTTCATTGAAGACTTCTACAAATTATGTCAATTCAACCTAGTAATTTGCATGGGGAAGATTTATACAAAGAAATCAAACAATTAACAATACTATCCTCAAGGTATAGAAACCAATTGGCAATTAAACAAATATTTTTTAGGTTTTTGATTTGAAATTGGCCACTTGAGTAAACTCTCACCTAAATTCCCTTTGGCTCCTCAACTTTCAAGAAAGAAAGAAGGCATCACTAACAATTTAAATAATAGATTAGTCAATGTCAAATATAGCTCAAAGGTCATTGGTTGTCATCAAACAACAATATGATTGTGCTTAGGTATTAAATCGCTCAAGTTGCACTTGGCAACATAGCCTTCATGGTTACATGATTTTGGGCTTTCTTAATCTAGCCTTCACCTGAAGTCATACAAAAATTTTAGCATCAAATTTTTAAAGACTCTATTAATTCCTCATAATAGAGCAAACCTTGGTTTTTACCAATGAAATTTGGCACTTTTTCACTATGAAAAAATCCATTACTGGTTTGACATGTCACACATAGAATTCATTTTCAATGTGGTTTTGTCAACTAACATCAAGAATTGATGTATCCTAGCAATATAGTAGCTAAGAACTATTGCTTTCATCAAATCACCCTTTAGTTGATGTATCCTAGCAATATAGAAGCAAAGAACTATTGTTTTCATGAGATCACCCTTTGCTAGAGGAATATTGTGCCTATATGGTTGATTTGATATAGCATAGAGAAAGTTGGAAAATGCCAAATCAATGAGACTTTGTGTGAAAAAAAGAGGAATCTTGGGTGATAGTAGTGGACTAATGGGAATTGGCACAATTCTAGTATAGGGGCCCATGATTTTGATCATGGACCCTTCACAAAAACTAGGTAGCAAGTAACTCAAAACAAATTAGCAAGACTTCAAAAAAAAAAGAGACTTAAGAATAATTAGTAAGGTTTCTATTGCTAATTCTTCTCCTCCATGGTCCTATAGACTTGTAAGAAGATTTTTTAAATCTACCAAAAGTCTTCAAATACCAAGTGAGATTCCTATTCGTGGGTACTTCTTCATCGAAATCACTAGGGCCCCCATACTAAGATGGTGCCCTCAAATCAATCAAGTAAAAAATTCCACAAGGTTTGGGTGTTTTTGTAGCCAATTTTTTTGAGATGTCACAAATCCAAGCACTTCATCTTGTGCACGCATGATTTCTAATTTCAAAATATGTATGTTTTCCAAAAAAATTGTGCTAACCATATCTCACTCATATAACACTCAAGCTATGATCCCCACTAGATTTTTTTAAGGGGTAATCTTGAAGCAACAATCTTGAAGCGACAGTCTATATCAACATTTGACACGTAATCCCTGTCTTCACGACCACTCGAGTGTGATAGTGATAATACAGAGACCAAAGCGAATGTGATATTAAAGAGGTCACGATATAAGGAGCTAGCAAAAATCCTTTTTCACACCCCGTCTCTTTTCAAGACTCTCACAGCCTTGTGAGAACGACTGCACTCTGCAATTGCAAAGTCGATAGACCTCCGTGATCTTCACTCAAAGAATTTCCCACATTTCAGACATGGGACTTGCACATGCTACCAGCATTTGCACTCCCGTTTCCGCTCGGCTTCTCAGGAAACTAAGCTTAACCCACAGGCACCAGGATACGAGTTTCTGTAACATGCTGGGGCAGCTGCGATGGAATAGAACCTCTTGCAATTGCGAAAGTAATTCCACAGAGAACCTGCGAGACCATGTTCTGGTAATAGCCCCAATTGCGAACCTGATTTGGAGATTTTTGATCCAGTTTTTGTAGCTCAATTATTCAGTCACTCGATTTTTCCGTCTTTGCTGTTGATCATATGGCTATGGCAATTGCAGAGGCGTCAGTGGCAAGGAAAGCTTCACCAGGGCGCTATTTTAGCCCTGCTCTTGCATAATACTGCTACGGAGGTGAGCAACCTTCCGAATATTTGGAGGATTGAAAATGTAATCGTGCTTGAATTTCTTGATTTCGCTCTGAGATCTTTAATGGTACACCCTAGGTGCACAAAATGCTCGTGATCATATGGAATTTTGTAACTTTGTGAAAAACTAGTGTTGAATGCAAATGTGATTTTAGTGGGTGTCAAAATTGGCTATTCGATCATTGATTTTGGACAAAGATTCTTCTCAGCTCATCTCAGGTCTCATTAATAGTGGGTGAATGTTTGTGTTCGCTTCAAGAGGGAATAATTTGATTAGAAAACAAGAATTTGCAGTTATTCACCTTTGTATCCACCTTATTCTATCATTGTAGGAACACTACATGTTTAGGATATTCCATTCACCAAACTTGAGTATTCTCGAATTTTATCTAAAAGGTACTGTGGAGTCTCATGAGGTGGTCTAGAACTTGTTGCATTTGTCGAACTCCTTATCGTACGTTTGTATGCAATTTCATGTGACATAACAAAGTGTGGGGGAGAGTAGAGAGTGAGTTTTGAACAGTCTATATCCGTTTCCTCTGGTCTGGTGAGAGAACAGAGGACGTGAGATTAGAGAAGGTGATATAAAAGAGGTCGGGGTGTACTGGTAAAGACTTAGTCCACTAACTCTAAAGTTGGATTGGGAATGTGTGCTTTCAGCAAAATGCGGGTGGATTGTCGCTCGTTTCTACATCCACTGATGCTCACTTGCTAATGACGTGCTTTGGAGTGCCGGCTACAGCGGATGCGGATTTGGCAGTTGTTGAAAGATGTGAATTATATGGTTCCGAGAGTGGGAGTCCCATTTTCTCCTTGGGAGTGGCACCTCAGCTTGACCTTCTCATTACTGGCAAGTCATGTCGGGTTTAGGTTTTTTTTGTTAGATAAAAATTCCTTAGTCATTTTTGGCCCCCGAGAGTCTTTGTTCTTTATTCACTCAACCCTCTCTGTTGGCACACATGACGACAAATGCACTTCATGACAAAAATGCATTGTTGGCTTAACTACTAAGCCTTGATAATTGTATGTCTGTTTGACACATGGCTGGTCAACTACGTGAGAATTGAACGAAATCTGCAAAGCTATCTTCTAATGTGAAGTTTTTGTCTTTGCAATCCTTTTTCATGGACAGATTATTGGATTTTGCAAGTTCGCCTCTGAGGCAAGTGTGTCCAAGTCGGGATTGGTTTCAAGTTTCGTGAGCTGGTTGCAGGTCATGCAACGAGGGAGTTGCGGCTTTGGAGACTGAGGGATTGGACTCCAGTTCTTGGGGATACTTTAGGAGGCCATACTGGGTGGGTGCGAACCCTCGCTGTTGGCAATGAAGTCATGGTAAGGTAAGCTTAGAAATTGCATACAGCATCACACATCTGCTTTTTCCTGTATTTGTCTCAAAGTCCAATTGCTTTCCAGTTTCTTGGCGGTTCATTATTGCTACACTCACAACAAGCATATGGAGTTGTGCGATTATTCTATGCCGATACACATAACATCCTTGAGAGTAATGGCATAGCATATTTCGAGAACATTTTCAACTAAGCTATGTAGAGCAAGCCATGTCAAATGAAAGAAAATCAGAGATAATTAATTGAATTAAGCCCTGACATACTTGTATTTGAAGACAATTTGAAGACTTGGTGACCGCTCACTTTTGTAAAACTGGGTGTTGCAAATCCCCTACATTTGTCAATGTTCCCCTTAGAGGGTTCTCAATAAGGTTCTCTACAATATTATGCTATATCCACTCCCGGGAGCCGGTGTGTCTCTTTTACGCTTCATTCGTAAGTTTTTATTGTGAGTGAGGTAATTGTGTTGTGGTATTTTCATTGGTCTGTTCTGTTCAGCGCAGCATGCAATTTCATTAAGGTGTGGAAGCTTCCTGGCACCTCAAACGCTAGGATGGCAAACTCCTCCACGATTAAGTATTTAGGTGACTTGCAACTATTCAAGGGTAATGGTCGTCTACCGAATTACTTCTGTTTGGATTTTCTTCACTCACCCACTTGGGGATATTGCGCGCTGTGGTGAAAAGCTCCAGTCATTAATACAGGAACTGTGCTTGGGAAGAGCAGGTGATGTGCTCGTAACGGCGATGGATGATGACTGCATTTACGCTGCCACCGCAGATGGGTAAGCCTATGCTTTGCGTGCCTTCGCTTTTGGAAATCTTTAACCCTTCGGTGCTGAACAAAACATCGAAATTCCACTTTAAAAACACGGACTCCATTGTAGTAACTATCAAAACGTATTTTTTTGTTTGAAATTGTGGGGCATGTTTTCTTAATTTCATTGGTTTATTTTTGCTACCTTGAAGTTCCCAAATGATTCATTCAACTCCTATAGATGTGCAAGCTGCCTCTTTATACCATTTACGTACTTAGGGATCAATCTTCTAACAAAAATGTTGACTGATTCTAATTGCCTTGCCAGAGTGCTATATATGTGGAAAATCTCTCAAGCTTTAAAGAACCTATCTGTTAGTTCCCTTTACACAGGAGCCAGTGTTCAAGCCCATGAAGGTATGGCCATCCAGTTCAATTGTTCTGAATTTTGATTGATCTGAACGCCGACGTGGGATGTATCTCAAATACACCTAATTGATTGACCATATTCAATGCTATCGGATAGAGACTAATATCCTTTGAGTAATTGACAAACTACTCAACCCAAGCAATTTAGAGTTGGAACCTTTAAACTCATTTGCCAATTAGGGCATATGAAGCTTTGACTAGATGTGAATTGTGAAAGTCGTAACGATGTACTGGGGCGATGATTTTAGTTCACTACAGCATCTCTGTAGAGTTGAATTTTTCGTCTTTTTATTCAATGACTTGTGTCTTTGGTCCCTTCAAAACTGTCTTAATAGCACCAAATGAACCTCTGCTTGCGTAACACTGGAATACATGGAGGAATCTCAGCAACAAGGGCATTGCAGGCAGAATCATCAGTCTAGTACTCCACAACGACGTTGTCATTACTGCTGGACATGACGGCCATATTCGGGTACATTCTGTCCCTTTGTGCTTGAAAATTCACACTGTTTTAGCTCCTTCATATAATGGAAAGATTCCATGAATGTTCATTTTCCACAAAAATTGGTAATTCCTTATATTCTTTCCTCGACTTATGCATTCTAGGTTTGGTGCAAGTTGACCTTGCAAATGAAGGCAGAAGCAGTAGCTGCGCACAAGGGCGCAAAGCTGCATGCCTTAACATCAACAAGCACCTTCCTCTTCAGTGGCGGGGCTGACAAGGTTTGTGCGCATCATTGACATTGAAAAGTTTTTCCTGGAAATTTTCAAGAGTGTCATAAAAAGAATCTTCATCATGAGAAGATAATGAGGTCGTCTCCTTGTGTCGAAATGATCATTTGGAGGCCTTCAAATGACCCTAATTCATAGGAGGACCTTCCCATGAATTTTGAAGAACTCAAAATTATTTTCTAATGTTGTCCAGGGGTTCTAGATACAGTCCAATTGCACTGAGAATCTTGTTGTTGTCGTCTGAATTCGATCGCCGACTTTTTGTATCTTGAATTTTGCAAACCTGCTGAATTGTATGCTTGATGGTGCTTTGCAGTTTGTGCGTGTTTGGGATCCAGAAACTCTGGCCCCTGTTGGAGAACCGGTGCAAGCACATGCTACGGGTGTAAGATCATTAGCTGCTAAGCTTACTTTCCCATCATCCATTCTAAGTTCAGTGCAGACTATGTCACCACTTGAGAAAAACGGAAGTCGATTGCATAGCCTTGATTCAACTGTTTGGTTAGTGTCAGGGGATGCTCAGGGTGAAGTCATACTTTGGCGCTTTGTGACAAGGTAGTTCTGTTGTGAGGAAGATGATAATCAACCAGTTTTTTTTCTTGCCGAGAGTACCGTGACATGGACGAGCACAAAGTAAGTCTACACAAATTATCGGGCCCAAACTAATCCTCATATTTGTTTTTCTTAAGGCTGCAAGATTGCCGTGTCATCTTTAAGTCACTTAAAATTAAATGAAACCCAGATGATGGCAACCATGGCAAAAAGACATGCACCCAAACAAATCAAGGGCCAGGAGAACAGTCGCAAATACGGAGCAGAATTCTTCTCCAAACCAAGCTGCCCCTCAAATCCTATCCAAGTTCAGCGTCTACTTGAAGAGGAATAATCACAGCCTTGCCAGAGTCGGTTATGCACTTCCTGATAAGGGATTTTACTTGCAGACAAGTAGCCACAGGAATGTTGTGGCAGTGCCTCAGATTCTGGTCTAGATAAAGTCATCATTCTAGACAATGAGTGTAAAAAAGTTGACACACCATGAGGATATCAGAGTACAGCTGTACAGTTTAATTCTTGAGCGACTGCATTTGCACCCTTGGAAAAAGAATCTATGCTCATTTCGCATAGCATCTTGAGCTTATATACAGAATTGTCAATATCCGCTATCTGATTATCAAGGTAGTGATTGACAAGCTTTTGAAATAAAGCAATTAGGTGTGGAAAGCAGGGAAGGAGCAAGCTCCTCGCTACAATAGATGTAATGAGCTAACTAGTCTTCCAATGAATTGATCTATACAATTGCATTCATAATTATCACTGTAAATGAGAAACGAACCGGGTATTATTGCTTTGCTGAAATTAACGTATCAATTCAACTTTATGAAGCTCAGGTTTTGTAAGGAAAGATGGGAGGCTCGTACGATGGGAGACTTCTCAAGCAATACTGTTGAACATGTCATCTTGCTCGGTATCACTTGATCTTTGGTTCGTGGGGTGTTCCACATGGAGCTGCATATCCAAACAAGTGCTCTGGAATGATTTGATGGATGTTATCGTGAAGCTCTGGTCCCATCCTTCATCATCCGCTGGTATCCAAAGTTGGTCTTTGTTGATGGTGTCCGGAGAGGGTGACTTTAGATAGGCTACCAGTTCCCATGAACAATCTGCCACAAAACACAAGGTGAATGTCAATTTCCTTGCTCTTCCATAATTGAACAGTTTCGTTGCTCATTCATAATTGAAGAACGAACGGAGTATAATTGGTATAACTTAATAATGCATATGTAATCCTAAATCAGATGATAGTAGATGATCCCAAACTCGGGGGCTAGCTTGTACATGAGAGGATCCAGAGGCAGAACCGAATCCAAGATTCATCACAAACCCTATAGAACATAAAAAGTAAGATTTGTCGTCTAATAAAAAACAGGGCCTTTACGGGTTGATCTCATTGACCTTTGGGTTCTATAAGTACACTAGGGTCCTCTTTACTTTGGATAGAACTTCATTGGATTCAATACCCTACAGTAAGCCGGTTCAGCACAGCAGGTTCTCTAGCAGAATTTGTACCTGCGGGTAAAGGCGACATTAGCGCATCAGAAACGGAGATCTTGAGGAGGAAGCCTCTTAGGGCGAATTCGAGGTGCTGTGCTGGCACTCCTGCACTTGAGATCTGCTTGAGGCCGAGCTTGAATACAAATTTCTCCACAGGTGTCTGATTGATATCTACAACCAAAAGAGTAATTTTGTCCACGACCCCCTGAAAAATCAACCAAGGACTTAGCGAAAAAGGCACCAAACTTGTTTAGGCACCAAAAACGAAGTAGTGAAAATTCTTAAAACATGGTTTTGGTACCAAACTGTTTGCAATCCCTTATATCATATCACACAGAAGCTCAAGTTAAGTAGGAAAGAGCTATTTCAACAGAGCTAAAATTGTCAGAAAAGAAGAAAATTTACTTGCTGAATCCAAGGGTGAAGATTAGTGACTGCCGAATGGATGTACTCTCTCAAACCAGGGTGGCGAGCCCACTGGACAGGAACGTTAAAGTGCCGCCGTCTCTCAAAAAGCTCTGCACTTCCAATAACCGATCATTCTCATGAAGTTAAGAATGAGACATCCCACTTTCTACTATTCCAGCACCGAACCTCAGAGCCAAAGCAAAGCTGTTAACTTCCAGAAAGAGCCCTACCTGGTGGGTAGAGTTCTCGGATGCACAGCAATTGATGGATGCAAACCTCCAGAAACTCACAAACCAGCTCTCCAAGCTCTCCTGCAAAACAGAAAATATGATTAATAGAATACCCAGACCCACATTAAAACCTACAATTGAGCGGGTTTAAATTCTGAAACCGCCTTGAATGGCGTTATAATTGGTAAGATTTTAACGGAGCTAGGTTTTCGGGTTCTCTATTTAGGGTTTGATGCTGTATCGATTAAACCGTATCAAATTGAGCAAACAATTTCAACATTAAAGCACATTCAAGGACGACGCAAGTACCTCGATCAGAGAGGCGAACGCCTGCCATAGACGCCAAAAGGCAGCACTTGCTGTTGACGTGGTACTCGGAGAACTAGAACACCCTTTTGCATTACTTCTTTCTGCCATGCCAAAACCTAAAGTCACAGGGTCGACTTTTCCTAAAACCCTAACGTCATGAGGAAGGAGCAAAGAATCTGTCGAAATTGATGCTCAAATTGGTGACTTGTATGACACAAAAGAGGGTCGTCCCGCGAAACCCTAATCCCGTTCCTCCCGCCCTGCTTCATTGGCCACAGCAGAAATCAGAGTTTCCAAAGAGGATTGCTTCTAAAACCCTTAGAGTAAGGACTTGTGTGATATGAAGTCTAATGCAGGTGTCAGGGGTTTTGCATTTAAGACAGATTCCTCATGTCTCTAAGGAACGGCGCAGGCTCATACGAGGAGATGCGAATAATAAGAGTTCTACAGTACTTCCAGAGATACCTACATGCCGCATTTAGAACTGCAGCATACCAAAACCATCAACAGTAAGCTCTCTAGTCGTACATATTTTACTTATCTCTCTTTGGGGGCTCTTCTACAGGGACAGGGTGCTCAATGTACAATTGCATGTCCAAGTAACTGCTGCGCATAGACTTGATGGCTGTGATCGTGCAGCTCTGGTTCGAATTCTCCTTCTCCTCAGCTGGTACCCAATACTGGCCTGTGCTGGAAATGTCGGCAGCGAGTGCCTTCATGTAAGCCACCACCTCCCACGAACAATCTGCAGCAGCTAAGAATGATTGCAGTGTTAAATTCATGAACGCTATTTGCAATTCTTTTGTGTGCAAGAATTGGGGTTATCAAACTTCCTTGGCACATAATCTTCTATCAGTGATAAAAAATAATTATTCCTCTAAAAGCAACCAACCACTCATTAAGATTATCTCACTTCAATTTGACTCTGCTAGTTGCAAATATCGTAGGCTTTTCTTGGATTGGAGTGCAATAGCACCCAATTGCACCCACTTACCACAATGATCTCGTGACTTACTCCACAAGAAAAATAATCGGGATTATTGTTACCACCAACTACAGTCCTTAGTTTTTCCTAGTCCTAAAGTACAGGAAGACATAATCCTCACCCAGGTGAAGACATGATCAAGGTTCGATAACTACTATTGCTACTCTTACCCGGGACAAAACTTAAACTTAAGAGACATCACCCTTTGCAACCAAACTAAGGTAGGGACACCCTAAATTGTCACCCTAAACTTTAAGTCAATGCTTTGATATTGATGAAGAGGATACAGACCACCTAAACATCTATTCAAGTGTTGAAATTAACTATAAAACTTTGAACTATTGCACCCTTCGCATGCAGTATGCAAATATCACATTCTTTGGTGCATTTGAATCCTTTTTCATTTCCATAAACGAACACGTAAGAAAATGACAGCTATAATAATAGAAAATATGCTCAGTGGCAGTTACAAAATGGAGACACTAAGGGAATGTACCTGGTGGTAAAAGCGACAGTGCGGAATCAGAAACGCAGAGCTTGAGGAGGAACCCTCGAAGAGCAAACTCGAGGTGAGATGAGGGCAATCCTGCACCTGTCACCTGCTTAAGGCATAGCTTGAAAATAACCTTCTCCACTGGCACTTGCTGGCCATCCAGGAACACTACTGCGATTTTCTCCACGACGCCCTAAAATTGCATCCACCAATTTGATCAGTAAAGGGCTTGATTCAGGTTTCATTCGGCACCCCTACAAGAGAGAGATTTAATAGTATCTTACATGACAAATTCGATTGATCATCTTGTGAACAAAATAATTCACACAGGACGGAATTTTAAATCAGCAGAATCAGTGAAGCAAATTGCATACGTTGATCAGCATAAACTGAACAAAAGAAAGTCCCCATATGAACCACTAAAAAGCAGCAGAGAATACATGAGGCCCTCGGGGGTTAACCCAATTTCTAAGATATGTATGATGAGAGCTTGGGGATACAGATATCATTACTTGCTGAATCCAAGGCTGAAGATTAGTAACGGCGGCATGTATGTACTCCCTCAACTCAGGGTGACGAGCCCACTGCACAGGAACATTAGAATGGCGCCGTCTTTCGAACATCTCTGCATGTAAAATAAAAGAATCTCACTCCATTTGCCAAAAATCTAAGGTAGGCTCACCCAAAATTGCTAGAGACTCCAAAGCATCACTTCCCTATTCAGCTGCTGTACCCCCTTAATCAATATACTTAAAATCACCAATCTTCAACTTCCACTAACAAAACTTTAACCCTTCATAACTTTCGCATACGGTATCAAAATGACGCACTCTTTAGTGAATTGGAATCCTCTAGCAGTTGCCAACAAGTGAATCAGCAAAAATTTCGATTTGGTGTATCCCCGGACGAAACACAGACAGCAAGAGATTCAGTAAACCTACCTGGCGGGTAAACCTCGCGGATGCACAGCAGCTGATGAATACAAACCTCCAGAAACTCGCAGATTAGCTCGACCAAATCTCCTGCAAGCACAGACAAAACGTCCATGAACTTGGAAAGAGCAAAAGCAGGTGTTCATAGCTGAAGAGATCATACAACTCGAGGAAATCAGCCATCTCTGCTCACCTTGAGGAGCCTCCATCAAGACTACAACACTATCGGTTGGTCACACAAAATTCTTGGGGCCGAATTGGCGGAGGGTAAACCTCAGTCTGCAGCTACAGTAGGTTCTTCTAGGAGAAACCGCTGCAATTCAAATGTGAAGGGGAGCAACTGCGGTAGACGACAGCCAGTAAGTAGGTGATGGACACCAGGCGAATCGTCAGCATGAAGAAGGAATTGTTGTTATTATTAGGAATTGGGTTGCCGTAAGTTGGTACTGGAATGCAACATCATGCTGTGATTGGGAGATGCTCCTGATTTCTAGAAAGTTGCGGATCTAGGGCTCAGTCTTTTGGCGGCGCATTCAAGGCCTTACCGTATGTTGGGATTGCTGGCCAGGTTTAATTTATTATGCAGCTAAGGTGGAAACACTCAAAACCGTCAAAATAAGCAATCCTCTATAGTTGGAGGCACCTTTCTCGAGAAAAAAATTTTAGAAGTATCAGGAATTGGAAAATCATGAGTTTTCAAAGAAAAAAAATAGAATTTTCGGTTATCACATGTAATTTCTATGAATTTTCAAAGTAGAAGCTCAGCAAGCCATTGAAATTGCCATATATGGTGGGTACTCCCAAAATCACCCTGTGTCTAAAAGTGCCATCTACAGGAGGTGAACATTCCTAAATTCAGTTATGTACCTATTTGCATAGAGCGCTTTTAGAAACAGACTTTGACTATGAATAACTTTTGCATATAATATCCAAATGAGGTGTTCTTTGGTGCATTGGAACCTCCTTTCTCTTGCCAACAAGGAAATATAAATTACTAATCAACTCAATAATAGTAACAATGCACAGTACCAAATTTTGGCGCTTTTGGGTGTATCTACCTTAACTAGTTCTAGAATCAAAATTGTCATGTTGCTAGATCTATAATCAAAATCTAGAAAAAATCAACGGTCATCTAATTGTAGTTTAGTATAAGAATAGTTTAATGACACTTTTAAGGGACACTTTAATGAAAATCTAGTGTATGGGAATGGGTACAAGGACATTTGGGGCTATTTCTTCTGCAAATACTCTATAAGTGAAATAGAAAGTATCACGAAGGCAATTCTAACTTTGGAAAACTTAAAAATCAATTTTCATTTTTGACACAACATAGAAGTTTACTTTGAATTGGGCATTTTTAAAATAAATTTACTCTATACAAGTTAATTCAATTGTTTTCATTTGTACTAGCAGTAAGGAAAGAAGCATAAATATCATCTATGCAAAAAAATTGGAATCAATTGTGGGATTTTAAAGTGAACCAATTATTCATCAAAGCCAATTCCTTTTGGATTGGAATTCTTTCTTAGAATATAGTTGTTACCTATAAAATTATTATCATTATAATTATTTAGTTTTTTGTAATTTGGTAGATTGTAGTAATATTTGAATTTACACTAATTCAAAATATTTTGACTTTGATAAATTGATTTCTAATGAACAAGTAGGATAAATTAGTATTATGACACTTGTACTATTGTAAGTGTAGAACAGGGGCAACAACTTTTTGCCAAATAATTATGTTTTTTCTAAAAAATAAGCTTTGGTGAATGCTAAAAATAGATTATTTTTTCCAATATTTTTTTCCACAATACAAAAAATAGTCTTTCTAAAAAAATTATTTTTCCTATAATTTTGACATTTACATTTAGAATTATTTTTTACCAACCTAGCTTGCCCTACAACTAGAATAATTGTTTTACATTGTGTTTTCCAACTATAACAAAATCTATTTTCAAAATTTTAATGACTTCAAAGCTCGAGGTACTTGTTTCTTCTTCCAATTGACACTAAACAAATAAGAATAAGTTGATTTCAAGTAGAGAAATGCAATATAAAAATAAGTAGTAGGTCATGCTAATTGAATTAATTTATGTAGTTACCTTTACTATTTTTATAAAAAAGGCCAATTTGATTTTAATGCGTTTAGTCATGTTTGATGCCAAAAATTTGAAATGATGAAAGTATATATTATCCACCCATAAAGCCACACTATCATCCAAATTTGTTATTAGGAAAATTGTTAGGAAATATTGATACACAAGGCTTCTTGATTGGAGTGAATTTTTTGGTTGATATATATGGCTATTAAGAGCATCTCCAATGTTTTTTGGTATGAGTGGTCAGCATCGGCTTGTGTATGGATGTTCTCATTTTCGTACCCTATTCCAATCACTATTAAAGCTTAAAATTGTGCAATCTCATCAAATATGTCCCTCCAATCTCCAACTTGTTGGGCCTGCTTCCTTGTTGATAGAGTCTCCATCCACTCAATTTTTTTTGGTGATGACTTTGTAGCTATTGATAATCTTTGTTGTCGGAAAAAAAAGTGTACACAAAAGCTCTCAGTTGTAGCCCTTGTTCGGCTCCCAACCAACATTTTCTCACCTAGGTTTCAAAATAGGGATGACACTAGGCTAAAGCCAACTTGTGTAAGTGAACAATATTTGTCTATACCAAATGAGAACTGACTTGTTAGATCCACTTGGAAGGCATGAGTAGGGGGAGTTGGCAACTTGTAGCACACTTCCATGAACAAAGCCCAACATATGGGCTTTGCCGTGTGACATTCTAGTGAAATGTTGATTATACTCTCTAAGTTGGTCAAATCATTGTGACATTTTTATGCAACAAAAAAACATTGAAAGTTTTGAAAAAAATCATAACCTTTAAAAGAACAAACCAAACTTGAGGGGAATGGTAAAAAATCAAACTTGGATTTCTCACAATTCTATGCCACATTTAACTACTTTTGGATTTGGGGGGAAATTTCAAACTTTTCTTCAAAATATCTCCAAATGCCAATATTACCTACATTATGTAAAATGGGACCGCAAGGATGTTGAAAGTACCAAGGAAGATATTTCATAGAACATGTCCATATTTTTAGCAATGCAAACATCCATATTGCATTTTTATATATAGTTAGTCAATGTAATGAATCATCTACAAATTTCTTGATGTAGAGGAATACCATGAATTTGCTTTAATTTCAAAGTTGTAAATTGTGTCTGAGTAATGAACATCCATTTCCTAACATGTCTACATGATTGAGTAGAGGCATTTAGTTGCATAATCAAACAAAGGAATTCCAACACTTAACTTGGGGATTGAAGACCAAAAGATCTTCTAATGTAATCCCCTCAACATTACACAAATATGTACTCAATGACATTTGTATAGTAAAATAAGTGGATTTACCACAATTGATTCATTTAGATTCATCAAAGAATAGGCATGTGGCTTCAGAAAAAAAAATGCATTGTTTACAATTTTGAAGCTAGACTACTCGACCAACCTAATTTGGGTCATCCCTAACATGTAACTACATGTGTATTATATAATTCCACTACATATTTAAAGAATTCATGTCAATGAACACAATAGTTTGATTTCAAGGTACCTTGCATATTCTCAGGCCTATTAAAGAGATTCACCATGAGATTGCAAAGATTGAGATGCGGCTTTGACTTGTTTGATAAGTTACATCCGTAACTAAGAAAATCAATTCAAAATAATCTTGTTGAGAAGCATATGTCAAAAAGCTCTTCTAGTGTCCAAGAATTCATCTTTGATCACAAACCAATGGAATTCTTTGCTATCAAACCTCTAATAAGTGTCCAAAGGCCATAGAGAATTTTCAGATTTTGTCAAACATCCAAGACACCGCCCTCAATGCATAGAAGACTAGTCAATACAATAATCACTACCTTCTGCAAAGACCTACCTTAGTATACAATCAATTGTAAACAACCTTTAACCATAGAACATATGACCTCCAATCACCAAAAGAATTCTAGATACATATTGTCAAATTGAATTTATCAGAACTTGTTTGTGCAAAACGTATCATAATATAACTAGGGACCCATGTATTGTGAACTAGGCACTTACTACAATAATTCAACATTTCTCATTTGCCAAAAAATTAGCATGAAAACCACCCAAAAAAATTTACAATTTCCATGTCACCTTCAAGTAATAAAACAATTGTGAGTGCCATATATCAAAAGTACATTCCATTTCTAGTATTTCAAAATCGTTCAAGAATACTATGGCTACCATTTCAATTCATATGCATTATTATAAAAGATGTATATTGCTACAAATATAGGCAAAAATTGGTCTCTTTGAGACATCTGGATAAAAATTGATGATGATTATTAACTAAAGCTTCCAATCTTCACTTTCAATTTAGCATCTCGCACTTGCAATGCCGACTAAATGAGAATTTTACAAATACAATTACAATATTGTTGTAACACAAAGTATGAAAACGTTTTGTAGCAACCTATTCCCTCCCCCAAAAAACATTTACAATAATTCCAAAACTTTCTAGAATAATACACACCATTTGTAGTCAAATGCATTATCAAAGATGATAGATTAATCTTTGGTAATATATAGTACAAGAGGTCTCAAGAAGACAATCACAAAGCTACCATTCATTGTGTTCAATTCAATATCTTGTACTTGCAATGCTGATTGAAAGAAAGTTTTACAAAGTAATTAATTATAGTATGGTTGTCATCCATGAGCATAAAATAGTTTTGATAGACTTCTAAAAAATGAATTTGCAATAATTATAGAATATTTGAGAATATTATAATCATTCTACCTATTCCTATTAAAAATTGTAGAAGTAGAGTATTCTTAAAGAATCCCTCAAAATTCATCATCTGAAGATCTTTGGATAAAAAATTACCAATCCTAAATACATCACTTTAGAATTTGAAATACCAAACTGCCCAACAATTTTTTTGAGATTTGGCACCCCCAAAGTGGATTGGCCTTGATATAAACTAGCACAACTTTCTTGGACATCAAAGACTATTCAGCCAAGGCGACAAATATCCATACAATAATTTGTTACTTTTATCATCAAACTAGATCTATGGGTGAATAGTGTTGTAATCATTGTTCAATAAGTTCTTAATTGGATTGTCATCAACCAAGATAACATTCTCTACAAAACACTTGGTCTTTTAGGGATTAATGATGTCCCTAGTGCAAAAAAAATTAGATTGACTATTGCTAAATATATTTGTCAATCCAATAAAATCAACCAATTAAGTGTCTAGAAATTTCAAAGGTATAGACCCAAACACACAATGTCATTGTTATTTTTTGATTAATATTGGCATATTCACTAATGTATTATCAATACACATAAAGGCTCTAGATTTAACCCCACCGCCCAAGGGGACCAAAAGTGTCCTCAGTTCAAATTCAAGGAGTTCTAACTTTTGCATCCAATGTCCAAATTCAATAAAACTTTTTGGAGAATTTGCTCTCTCTCTTCTATTTTGTGTGGTAAAATTTTCAGATCAATCCAAGATTTGATGAATTTTTGGAACCCAATCGAAGTTCACAAGTTCAATTTAAGTTCACCAAACTGCATTTGATGGCTACAACTTTAGGGGCTTGTATCTCCTTCATCCAGAATTCGTTTTTAATAAAATTTGTTGGTTTATGTTCTTCTTGAAGTCCAGTTATTGTGGTAGAATTTTCATGTCAATCCAGGTTGTTTTGAATGTTTGGGAGCAATTCAAAGTTCAAAATCTTGACATTTTTGGATTGCAATGAACTTCAACAACTTGTTTCTCCTTCATAAAATGTTCATTTTCAATAATTTTTCTTGGAAAAGTTGCGCATACTAGTCTAGTTTAAGTGTATAAAATTTCATATCAATCCAAGAAGTTATGGGTAACTGAGAAGCATTTTAGTAGAAGGAGGTTCAGTTTTTGATGTGTTTTTTGCAACTTTTCTTGTTATTTTTTGACATTTCAAAGCCATTTTGCATACACAATGAGTCAATTGAATGATATTTTTTTTCATCAATGTGTTTGTATGTTGATTTTGAATCACTTTATAGTTTAAAGTTTCTTCATTTGAGTAGATTTAGAAACCGAATTTCACCTCCAAATGTTTTTTTAGGAAAAATTCAGCATCATTTTTCAACACTAAAACATTATAATCTTGCAATCTATGCGGTCAAATGACACCAAATTTGATGCACGTCATTTGCAACAAGTGCTCTACAAGGTTGTACGGTTGAGATCTCTATAACTCAATGAAAATTATGTCTATAACACTTAAGAAAAAATGTTGTTTTTGAACATGTTCAAGCCTTAGGTGGTGAGGGGTTAAGTCCTATGCTCTTTAACAAAAGATAGTATGCAACCATTCTTAGAACTGTTGTAAGTAATTGTAATTCCTACAAATATCTATATCAATTATTCAAGCATTGCATTATTTCTTCTTTCCATTTATACATTATTCTATTTTTCCTCAAACCTTCTCAATGGTAAGAAATTGGATGAAGTATGTGTACACTTATCAAACCATTCACCATCCACTCATTAGTTGGTTGAAAATCTAGACTAGGGATCACTTTATGAAAGGGTATTTCTACAAGGGACTTCCTTTAAATACTACAACAAATAATACTTGATAATATGTTGATCATGTGTGGGCATGTGTATGGTAATGATGTTGGACTCTCCTTTTTAGAATGTGTTGCGTCTTGTTGTAGAATTGGATAGAGGTGGCAAAAGAGGGTCCTCTATAGAAGGAACATTAGGCTCCAAACGTATATTAGGAGTTGAATCTTGTTCGTCCGAATGGAAGGAATCAAAGTTTTGGGGAATGTGAAACATTGTCCTCCATAGTTGTTGAAAACTTGGAGTTCTAATCCTTTGTCTAATTCATTGGCAACATATTCAAGATATTATTATTATGTTGGCAACATATTCAAGATATTATTATTATGTTGGCCATCCACTCATTAGTTGGTTTAAAAATTATGATTATCTATGAATGAGGTTTGATTTCTTAGCTACACATAGGAAAATTGTGACTAAACTTAGGCAAATTCCAAAAATAGAGTTTATTTATTGTATGCAAAATTATAAGAGGTCAATCTTCATATGGTAAATTTTTCAATTTCATGTTTTCATTTCAAATGTTTTATTGTTGAACAATTTGTAATGAGTATCTATTTGAGATATAGATATATGAGGATACAATCTTGGGTATGCACTTGGAATTAGCAAATACTAACTCATTAGGAATCTCAATAACAAAATTTATCAACAAAACAATAAATAAATAATGCATACACTCAATTGCAATTTAAACACTCAATCCTAGGGTGGAAAGAAAAGAAATCAAATTTTTCCCAAACAATGTAGGTTTTCCAAAGAGAGTGTATCATAGCACCAAAAAAGAATGATTTTCGATTACCTACAAACAAGGCTTTTGTTTGTTTGTATGATTAGGGATGCTACACTTAGTGTGAGCCAATTTTTCATTTTTTTCATTTATTACACCAATCATCTTATTTCTACCTATTCATAATTAGATTCTTTGATTTAACAACAAAATTCACACTCCTACTGTTGAATGATAAGTAGGGTTCCCTCCCTACATAAATATAATAATATTGTCAAAGATTATTTTCAAATTATTTTATTTGAATACTTGGGTACTCCATTCAAATATTTTCTGGCATTGTTTATATACGATAAACTAGCCTATGACAAGTAGAATGATTGGTTTGCTTATTAGCATTGCTTAAAATTAATTTTTTTTCTATACGAAGAAAAATGTGAGAAAATTTATGGAAAGAACAATTGAATTTTTTTTGACAAAGTATGAATTTCTTATGAATTTTTGAGGTATGCTACCCAATTGGTTCAAAAGAGTCTCTAGACTACCCCTAAACCAACCCAAAAAAGTGTATCCGTAATGGTCACCTTCTTCACCTAAAACAAATACAATATACCCAACATGGCCACAACGTGAAGATCCAAAAAAGTCACTTTATTTCCTAATAAGGTCACAACATGAAGACCCTCAAAAGCCATTTCATGTAATGGATTTATGCTAAAAAGGTGGAAGTTACTATTGCATAGACTAATCACTCCATCCCCATCATACAAGACATTAATTGTGGCCACTAACTCAACCCAAGGTAGCCCAAATCTCATTTTTTGAAAAAAGTCTATCATGGGTTGTTGCAAGACTATGATGGATCATTCCATAGGTGTTTGTGACGGGTCTTTTGCCTATCATCACTAGTTTACCTTACTCATAAACCATCCATTCTACCATCAATTCCACCATCTAATCTTAGCACTGAGGGACACTTCACACTTTACACCTAGAGGCCAGGCCATTCCGCTTGAAGCCCATGGCACAAATTTCAGCCTTTTGTCCAATCACAGGTGAGAATTTTGAGCCTCTAACATAACAAATTGGCCTGGCTTCTAGGTGTAAAGCATCCCTGACTATCACACCCCAAAAGTGAAAAAGTAATGGATATAAAATGGGAGTCTGAGTACCCTAAACACATGTTTTCTGGCCAGAAGCTCCCACAACCCTAAACACATGAAGGATACAACCCAAAACCCAAGCAATATTCTGCCCTTCCGGGAGAACACACATCCTTCTTTGAGTTGTTGGAAGAAAGGGCATCCCTCATTGGTTGGGCGTTTTCCCCTTCGTTTTCTCTCAGGGCTTCCACCCGCTCCTCTCGGTCTTTTTCTTCTACGAGGTACAGGGTGTGTACAACCTAAACAACCCATCCATAACATTCTTGAGAAGTTGCCTTACCTCGCCCTTGCAAAAAAGAGTCTAGATTCTTTTTGCGCAACAACTTGAGCTCAAGAATGAAAGCTTTGTCAAGGTCTGCAATTTTTTTACTCAACTGACCAATGCATTCTACTATGTTTGGCAGACTTTAATACAGCAAACAATCCAGAAAAATTGGGAGCTATGAAAAAATTGGAAATATGAACACTGAAGAAGATACAGTCTCCGCACTGCTCTGTCCCCCATGATCCATCCACACTGATTGCCAGCAGCAATGTGGGTTATGCACACTTCGATGAGAGGATAACCTGAAGCCCTCACTTGCAGCTGTCAAGTGAGGTATCAATGACATCTTGATATTTGAAAAATTACAAAAGCCACAAAAGCCACAAAAGCCAAGCCCCAAATCAATTGCCGAATGTCCATCGGAAAGACGATATGCAATGATGTACAGTACACCCTGCTGTTTTATTTAAAATGAGACATGAAAATGTCAACCACAATCTTGTAAAACAATACCGGCAGTTTGGGTGCTAATTGAGCACTTTCAAACATGTCAGCAACTCCACTTTAAGATAGTGCCCTTGTTATTCCTTACAATAGTCCCGGCCGACAGATGCAGACATTGCGTACTGTCGTACGCAGACTACTCGTAGATGCAGATGCAGATACCGAGACCGATAGAGCAAACCAAACACCGATGTTGGAAACAGGCACATGACATTCTATCTACTAAGGCAGACTTCTGTATAATCAGGGACGGACTCTAGAACCTGGAGAAATTTCTGTACACTATGCTGGCACGGTGAGACTCGTATAAAAGTGCACCTTCCCTTTCGCAATGCATCATTTTCCCAGAAAAAAGATGAGTTTCTGTACAAAAGCATCTCACGGTACTGCTGGTGGTGGCGGTTGTTTCACATCGTCATCATCATCAGACGTAGATATGATATTTCCATCTCTACTACCACTGTCCACAGATGATGACGGCGAACTAGTTAAGGAAAGTTGTAGTGGAAATCGCAATGAAGGCGGACAGATGCTTGAATTACCAGGTGAATCTAGTGTTGTGGAGTCCAAGCGGGGAGCTGCTGAGGAGGATGCAGGCGATCCAAACATGAACTGCATAGCACGGCTGCTCGCTGATAACACCTCATCTTTGGCTTGCTTTAACTGTCGCAAGGAAAACCCTCGTGTCAGAAAATTAAAATTCCACCAAATACAAGAGAAAGAAACACAAAGGTGAACTGTGTCATTTACTCGTTTTCATCAGATGGATATACATTTTATCCTCTTCAACCAAATTTCAAGCTCAAATCTCTTTGAAGTAGGCTATGATCGTCTTTGGAACTCCCAATTCAGAAAGATTCAGAAATGTTGAAAAAATATCGCAACCATGCTCCATAGCAGTTTTAAATAGGTCATATGAAAACTTTGTTTTGCCCAATTTTTTTCTTCTTTTACAAAGACATGCGATGTTCTTCGTTGATTCTAGTGGTATAATATTTCTCCCTATCAGAATTATATTTTTTACAACACAATCAATTGAATTGGTCGTTTTCAAACCATGCATCCTTGGTCATTACGTGTTAAGCAACTATTTGACAATACAAGAAAAATACGAATGCCAAATAAATTTCACCTCGGTATACAGAAGAAGCAGATCTTATGATACATAGACATCATGAGGAAGGATGAACCCAAATCTTCAAGCATAATAAAAAACTTAGGACTTATGATGTGCAGGAGCGACACCCAGTAAAAAGATTGAGATATTTTACCCGTTCCAAAGTATTGTCAACTGCTATGAACGCGGCATCACCAGCATTCGCAAATCTGTTCACCCATACTGTCAACACACGTCCAAGCTAATCAGCGCTAAAGAAGGCGGCGCTAAAGTTTATACATAAAAAACTGGTGCCTGCACTTCAAAATGGAAGACAATTGACAAATCTCCCTTGCTCACCCAACATGCTAGGAGAATGTAACAGAGTTAACGCCTAAAGGACCAAGAAGACCCAAATGGCATTCGCGTTTGTTTAGCAGTCATATGAGGACTCTTTTTTGTCCAATTTCATTTTTTCTTGACCAAGACATGCAACGTTTTCATTGATTGTGGTGACAAGATATTTGGCCCCATCTAAATGGTAATTATTCACGATACGATCATCTTCAAACCATGAATCCTTTCGGAGTTGAAAACAAAGAAACACTTACATGGTACTCTCTCCACTCCAAGCCTGTCACAAAAGGCATCGCAGAAATGGTTGCAATTCCGGCACAGAAGATCGTACGAATCCCCCGGCCACTCTTGACTCAGGTCTTCCACAACGGCTTCCACCCGCAAGCGCGTCAATTCGGTCCTACCCAAAGATATACTTTCTCGGTAGGTGTACATGGGGTTCCGTTTCGGTTGACAGTGGAAGACACCTGTGCCATCTTCGCAATAGCCAAATGACCATTCCCTGCTGTGAACCTGTCCAAAAAACACCCTAAAAATTGAATAAAACAATCAAAACTGCAAGGAACAGCAATCCTTCAGAGATCTATGCAAAAACTAAATATTCCTTCCACAAATCCATACACCAGTTGCAATTAAGGAAACGGCAAAGCATCGAATTCACTCTGAAATCGTCCAATTGGTGAGCAAATTCACTCACCTCCACAGCACCATGAAAGATGCCTCCAATTCCAATCCCGCCGCGCATGAACCGATTCAATCCCTGGATGGCAGAGTTTGCACGCACACTCCCACTATTGGTCACATCATACACGTGCAGCGTCACCTCCGCCATAGCTCGAAACCCTAAAATCACTTAAAATCACTTACAACCGCATGAATCCACAGCGAATTGTCACTATAATCTCTAGAAATGCGCTACTACCGTCGGCAAGCTGCTCAAATTAAGGCGACACGATCCTTGCCACCCCGTATGCCCGTTTTCCCGAACCCTAAAGACCAGCACGATTTCCTCCTCTCCCCTCTTCGCACGATTCTTAAATCCACAGCTTCCGAAGCGCAAACTCAGACTCGCACTCCAATTTTTGAGAAATTCGGAGCCTATGACCTTTTGTTGAAGTGCAATTCGAAGAAACTCTTCTTCTAAACATCCAACTCTGCTACTGTAGAGCTTTTTCATCACACAGAAAAGCAATCAATCACCCCGACGATGAAAAATCCCAGTCATGATAGGACTCACGGAACCTTGAATCTGCTACATATTTTACATCGACAATCCGATCTCTGAAAAAAGAAGAGGGGAAGTCAGCTGAAGCCGACGATGGAGGTGAAGCCCTAAGTAAGGGCATCTCCACCCGTCGGAGGAAACTGTATCACCATCCATCCATATATGGTGAGCATAGATTAGCGTGGACTTAGCGTGGACATCCCATTCATCAAGCACTAACCCTTATCATGCTCTAAATGATTTGTTGCAAGAATTTGCAATTAGAAAAAATAAAATAAAAAATAAATCCACTTTTGAAGTATCCTAACAAGATATTGTAATAGTATAGTTAAAGTTAGAAAATTAACCCCTTAAATTTTATAACTCCATTTTCCTATATTTTTCTTTTTAAGTACATTAACTTGTAAATGTCACATTGCTCTTCACTCTTGACTTGTTTGTTGAATTTTCAACATCAATCTACAACAAAACATCTCACCAACTCCATGGTACAGTGGAGAATAATGTTATAGATTGTGTCATAGATGGATACACCTCAACATCTATCTTCTAACATTATTAATCAAAAAATCAACCACCTAGAGATCAAATATCTTATTTTGTGCCATTGATGTGACTATTGGTAGCCATTATGTATTGTATGTATCAATCGAGTACATTTGAAAAGTTGAAATGTACACTCCTAATACATGGTGATGAAAATAGTCTCTAAATTGTGGCACAAATAGGACCACCTACCTTATACACTCAACTCCCTCCAATCGCACATTACATGTACATCCTCAAAATCATAGCCATGTCCTTTAAAAATTAATTGGACATTGTTCACATGCCAATTTTTGAATACTTGTTTGATACTTGTAGAAGTGGATTTAAAGGTATATTTGTTCCACTAAGAGTATTTCTATTGGGCCCCTCAAAATATTCTCATGGCATTCATTTTTAGCGTGTAAAGCAATGGCCCTTGAAATCACTTTTTGGTCTAATGTTTAGTAAATTTTATTTTCCATTCTACTTAGTGATCTATGAAATGATTATTTATGGGGACACATTTGGTGAGCAAGAGTGGAGGGACAAGAATTTTCAAGGCTCTTCAAGAATAGATATAAATTTTTAGCACATCATATTTGGTGAGTGTGAGTACAAATGTTCTAAAACAATGCAATTAGGGAGGGTAAAGTAAAGCTTATATAGTAAGTCAATGTTAGTTAAGAGTACCAAAGAGAGAGAAAATTAGTAGATCTAAAAGAAACATTATTGTGACAATGCTATAAACTAAGTTTACAATGTTGAATAATAACAATTTGTCCATTTCAACAATTTTTCACTTAGTGAAGTGCTAGTGGGGACTATTTTTTTGCATTTCAATTGACCAACCAAGATGGCCTAACTACCCAACAAAAAGAGTGAGATAGGTTCTCCATCAATTGCCTCCCCCCTAAAAATGATTCTTTGAAAAAAATTCCAAAAGTTCACGTCACCCGGATCGAAATAAGCATTTGAAATATATGTCCTTTATATAAGGATGGATACAATATATGAATACTAATATGGATACAAATATAAATACATGTATAGATTCTTTATTGTTTGTCATTTGCCATCCCATGGCAAATGACAAGTGGGGGGGTAACTTGAACAATTTTATTTTTGAAAAGAATATTGATTTTTATTTTGTCAAAAACTCTTAAGTAGATGTAAATACAAGATAGAATGAAAATCTAAGTCATTGATAGCTCTAAGATGACATTGAATCACAATTGTAATTCCAACAAGAAGATTGTTTTACCAAATGAATTGAACCTTCTAGACCTTTTTAAAAAGAAATTGTGATAACCAAGTTCAAAAACATAGCAAGTGCATTAATTTCTTAAAAAAAAATGAAATGATTGTCCATAAAACAACAAGCTTTGTAACTAAAAATACAATATGTAAGAAATTAAAAAACGAACAAATTATTTTAAGTTTTTGTAGGTTTGTTTTTGTTGTCTAGAAAATTGATTTGTGAATTCAAGGTATAGCGTTGCTATTCTCTGAGCATGTGAGCATGAGCCTATAAGCGATGAGCAGAGATTATGTGAGCGTTGATCTTAGAAATTTGAAGAAGCACTAGAAAACTTAACTCCTAAAGTCCCAAACAACATTTTTTGGCATTATAGATATTTTAGGGAGTTCACTACAAGCAGAATTTTCAATTTTTTTAAAAAAATTTTCACACAATATGTGGTTTAGGAGTAGCTTTAACTCACAAAAAATTTCAAGACTTTTGACTACATGATTAAAAATTTATTGTATGATATGTAGTTTCTTTCCCAATTTGGGCAACATAGGCAAATTAAAAAAATCACTTCTTTCATAATTAATTTTTTTGAAATTGGTATATATATATTTTTCAAAAGCTTTGAATCATTCCATTTTGATTAATGAGGTCAAAGTTATGAGGAGATTTAGTTTGTGGGCAATTATGGATTCTCTACTCTAAAATAAACTTTCCAGTCCTTCATTTAACTCAATTTTCAATATTTTGGAAGAAAATCAATTCATAGGATGTAGATTGTTTACTAAAACATTAAAACCATTGAAATTGGCATTTTTCAATTTTATAACAGAATTCTTAACAATTTAGTATTTTGAATCATTCTCTACTTCTTTCAACTTATTATTTTTTTTCATGTATGTAGCCAACTTGCCTTGAAGAATGAATCCAAAGATGCACATCCATTTGGGACATTTTTTCATACAAATGTAACCTTGTGAAGAGTAGCTGTCTGATTTTTCGTAGGTACAAAAAAAGGATTATTGTCTATTCAATCGCTAAAATCTTGCCATCTACATGGTGGAAATTTCTGATATTTTTTCCACATGTTCTCGAACCAACTTACTACAAGAGCTTGCAAATACATGTGTCTGAAAAAGTGTTTTTTTCCCTAAAATTTGGTTCTTGTACGAGATTTGGCAGTTTTGGAGCATTTCTGGTGAAAACATAGTCAAAAACCTTTAAAGTTAATAATATTTCAAAAAAAATTCCATAAAAAAATGGTCAAAATTTACTATTTCTAGTAAATTTTAGTACTTATTACTATGGACCTACTATTGTGATTATGTAGAATTTAGATGAAAACTTATAATTTTTAGTGTTGTCTAAAATATTAGAAGTATACATTATGAAAATGATGAACTCAATAGATGTGAAAGATGAATGGAGATGGCAATAAATTTGTATAGAATATTGGTTGATCATTGTTCTATAATAGCATGGGTCCTCTCAAGGTTGATTGGGGGGTACCAATAATTTTTTCTTGTTTAGATTTTAGAAAAAAAATTTGTTGATAAGAATTATTTTTATAACCAATGATCTTTGTTATAGTGAATTCTATTTTGGTTGATCAGTGTCTTGTAGCATCATAGATCTTCTCAGGGTCAATGGGAAGGTACCAACATTAGAAAAAATTTGGACCCTAAAAGAGTCCATTTCATAGAGTAGTGCGGTGCAAAAAATATTTATCGAAAAATGAAAAAACACTTAAAAAAAAGTTTTAAAAAAGCTTTTTTGAAAATCGCCATATTTGACGTGGTTGCACTAGTGCCCCATCATTTCAGGAAAAAAAATTTATTTTTTCATTTATTTTTTTCCCAAATTGCACCACTGCGGCAACAAAGTCGCAGCCTCTTTCAAGGTCCACATTGTTTGTAATGTATTTCCTTCTTGATTAACAAGTTAGTGCACTTCCTTAGATTTTAGAAAATAAAATTTGTCAATAGGAATTCATTATATGTAGAAAGAACTTAGCTGCACCAAATTTTATTTTTGTTGTTCAACATCTTATAGTAGTGTAGATCCTTTCAAGGTTGATGGGGGATACCTGCACTTCTATCTTGATGTGATGGTAATTGAACTTGTTAAGATTTGGAAGAAAATATTTGGTTGATAGGGATTATTTTTGTAAGGAATGAGCTTCGTTACATCAAATTGTTGATTAGATGATCATTGTCCTCTTTGAGGATCTCTTCAGGGTGTGATTCTTCTATCTTTAATGAGGTGGTCATTTAGTTAATTACTCTCTTGTTGTCGCTTGGAACCTCTATGCGTTGAAAAGAGGATCCATTGCTCTCCACCTTGATGTGCTACTTATTTGACTTTGCTAGATTTGGAGAAAAATAAATTGGTTATTAATTTGGCCCCCTAGCTATGGGGAAAAAAGGGGAGGGGCAGTTTTTGTTGGGTTTTTTTCAATTTTTTTTCTTCCCACAGCTAGGGAACTCTTCTTGGTGCCAAGAGGTACCCCAAAACAAGAGGGGAGTGACTATAAAAATCAAATTCTCCATGAAACAACTTCAATTAATTTCAAACAAAACCTAATTAATCGCCAATTTCTTTTTCTTAAAATCTAGTGAAGTCCAATAATTAGCACATCAAGGTTGTTCAAGGGATCATGGTATTAGGTCGACAATAATAGTTCCATGGTAATAGGTACTAATGTTTACCAAAGAATATAAATTTTGACCAAAATTTTTGAATGGAATCTCTAAAAAATTATACGTTCACAAGTTCAAGCTCACACACTCATAAAATAGCAACCCTTCTAAAGGTGGCATAACTTTTGCTCTGGAGCACTAATCGAAATAAAAGTCATATTCCTTCAAAGCTAGTGAGTTTTTCTATCTTTAAAATAAAGTTTCAAAAAATGAACTTAAAAATTAAGATTTTAGAAACTTATCCAAACCTCCAAGTGTCCCCCAAGGAGATACTCAAATCTTTAGAGGTTGATTACACGGGTACGTTTCAACAATAACACCCAAGAATTAAAGGGCTCAAAGGATTAAAATTGTTTTGTTTTTTAAATGCAAAACCAAAAAATGGGCATATTCATCAAGTAAATTGGATTATTTTTGAACTCACATACTTGATAACAAGCCTTATATTTTTTGAAACATTGAAGAGGATAAAAATTGTTTGATGAATGACTTCAAAAAGAATTGTAGAAAGGAAAAATACACTTCTTCACCATTCATCTAGGAATTTAGTCATTATTGGTTGACTACCTTTACTTAGTGACAATTAGCCTCATCCTTCTAGGATTAACCTCTAATTGAGAATTGGAATATATCCTAGGTGGAAGTTGTCAAATGCTACCACAATTTAGGGCAATAGGAAAAAAAATTTAAAAATATCATATTAAATTTTATTGGACTGGATATGTGTAGAATTTTTTATTTTGAAACTTTGATAGCATAAATTGAAAGATTAGAGAGTTTGAAGTTGGCAAGAATGTTTTTTTTAAGGCAAGAACTCACAAAATCAACAAACTTTAATTCTTTGCAGTGAGTTTTTTGCACTAGACTTATTGTTTTTCTAAGCAATTGCATTTAATACCACGTTACACACTTGTACTTGTTTCCCAATGTTATTTGCCTTATCCCAATAACTCAGAGCAATACAACTTATGATTTCAGCAACAATTGATCAAAATAAAAACTACTCCCTCATCCCAAAATAATTGTTTGCATTGAAAACATTACAAGATATTTGAGGGCATCGGATGCCTATGAGTTCCTAGGCAGTTCCCATGAGCCTACCTCTGTTGTTGGGTGCTACAGGAACAAATCCGATGTAGTCAAGAGACTACCACATAGGATGACTGAAGAGCGGGTAAGCGCAGGACCATGAGACCACCAATCACAATGCAACAGTCACAATGTCTGCAATGAATTTGTGAACGGGGAACTTAGACAACTATTCAAGGGAGCATCCATTGGAACGCAGCTGAAACAGGCATGTAGAGGCCTCCAATCTCACCTAATGCTTATACTCTTTTTCAATAGTTTTCAATAGTTTGCATAGAGACTTTCATGAGCTTAATTTCATTTAGGTTGCAATGAACACGTACAATGTTCTTTGTTGCTTGCTTGTGTCAATTTAAAGTTCGAAACCTTTTGAGTTAAGCATTTTATGATATGATCAATTAAATTTGGAATTACAAAAAATAAAAATTTGAGGCCCCAATGTGGACATGTATTTTGGTATGAAAAGGAATACAAATTAAACTACATTTCCTCAAATGTGATGGTACCTCCCACACCAGCTTGTGTCCAAATTTCCGAACTATGCATTCTAATTGGACTTTGGCAAGAACCTCTCTGAGTTTCCAAACAAGGCCAAATTGTCATTTATAAGTTAACAATCCAACAATTTTTTTTTTTTTAAATGATCACAAAAAGCATGTCTCCCTTGCTAGTGGTCCCATTTGCAAGTGATTGAACTTCAAAACCACTACTATAGTATGCCATGTAACATAGAACTTCGAAACTCAACAACTTTCACACTATAGGTCCAAATGCCACGAAAGAAAACCCATGCACCCTTCCTCACAAAGAGCTTTTTGATGGTACCAAGAATACCACTGGGGGTGCACAGTTCCATAAATCTCACCATAACAAACAAAACAAGCACCCTACCTAGGTATGGAATGATAGATTCTGCGGGAGTATCAAACCTGTGATGAACTGCTGTGTTCGTGTTGCTTTGCAATGGATTTCCATTTGTTTAAAAAAAAACACAAAAAACCCCACCTGTGATGAACAAAGAGGAGCCGGTGACGTGGCAATCCCCCCTTCTTTCCCGCCACTTCACGTGTCGAGCGAGCGTTTAAGTAATCTGCTGCTGCCAAGCAGATCTAACTTCACTTTATACCGAGTATTATTATTATTATTGTTATTGTTATTATTATTATATCAAGCTGGGCACTACGTTGCTGTGGGCAGGACCATGTGAGTCTGACGAGTACGTTACTGATGAGATCTCTGACTGATGTGGGATATTTTTATTATTACAGATTTGATGCCCCCCTGCCTGACTGTTCTTTATTGAAGGCGACTATTCATTCCGTCTCTCCTGTTCTCTTCAGTTCTGTTCTCTCCTGTTCTGTTCTCTTCAGTTTAGTTCTGTTGGGGCCAGGCAGCCAGGGCCAGACTTTCTGGCAGGCAGGCGGGGATGGTGTGCAATCACCTGTGTCCAGCGCATTCACTTGCATCCGCCATTTCAGAGGCAGTCAGGAGTTGCAGGAGAGTCCGATTGGCTAATTCCCCTGAACCTGTTATGGGATCCGTCGCTACTTGGGACACTCCACGGCATGCTACGGCATGCCATGGACTGGACTTCCGTGGATTTTTCGGAAGCTGAGGCCTACTTGCATTTGCTGAATGCGACACAGACGTACAAACTTAACTTAGACTGCCGTGAGAGCTCGCATTGCTCGAAGTGACTGAGCTCCGACGCTCCAATCCTTCGACACGAATCACTTGTATCCCTGCCACCATGCAGTATCATTCCGTATAGTAAGTTAGGCCTAGTTACTCTTCGCTGGGTTGGCGTAACCGAGGACGGAGGGTTCATTGCAACACATATTTGAAGTAATAACGAACTTCACGAGGAGGAGTAACTTATGTCTCTTTGACCCTGGGAAGACGGAGTTGTTAGTACTTGTAATAACTTAATGCGGTTGTTAATACTCCGGTTACATGAATTTGAATAGAAAAGCCCAAGGCCTTCCAGAGAGTTGAGGGAACTTGCCTTGAAGTGAAGAATGTGTATTCCTACTACAAGTAAATCTCCCTTAGTGCATGGTGTCAAGACTATGCACTAAGAGAGGTTTATGCATTTAGAGAAGTCATAGGGTCATTTTTTTTTTAAAAAAATCTTGAAGCATGTGCTACAAGTCTTTTCATGTTGAATCATGGGCATGGGCCACCGTTTGTTTACAAACTCTCTTAATGCATATTATACACCAAGGGAGGGTGCACTAAGAGAGGTTCCACTTGTATATGATTCGTTTAAGTACCTCTAGTTCTATCAATATTTGGTAATTGGTAATGGATCAAAGGGAGGAGGCTAAGGAACCATGTCATGATTCCTTATGTACAAACATGTGCATCGGGTGTATTTAAAGCATTTATCCCTATAACAACTTTAACCCAGCCCGGAGAACCAAATAAATTTATCATGATTTAGTGACAAACATGAATCACGGGACCCACAAACACAGGAAAGGTATTTCAATGTGCACCAACCAAATACGCCCTCCTCACACTACAACTCAACTATGTAATAGCAAAATTGTCTAGTATTTGTGGGATTTTATTGTTTTTTATTAAAGCCCCAAAGGAATAGCATGAAATTATGAGAAGGCTATTGCAGTAACTACTCGGGATGCGCATGTCTGGTTGACCCACGCACCTTAGTGGCGATCAATTGGAAGCAGCCCCATTATTTTTTGTTGATAGTGTCAACTTCTGACAAGCTTTGGGCATACGTCTCCTAAGAGTAGACTATCCAATTTTAGCCTGTTATTCAGAAACCTAGCCAACATGTGAGTCACTGCCAAATGTGAGACTCGCTCACTACACACTACTACCATAAGAAAAAAAAGTCTAGCAAACTACTGGGCGGCCTTCAGACCTCCTGCCCTTGCAAATCTGGTTCGAGCATGGAAAATTTTACCAGATGCAAGAGAGCAGGAATTAACCTGCAATTCTACGAGCGAGTCACCACTCGTTCCCCTTGCAAGGTAACAAAAACGACAAAAAAAAACTCGCACTAGTATTTCTGACAAACTATTCCCTGACATTTTACAAATGGCCTTGATTTTCTGCCACATTCAATAATTACAGCATGTGCTAATTTTCGCCTCATGTTGGGACCGTGTACAATTTCCACTTCGCAACTTCATTTGCAACGCGCCTCGCTCTCATCTAACTGGACTTCAATGCTTAAACACTCATTCTCTACCAATATACATTAGGCACCCTGCCTTCGCACTCAGTGAAAAGGCTTTTCTAACCCTTGCTCTACAACATACTGAAAGCGTAGAACTACCAGAGCGGAGTATAGGTAATTCAGAATGTGCCAATCCCCTCTTCCAAACAACAACCGGTGGAAGGGTCGACAGATACCAGTACTATAATGTAACAGCAGTGAAACTGGTGAAAGATGTTGAACAGAGCACACGTTCAACCAACTCGTCGTAACAGCAAAATGCTGCAGGTGCCAATTTACATACTATTGACTGTGCGCTGCTCAACTTTGATGGAAGTCAGCATATCAGAATACTCTCCTGAAGAGTTGTCGAAATGATATCCATTGGCTTCTCTTCCATTGGCATGCACATCACCCTGCCCCAAACCAACTAATTTAGCATCCAGGCCGAGAATTTGCATCTCTTCAAGCTAATTCGTAGTTTTGCACTTGAGAAAAAAATAAAAAATAAAATAAAACAAATTTGAAACCGAACTAACTAAAAAACAACTAGAATGAGACAAACATACTTTAAGCTGATGGTCTACTCAAACTTGAATCCATGACTTACTGATATGTCAAATTGAACGAAAAAGAGGACACAAACATATACCTCCTCGTCGTCGTCATCTTCGCGCTTACTGCGTCCAAGAACAGTGGTCGGTATATCATCATCCATGTTCTTTGCGAACCGCCCTCGCACTCGGGGGCGGCTATCTGCCAAAGTTTTGCGACAGGCGTACTGAAAGAAAGTTGCAAAAAATCCATAAGAGTTTAGTGTCAAACATTCACCAAGTCAACTATTCTCAGTTAGCTGAGATATTCACTGTTTATCTTCCTTGCTTTCAATCTTGACTTGCCTTCTAGAACATGCCAAATTAGACCGACCAACCCTCGGTCATAAAACACGGGAGCGACTGCAGCAACTGATGTGTAAAAAGACCCCAAAGAAAACACCTTTATTTTCTTGTTGAAATTGCGCTGAGTGCGCTTCTGCTGATACCTATGTATCCTTATTTTGCGCTCCTCCATGCTATATTTCCCAACCCTATAATTCCCCTCATCGAAACTGGGAGATGCGCCTCCGCTCAGGCTACCCTGCATTCCATTCAAGGTCTGCACACCACAAACCAACCACGAGTCAAATGAAGCTGGAATTTCTGTTACAAACGAGGCTATAATTTGATCAGAATTCAAACCACAACCAAAGCAGTCAATGTTTCGACCACTCAGAATCCGAAGCAGTGCTCCACCAACTAGTTCTCAACATGTAGGCAAATCCAACCTCAAATTCTTCTATATCTAAGGTAGAGAATTCTAAAGCCCTGACTCTGATACACTTACTTGGCCTTCAATTCGTAAAAATTGGGTGCAAGTATGACTCGGGCTAAACGTCTACGGTCACTGATCTTTGAACGAAAATGGCGTTGTCTACTGTCTCTTGATCTACAACACTCCAATTCGAATGATTGAAAAAGAAATCATCATCTATTCAGTGAGAAAAAAAACTTGATCTCAGAAGATTTTGGCTCATGTACTACCCAGTTTGACTCAAAGTAATCTGTCCAGTGAGCCCTATTGCATGTTTTCCGAATGCAAGCACGCTCTTAGGTATTGGTTGAAATGCTAATAGCGTCAAGCTTCCTGAAGACTTTTTACCTGGATGTCACCAGCACTGTAGACACGACGCATTATGGGGCGCATGCCCATGCTTTGAAACTCAGCCAGGTTGGGCTGTAGGCGTGCTACTGGACTTGTCATTCCGCTGGAACAGTCGATCTGTGATGGTCGGGCATTCATCCCGTTTTCAGAAGAGGGTGGTGGGGCGCCCATGTGTCGGAGCTGGCCTAATGTATGACTGCTAAAGCTTCGCTGCATGCTCGGTCGAGTCATTTGAGGCAAAGGCTGCAACCCATCCCCATCTCCATCCACCTGCAGGGGCACTCATCAAAAGTCTTTTCTACTTTGGAAGTAAGTCTGCATGAAAAGTGACACTTGAAATTCACTTTACTTAAAAAGGGGATAGTATAACTTCATTTTATTTATGTCCTCGATTCTATTGAAAATCTATAACGAGAATAAGGCATAAATGTCCTGCCGAACCGACTCATCAACCATCACTACAAATGTACACAACGATGAGACGAGTGAGGCTCAGGGGACATCACCCCCTGAAACAAACACTCTCTCCATAACGTACCCAGGGTGTCTCCTGAGCAGAACTACACCCAAAACTAATAAAGTCAAATCCAATATAGAAGCAAAGAACAGGCTTGCAATTGTCACAACGTCAGGAAGTCAAACTCGAGGCAAACACACTTTTCGAAAACGCACACACATGGAGCAATACACGCGAAAAGTAACACACGTAAAGTTATATTCCAAATACGTTCCTTTGAAGCATCCGCCAAGGTGAAGGTCAGGTTGCAAAAGCTAGTTAAAAGTGCGAACATGTTCATCACTCCATTATTTTAAGCAGGGCACATTTCGAGCCCGGCAAAGGATGCTGTGACTCTAAGCACCAACAAATTGACACAACTTGAGGAAGTTTAACGAAACGAGAACACCATACCTGATCTATGAAGTTGGTAGTTGCGTCCACCCCACGCTCCGGCTGCATCCCCACACTGTAATACTGCTTCTGCTCCTGTACCAGTTTCATCCCATTTTCCACGAGCCTTTCAACTTGCTCCTTCCCATCAGAAGAGTCCGGCGACAACACAGGCGAAGAACCATTGCTCTGGGAAATAATCCCATTGATGTTGTCGGCCATCAGGAGCTCCTGACTTCCAAATCGCGTCATTCCATTCGCTGCCGGTGATTTCACCACTACAGGCGAAGTTGGGGACGACACAAACACAGGCTTCGTGGCACCAGCGCTCACAGCCATTGCCCGTGAGAACGAGGGTTGTTGTACCCCATAAGATGGTGTCATCTGACCAAGAGTTAGCCCGTTGAGCTTCTCCGAGGAGGGGGACAGTAAAGGACTAGTGGAGAGAGAGCCCATCCCATTGCTTTGCAAGTAAAGCCCGGAGATGCCATAGGCCATGCCCAGACCCTCCAGGTCCAAGGACGGCTTGTTGAAAATGTAGGTAACTTCATTGGAATATGGTGTTGCTGCTGCCACTACTCCACCGTTAGTTGATGCTATGGGTTCCTGCTGAATACTGGAATTGGGTTCACACTTAGCCTCCACCTCGTCTACAAAAGACTCCCCATTCAGGCCTGTCGCTTTGAAAATATCTCGAGTCTCGAAGGAGGTCAAACTGGGTCCTGTAATGCCGTTAAACGTGCCATCCTGGTGGGGAAACACCATAATACGGTCAGTAATCTCACATGGGATGGAACACTTGCGATTCTAATGCAGCAACTAGGCGTCGATGTCTCATCTGAAGCTTTTCTTTAGCTCTATCACCGCAGACTTCAACAGAGTCTCGACCATTGTAACTCACGAGGAAAGATTAAACTGCAATTCGAGTTCGCTAACCAGCAAGCTGTACCCCTAGAGATTCGCGGAAGAAGAAACTCGACAGCCAGGACGGAAGAAAAACATATCTAAGCCTATTCATCTCAATGGAATCATCGAAACTGGCGATCCAACACACGAATAGTAGCGATCAACGTAAGCTTTCCAAACCGTAGTGAGAAAAAGTTCACACTGAGGATAATTAAGAACCCCCTGAAAAGGGGAAGCTAATAATAGATCCCATTCTTTCCGTCACGACACCACAAACTTAAAATTCTGATTCCTTCTAAATTCGTGAACATCTTAAGACGGAAAAGACCAGGGTGAGGTTCGCAAGAACTCCTCGTGGAACTAAGACAATTACCCAGCGATGTAACACAACGGGATACCACAGATGTGACAGATAGAGGCGGAAACCAAGAAAGAAAGAAAGAAAAGAAAAGAAGAAACTCACATCAAGTCCACTAGCGTCGCCAAATGACTCAAAGTCAATCTCATCCGCATTGCCAAGGATCCCATCGGGAAAAAAAAGCGCTTCCGCGTCCGACTGATTGAGGTACAGATCTTCTTCTGCCGACATTTAGAGACGCAACAAGCAACAAGGATCTTTCCACGAGCAAGCCAAGCCAAGCCCGCGTCCCAGACCCAAAAACGCCCCACCAAAAGTTCTCTCCCAAACCACTCTCAGGTCTCTCGCTCACAGCAGTCCCCCGACCACTCTCATCAGCCTAACCTGTTGTCCCCACTCATGATTGCTGACTGTCTCTCCACCAAAACACTTCACAAAAACGAAAACACCAACCACGAAATCCTGAAGCCAAAATCGAACTTTCGGGTTTTTCCCTGAAATTTCCAAAACCAAAAATTCCAAACGCCAAATTCCGACCACCACAAGTTCGCAAACAACGACAGGAAGATGTTGCACCTACTCGACACCCTCCTTGGTGCTCGCAATTGCAGATTTCGTGAACAGGTAGTTGCTTCTTCGGCGATGATTCCTTGGGCGATGTGGCGCCGAAAATAGACAAGGAGAAGCAAAAAGATGTTGGCGTGATTTTAGAGAAGCGGGAGGTTGGCGTGATGCAGAAAAGATTGAGAACAGTGGTGGGATCGGAGCAAAAGGAAGCTATGAAGTTGCCGAGAGACAGCAGCAGCAGCAGCAGCAGCAGCCAGAAGGGAATCACCGCTGTGAACAGGGACACTGAAGTGAAGGGACGGAGAGGAGGGTCTCCGGCGGGTCTCAATCGGGAGAAGGGGATCCGGTTCCCGATGGGAGGGGGTCAATTAAGGGTTCCCGTGGTTCCCCATGATTATCAATAAGTAATCATCAAGGGAAGGACTAGAATATAAATTATATTCCCCCATCTCGTTCTCCTTTGAACGCCATGCCGAATTTGAGTGGCATCTTTCGATTACTTTTGGACCCTTAAATACTCGACCTATAGATAGTGAGATTTGAAACTTTAAAAACTTTATAACAAATGATTGAAAGTGCTTTAAAAATATGGGTACATTGATTCTTGTAGAGAATTTCTTCTTCTTTCCAATGATATAATACATGATTTTTCTTGAAGCTTCTTCAATGAATATCAATATTACTTGTATGAAGTTGATTTTCCTCAATATTCATCGTCCTCAAAGTCAATAGTGTATACAATGCAAATTAAAAAGATTTTCCTATGAAAGGGACCAAATGAGTGGTGCAGTGTCACCTCATTGGACAAAATATGTCAAAAAGGTGAAGTAGGGTGTTCCCAATATTCTTGTGAAGTAAAAAAAAACATACTTACATATAAACCAATTCTCTTTGTGTGACTATTTAAGCAATGGACGTCAACCTAAAAGTTCGCGTTACATATATATCATTTTCTTATGTTTTGATTTTTCAAATAAATCTATAAAAATTCAAAAATTCAAAAATTGAAGGCACTGATACTTTTTAATTTAGTACATAATACCCAAAGGCCATCCTACACAAAAATTGCATCACTAAGAAAAATGTTAATTTGGTATACTTTTTCTTGAAGAATTGAATTACCTTCTTTGAATTTTTTTTAAATGATAAATTTTTTCTACTCTTAAACTCATTTTGATTAAGCCGTAAACACTTATTTAAGATCTACATTGAATGGGGGTATGAAGGGGACCAAAGAACTAGAGGGATTGATTGTGGAAAACTATAGATATTTGAAACATGATGTACATCCCTAGAACACTTCAATAACTATTGATGTACAATAAACGTAGATATTTATATAGTGTGAAATGTCAATTAATTAGTATGGGTCCCCTTAATACCCTTGCTATTGTTTGCTTCAAATAGTCAATCAATCAATCAATTTAAAAAAAAAATTGCATTCTACATATGGATCTGTGTACTTTGTGTAGGGTGACTTTTATTCAGTTCATGTAGTGTGCCTCCTAAAAAGAAACCAATGTCCTTCCCCTTTGTACATGTTTTTTTTATCATTTATCAAATCATTGATTTTGTTGAAACTTTGTAACTTAATTAGTGACTTAAGGTAAAACAGCCCATTGCGGTCAGAATTAGGAGTTCATACTCATGCCATGGTTGAAATTTTTTCATTTTTTTCCCACATAAACACAAGTTTGAGAAACAGTGAGAGCATTTTAAAATATATATTTTTGACAAAGTATGAATTTGATATGAATTTTTGAAGTGTTCAGCCCATCATGGCCCATAAGAGTCTCTAGACTACCCTAGAACCAACAAAATCTGTATCCATCATGCTCATCTTACACACTTAAAGCAGTCACAATAATTTCTAATGTGAAAGGCCTAAAAAAGTCACTTCCTACAATGAAATAACACTAAAAAGTTAGAAGTTCTTAATGCAGTCACTAATCACTCCATTACTGTCAGGTAAGACATTGATTGTGGTCCAAATCTCATTTACTAATAAAATCCATGATGGGGTCTGAATAAAACCACAATGGGGTGACTTGCTAGGTGACCATTATGGGTCATCTGACCACAATGGGCTGATTTACCTTAAGTGATACTGGTTTGTATAGCTAACTTAAAATTTGTCAAAAAGTTGTCCCCATTGGTTTTCCAAATGACCCTGATTTTAATAAATAGAGCTTTTTTTTTATTGCTGTTGGGGCCAATAGGTAGATAAACAAGAATACTTTTTCAATTTTCAATATTATAAAATGTGGGTTTTAGAGACCCAGGTGTCCCTTTTTTTCTGACTTGTAGCCCGTCTTTTTCTGTGTACACTTGCAGAGGAAGGAGACAAGCCCCAGCCCCAGCCAGGGGCCAAGGCAATGAGTAGGTCTAAATATAAACCAGGGTTGGCTCCATTGATGAGAGACCCCCCCCCCCTCCCCCCTAGTGCCTACTAGTACTTGAAATTTTGTAAATAAATTTGTATAATAACTTATTATATAATTAGGGATCCCAAGTCCCAATACCCATACCCTTTTTGGCTGTTCTGCAATTGAGAAAGACAAACTTTGAAGGAGAGATGAATTTTTGTATTATATGTGCATACTTTCTAAGTCCAAATAATCAAATGGCGTTGGCCATGGGGACATAACATTGTAGAAGAAGAAGAAGAATTAGGCAATGGTCCTCACTATGTTGGGAAGGTATTATGTTTTGCTTAGATAGATACGTGGGAGGCTCTTTTCCACAGAAACCGTAAAAGTCCCAAGGTCATTCAATTTCTGTCAAAAAATACATTCACAATAGCCATTTTCAATAGTCCATATTGATTGAAAGATGTAAAGTGTTTAAAGTGAAGAAAACGAATATTTTGGTTCCTAGTTGGACTAGACTATAAGGCTTTGAATCCTCCAATCTTAAATTTTTTTGGTCCTAGAAATTGTGAATTGAATTTTTTTTTATTGTTAAAGAATGGAGTTGAGAGTTTAGGAAAATAAAATATAATATAATTTTCATTCTTGAAAAAATTGTTAACCCCTAAAGTTCCTTGACTATGTTTTCACCAAAATCGTTCAAAAACTGCCATTTTTAGCACAAAAAAAAAATTTTAGAAAAAAAAAATTTTAGAACACATGTAACCGTAGGATCCTGTAGTAAGTTGTTTTGAAAAGATGTGAAAAAAATTTCAGAAATTTCTACCGTGTGGATTGCAAGATATTAACATTTGAAGTGACAAAAATCAGATTTTTTACCTTACAAAAAACTGGGCAGCAGCACTTCAGAAAGTCACATTTGTATGAAAAAATGTCCAAAATGGTGGTGCATCTTTGGATTCATTCTTCAAGGCAAGGTGTCTATGTTCTTGAAAATTTTTGAATCATTTGAAATTGTACAACATATAGGAAAAAAATAGTAAGTAGAAAGAAGTAGAGAATAATTCAAAATACTAAATTGTCAAAATTTTAATTATGGAATTGAAAAATGACAATCCCAATGGTTGTAATGTTGTAATAAACAATCTACATCCTATGATTTTATTTTTTTCAAAAAATATTAAAAATTGAGTTAAATAAAGGACTTCAAAGTTTATTTTAGAGTAGAGATTCCTTAACTGCCCGCAAACTAAAATTCCTCATAACTTTCATTACATTGATCAAAATGGACTAATTCAAAGCTTTCCCCACATATGTAAATCTAGAAAACCAATTTCAAATTTTTATTTTTGAAAAAATTGATTTTTTCAGATCTGACCGTGCTGCCCGAGTTGAGAAATAAACAACATTTTGCATCATAACTTTTTACTTGTACACTCAAATGAAATGAAATTTAGCATGCATGAAAGATATTCCTCGTCCACACCTTGTCAAAAAATTTCAGCCTAAATGAGTGAAATCTCCGTTCATATGTACCTGCCCAAAAAAGTTATGTTGCCAAAAACACAAGGTTGGTCCTTTAGGGGTTAAGTTGAAAGAGGTACATAATAGAAGGAAAAACTAAATTGTTGATAGCTCTAAAATGGAATCGACATGTTCTCACAAATTCCAATGGTGATATTGTTCTAGAAAGCAAACTAAAACATGTGCAATTCTCTTTTTCTTTAATTGTTAAACATTGAGTTAAAAAATGGACCCAATACATTATTTTTTCAAGAATTTGCTAAGATTGCTTGCAAAAGAAGAAACTTAATAACTTTCACATCACTTATCCAAATGGAATGAATAAGATCTTTCTACATAGACACAAATAGAATCTATAAGAAATCAATTATGAAAAAAAATATTTCAATTTCTGCACTCTATAATAGAAGTAACAAAGTTAGCAATTTTTTTGACAATAAAAGACCTTAAATCTTTAGGGATTAATATTTAATAAACTACTATCAATGGATTTTTTTACAAAGTTCCAAGAAAAGAGTGACATATTGGTATAGCAATTTCATTGTATATCCTCCAAATGCACATTTGAAAGGCAGTTGAGAGTAAACCCTAATAAATACTTACTTGTTACTTTATGGTAAGAATTTCAAAATGGTCATGAATATTTACATGGCCATAGAAGGATAGAAAAAGCTGAAAAAGGAAAGTGGGCTCCTTTTGATTGCTCAACAGTGAGGTGTCTCAACAACATTCTTCCACAAAGCAAATGAAAGGGAAAGAGAATCATAGAAAGTTTATAACTTATTCAGGAGAGAGGTGCGGCAGGTGATGTGACTACTATTATCGAGATGTTCCTTATTGTACACAGTACGGTAAATGAAATTAATGAGAACGGCCCAAAAAATAAAAAAATAAAAATACAATCCCTGGCAGCAAGTGGTCACAACAGCTCAAACACTTGCCATGGTGGGATTCCAAAAACAGAAGAATGTTTCTTCCAATGTCAAAGTGTGAGCAAATCCTCAAAAGAATCATCAAAAGAAACATTAAATGCGACATCAAATATGACATCAAATACGACATTGAATGAACCAAGACTGAAGCAAAAAGAAACAAATTCTGTCATTTTTTCATGAAAACTCCCAACAAGAGAGAAGATAAGAGAAGATATTTGCAGTAAACTTTCTTAATATTTGACCCACCCATCTACAATGGTGACTGGGGATCAAATGATCTTGTCGTCATATGGGGACCTAAGAATTTCTTGAAGAAAGGAACATGTAGGTTTTATACAGGGTTTATGGTTACAAGAATAGAATTCACCATTTATGTCTACGAGGCTTTGGCAATTGAGCCATTTCCCAATCTAATTAGGCCAAAAGTTTATTTCCTAGAATTTTTTTGTCATGGGTTGATGTCAGATTGTAATGGGACATTTTCCAGATGTCTGCATAGGGTGGTTTGCCTGTCATAGGTTGGTTTACCTCACACACTCTTCATTCATGCTGATTTTTCAGACCGGAGTTAACCTTCTTCTTTATCTCGGGACTTAGAGTGTTTTAAGTTACTTAGAGCAGCCCCATGGCAGTACGTTGGATAGGCTCAACTCGCTCAGTGGGGGAGCCCGAGCTGTGGGAGACCCCTTCAGCAGAATCACCAAATGGGCAAAAGTGGCCAGCCACGCCAAATTCTGGCAAGGGCAAGGGCAACTGGTGTTCCTTGGGCGTGGCTCGCTACAACCTTCTGGCCCGCATCCCCAAAGCCTTAATTGCACACCAAGATATTATATGGCCCAAATTCAAGGAATCCACCAAGGTCGATGGGCAGGGATGATGATGTGCAGAGATATATGAAGCCCAAATACATTCCACATATAAATTACCAAGTATTTTTGCTAAAACTTCTTTGATGAAAAGAATACTTGATCATGGGAACAAATTGCCTCACGTGCTCACGTTTGATCAAGGTGTTAGAGAGGTGTTTTTATAGTGAAATCCATGTTCATTGTGAACCCTCAAAAAATATGGGATACTTTGAAGATGAAAGCTTCACCGCTCATTGTCCAAAATTAAGAATTGTGTTTGAGGTAGAATTTCAGATCCCGTTTAAGCATAGTAGAACAACTTTTTTCAAGAAACTTTGAACTAAAAAAAGTTATGAAATCAAGTTAAATTTCACCTCCAAAAATCCTTTTGAGGTTTCAAGCCTCCAATCAAAAGTTATGGACAAAATTCAAGATAGGGGTTGGAAGGAATTTTTTTTAACATTTTCAAACATCTTCTTTGAATTTTGTCCATAACGTTTGATTGGAGGCTTAAAACCTTAAACGGATTTTTGGAGGTGAAATTTAACTTGATTTAACAACTTTTTTTAGTTCAAAAGTTTTTAGAAAAATGTATTTTACTATGCCTAAATGAGGTCTGAAATTCTACTTCCAACACAAATTCTACTTTTGACCTAACTATAAGCGGTTGAGTTCCTAGTAGATTTAATTTACATATCCCACATGCATTGTTCTACCTCACACCCCTCCACGTGTATATATTGAACTTCTATGCAACTCGGAAAGTAGAAATAAATCCGAAATAATTGGTGATGAAGCCTTACAAAGGGGATAGGAGCACATCATTCAAACCAAGTTGAATTTTTTTTTTTTTTTTTTCTTTTTTGAAGCGAACGGACGAATTTCCCACCAAGTTGAAATTTGAATTTTTCATTTTTGATTCCTCAAAGACGAAAGTACCTATGGTTGTTTATCCTGGTTGGCGAGTCTGCTTGGCGAGTGCGCTGTGGGGCACAGGAGGAGCAGACACGGCCCGGTCTCCATAACCACTCACCAAACCACCATCTGGCGTGTGGTCTTGGCGAGTCTGCTGTGGGGCTGCTCTTACGATCCACTCGCTCTCCCCACCCCAATTCTGATGAGTTGTCTGACTGAGTACCGCTTCTACAGTTCATCAGTAAATCATAGAATCATAGTCTGGTGCCTACTGTAGTGTAAGTTAAGGTACCGTGTACTTCTCCATGACCGACATGGCTCCCTGATATGTTGCTGAACTTGCTCCTTAATATCATGTCCAAATTTCCACCTAAGAAAATAATAAATAAGCTTGTCAAGAATAGATAGCTACTAGGTTCTGAAATAGGGCAGTAATAGAAGTCACAGGTCTATGTCCCCCACAAGCATTAATGGCAAGGATGGGGCCAACTTCAAATCAGTTTCATCTTGTTTGTTTTGTAAATGAAATTTAAATTTTCGCCCATTATTTTAAGATTAGATAATAATCTACATATAGCACTATACTTTGTGTTGTTGCCACAATCAAAATAAAAGTAGAAGTGGTCAGAGATGACCCTAAACTACCCGGTGATGGTGGTGAGGTACCCAAACCGAATGGTGTGGTTACGGGTTTGATACTTGGTGGTGACAAGTTTTGTACCTTGTGTGAAATCAACCTCTCCTCCTAATGGAACCCCTTGCAATGTGTTTCCCGAACATACTTGTTTCAAAAAAAAAGTAGAAGGAAGTAATTTTCTATTTTTTAACTCATAAAACCTTTGAATTCAATAACTTTTCGATTGTGGGTTCAAACACCACAAAACAAAGCTTGTGCATTGTTCCTTGTGAGGGCTTTTAGATAGTACCAAGAATGCGATTGAGGGACACACAATCTAGGAGATCTGACCATAATAAACAAACAAACAACCTAACTTAAGGTACGGACTAGTATGTCATGTGATGTTGCCATTGTATAATACAGTAAAATATAAATAATTTTCTAATCTTTTAATTCATAAATAAAAACTTTGGAATTCAATATCTTTTCTGTTATGAGTTGGAATAATACAAAACAAAGTTTGTGCACCCCTCTCCTTGCAACTTTTTTTTAATGGTACTAAGAATGCAATCAAGGGATATATCATTCTGAAAATCTCACTATAACAAACAAACAAAAACATAACACCCTCATGAGGGTATAAGATTTTTGGGCCTCCACAACCATTTAAGTTTAGGGGGCTAATTTATTTATTCATTTTTTCAGATTTAATTATTTGATTGAAAATAATAAGTTCATTTTGACCTAGTTTTATTTTATTTTATTAGATATATTATGACTTAACAAAGCTTTAGTTTTTATGTTTGACACATACAAATAATATTTATAGATTTTTAATTTGAGAATTCATTGATACATTTGTAAAATTTGAGCATATCATCTAAAAAATCAAATATTTTTCACCAATCATAAGGAACATTGAATTAAAAAAATATTAAGACATATATGGATAGATTTTTATGCATAAATATGCGAGAAAGGTTTTTAATTGAAAATTCAACCATGCAAAACCTTGTTATTTCCAAATCTTCACTATAATCTTTCTTTATAATTCAAGTGGGAAAAATTTGTGAAAGTCATGTATAATTGCACCTTTAATTCATTATGATCAAAATACTTAGTTGTGTAGGGGTGAATTCTAGCCAACTAATGTAAGTACATTACTTTGTTCATGGCAACTTACATAAAAAAACAAAAATATTCTATGAAGTATGGTTTCCCTATCTTTAAACATTTTGATTCCAAATTTGGTTTCAAAAGTGTGAAATAAATTTAGGAATAATATGATCCACACAATTACTTTCTTTCATGGGCAATTCATTGTACATGAAGATTATTCAATGGCACTCCTTCCCATATAAAGGACTATGAGTAACCTTTGTATACTTAGGCTATATCGCTACTAACAAAATGTGGGTCAATTTTTGTTGGCTCTTGAACAAAGAGAAGGAAGTTACATATGAAAGAAGAAGATTGAATGGAACCAATTGTTATTTTTTGTATAGTAAACTGCCACAAGCCTTCATAGTATAAACTCAATTCTATAGGGGAAAGGAGTTTGACAAGCTCAAACCTATTAGAGTGTTGAAAATTTGCCACAAAACAACAACATTTGAGCGGGGCTTTTACTCGAAATGCGAGCAAAGGCTACTAATCGGGACAAAGCCTGTCATAGCATAGTTGCTTGTTTAGTCTTTTACTAGAGCTAAGCCAGGAACATCAATAACCATTAATGTACCCATAGTTGGAGAGTAGAGTTCTCTCAAAGTGTTCCCCAAAGTACCTTGAAACCGTCTTCAAAGTACCTTGAAACCATCTCCATACTTAATTGTGGTTGGTGGCCCCTAGTTTTTTCAGATTTTGGTGCTAGAATCAAGGCAGATTTAGTAGAGTGTGAGTATGGGTTCCTTAGGGAGTTCTACTTTGAAAAATCATAAAAATCAGATGCCTTATCCAATTTTTAATTTAATTTAATTTTAATTCATGATTTTCAATTACTAGTATTGAAAAAATATATTTTCTACAAAAATTTGACCCCAACTATGCTGAATTGTTTAAATTGATGGTTATGGATGTTCCTACCTTAGTGCTTGTGCCAATTTGACAAAGTATCGGAGGAGATAGAAAGGCATGTGCTCATGTGCGTGCGCAGATTATTTTTTTGCCTTGGTGGCTGCGGATTTCAAGTATCGAGAATGATGGCCCAAAACAGGAATATCGATGGGAGCATGCACTCCCTCCTGTTCTGACTCCTGGGCTCCTTGTCTTCTCTGTCAGCCTCTGAAGTTTTCCACATTCACTCAAGTCCAAGTTGTTGTGCTCATTGAAAAATTGCTTCAATTGAGGTGGTGATTATATTTCTTCCAACTGGTCGCAAGATGGGCGAGAGCACCTCCACCTGCCCTGTATATTCAATTCTGGATTTGCTCCTTTCGCCCTTATGACTAATGAGTTTTTTAGGCTGTACCGCTGCCAGTAACTTATACATAGTTGTTGTATGTAGGAGTAGTGTACAAACTCTACCACATGGAAGCACACCTCCAAAAAACCCATCTAAAAACCACACCATACAATTTGTAGAATTTGCATTTCGGAATGATAGATATTCCCATGAATATGTCAATCACCAAATATGAAAACGCCACAATCTCATACGGAATATAACAAGTTGTCTCCTCAAAAGATGTGAACATGATGTTGATATTTTAATTCTTGCCCCCTCCCCTCCCTTGGAAGAAGCAAGAGCCGTTGATTTGAATTTAGGACCCCACCCACCCTAATTGTTGTTGATCTTTTGAAAAAATCAAAGCCATTGATGCGTGTGGAACAAACGATCTTGGTAGTTTAAATTTGAATACTAAATACATATATATAAATCATCAACACAAAATACAGATATGATCACATGACAAGGATATGGTTTTTGAGGACGACCTACATTATATGGATACGGATACTATTTAAGACTATGGAATATAAGGTATATATACAAATATGTTCACAAAATATGGATATGGAATACATATGTATTTACAAGCAAAAAAACATACATATCCTATATGGGTTGCAAGTTCCATAGGTTCCCCTAGAATACAAATCTAGGCAATTGGATTTGGTTTCACATGTTGAATTCATGAATTCATTTCACACAAGGGGTGTACTTAAATTTTTACTCAAAAGTTTCACAACTAGTAGGACTTTTGTAAAAGCTTAACCCCTAAATGTATTTCACTAAGTTTTCACCCAAAACACTCCAAAAGTGCCATTTCTAATACAAGCACCAAATTTTAGAAAAAGAACATTTTTGAACACATGTAATCATAGGCTCTTATAGTATGCTGGTTTGAGAAGACTTGGAAAAAATTTCAGAAATTTCCACCACGTAAATTGCAAGATATTAGCTTTTGAATTGACAAAAGTTCTCTTTTGGGCCCTGAAAAAAACAAGCAATTGCACTTCACAAGGGCACATTTGTATGAAAAAATATCCCAAATGGTGGTGCTTCTTTGGATTCATCCATCAAGGCAAGTTGGCTACATGCTTCAAATTTTTTAGATCATTTGGACTTGTATTACATATAGGAAAAAAAATAGTAAGTAGAAAGAAGTAGAGAATGATTCAAAATACTAAGTTGTTGAGAATTTAGTTATGGGATCTAAAAATGCCAATCCCGATGCTTGTGATGTTATAATAAAAAGTCTACACCCAATACTTTTATTTTTTTTCAAAAATATGGAAAATTGAGTGAAATAAAGGACTTCGAAGTCTATCTTAGAGTACAAATTCCATAACTACCTACAAACTAAACTTCTTAAAACTTTCATCTCATTTAACAAATTGGAATGATTCAAAGTTTTTCATGTACATATAAATATATGAAACCAATTTCAAAATTTTATTTTTGAATAAAGTGCTTTTTATAAATTTTTTTAGTTGCCTAGGTTGTTTGCCAAGCAATGTAAATGACATATCATGCAACAACTTTTTAACTATGTAGTCAAAAGTTGTAAAAATTGTTGAGCCTTAAAGCTACTCCTTGGGCACATATTGTATGAAACTTTTAGTGGAAAAAAATAAAAATCACATTCTTAGTGAGTTGCCAAAAATTTCTATGTAGCCAAAAAACACAATTTGGGGATTTTAGGGGTTAACAACCAATGGGATAATGCCATGTGTCCCCCTTTTAGAAATCATTTGTAGAAATCACTATGTACCGAGTTTGTCACCATCTCCTTAAAAGAAGCAAGAATTGCTTGTACTACTTGCCAAACTAGGGTTGGAAAAGAAAAACACTCATAGTATTAATAGATGTCACTAGAGGTAATGCACAAGTTCCATCCATTCAAGTATTTCATGGGAACTTTAACCCCTAAATGTAAATTTGACTATGTTTTCACCAAGAATGCTCCAAAATTGTCATTTCTAGTACAAGTACCAAATTTTAGAAAAAATACAGTTTTGGACACATGTAACTGCAGGATCTTGTAGTAGGCAAGGTTGAGAAGATGTAGAAAAAATTTCAGAAATTTTCACCTTGTAAATTGCAATATATTAGTGTTTAAATTGACAAAAAGCCTTTTTTTGGTCCTACAAAAACCTGGGCAGCTGCACTTCACAAGGTCAGATCATTATTAAAAAATGTCCAAAATGGTTGTAACTCTTTGGATTCATTCTTCAAGTCAAGTTGGATACATGCTTGAAATTTTTTAGATTATTTGGAATTTTACAACATATAGGAAAAAATTAGTAAGTAGAAAGAAGTAGAGAATGATTCAAAATACGAAATTGTTAACAATTTATTCATGGAATTGATAAAAGCCAATCCCAATGGTTGTAACGTTGTAATAAACAATCTACACCTAAAATTTTTATTTTTTTCAAAAATAATGAAAATTGAGTTAAATAAAGGTCTTCAAAGTTTATTTTAGAGTGGAGATTCCATAACTACCCACAAACTACCCATAACTAAAACTCTTCATAACTTTCATCTCATAAATCAAAATGGAATGATTCAAATCTTTCCATGTAGGTATAAATCTAGAAAACCAATTTCAAATTTTTATTTTAAAAAAAAGTGATTTTTAAAGAAGTTTTTTTTATTGCTCGAGCTGCTTGCCGAGCAATGAAAACTACATATCATACAATAACTTTTTAACCATGTATTCAAAAGGTATGAAAATTGTTGGGCCTTAAAGCTACTCCTTGGTCACATGTTGCGTGAAAATTTCAAAGAAAAAAAATAAAAATTCCGTTGGTAGTGAGTTGCCTCAAATCTCTATGTTGCCAATAAACGCCATTTAGTCCTTTAGGGGTTAAAATACTATCATCCTTTATTGAACACATATTAAATAACAACAATTATATTGCAATCGAATTTTCCACATCCTTTACGAGAGAAAACTAGAAAATAACCAACCTTTACCTACACTTACAGATCCTCCTTAAATCTCAAAATCATCACAAAAACTCAATCTTCTTTATTTCTACATATTTGTTATACTTTTTACTTCCACGTTTGATTTTTATCAAAAGGAAGTAGTGTAAAGTCTCTCTTCTAATGGAAGTATGTAGTCTTGGTGTAACTCTTACTACTCAAATGAATTTGAAGTGGGATCTGAAATGAAGAAACTCTTAATTCATGTTGGCCTCAAAAGTAGGCTAAAGCTCTTTCTCTTCTATATAGAATTATTGGCAAAACAATTGTTGCATATAATGATGTGCCCTGTAGCTTGGAACCTAATAAGATTTGTAAACATTGATTTGGGATAAAACAATGGTGATGTATTTTACAAATTTTCTTTCTTTTTAGGTTATTTTTTCTTGTCTAAACATAATATTATGAAACAAGGGGGGGGGGGGGGCGGATAAATTTTAAAGAGTAGTGAATATCATGGGGAGACTAGCCACCCTTGGGACAAGACACAACATTAGGTGTAAAGACCATAGCTATGAGAACTTGAAATTGTGACAAATTTAAGTCCCCATGAATAGCTCAAAGAGAAGTTGTATTGTCAATTGATTTAGTGCTATGGCAAACACAATGATACAACCTCTAGTCTTCTACAAACCCATCATAGAGAGTTTCCTATGGCTCTTTCAATGCTCTACAAAAATTGCTCAAAGTCTAGGTTTGATGGTACACAATTGGTGAAATTGAGCAACAATGTACACTACATGTAAGGCTATCACCGTGAGGATAAGGGAGTAGAGAGAGCCAAGAGGTATACAACAAAGTGAACTCAAGACTCTAATGACAAAGCACACTATAGAGGATTGGGTAATCACATGTTGTGACAAAATAGCCAAAAGACTATAGTAAGCAAAGCATGTAGTCTAAGGAACCACTCTAATTTTTTTCTTGACATCCATCATGGGAACTTAGGTGAACAAACTCTTCATTTATGACAACCATTTTAACTAGTTGGAGTTTTCTCTCTCTAAGCAAATTGACAACCAAACTAAGTTTGTTTGCTTGTGTGCGCCATGTTTGCCAATGGACAATTTACTAGAGTGTATGTTCACAGCATCCCCACTATGCCAAAAGGCAAATGATGGGCTTGGGCTTTTTTTCTACCACAATGTTTGCTTGTCAAAGGAATAGAATAGCTAGAGCTTGCCCAACTATGAGCTTAGCAGAGAATCCTCCCGTCACTAGAAGAAAACAGTGTTGATTTCAACACACTGCAATTTTCTGAACATTGCGTTGCAACCAACACAGTTTCTCTGTTTTTTAGCAAAATTGAATTTTGCGTCACCTGCATTGTGTTGAAATCAATGCTGTTTTCTTCTAGTGCGTGTTGCCCATCACCCTTTTCTTGCCCCCCCCCCATTTCAAATTCATTGTTGAAATCTCACCATTCCAGCAACTAATTGGACAAGCAATAATGGTGGCATGAATAGTAGCCTTGAATTCATGAATAGTAACCCACATGTCTTGGATATATCACCTCACAATGGCTACTTTTCACAGGGTATCAACAAAGAGAGTTGTAGAACCCATAATGAGACACTTGGTGAGTCAAATTTTATATGTCATAGTCCGGATGTTCTAAGGTGGGTGAAGCAAGACCAGTCTTTCTTGCCAAGGAGATCACATGAATTAGGGCTAGCTTCCATGAGGAATCCGGACCCGTAAAGCTCACTGATCAATGGTAAAATGGGAGTCTATTTTTTTCTGGAGTCCCCATTCCACCGTTGATCAGTAGGCTTCACCCACCCATGGAAGCCAGCCCTTAGGCCACTCCCAATTGAGGTGAGAGATGCTCTGAGTTGGGTGACACACAGACAGTAAGTTATTGGACAGAGCCTTTCAGTTAGTGTGGCCTACATTACACAAAAAAAATCAAGTGGCCACATTGTGTGAGACTTTTGTGTATTATAATCGCCGCATGAATTGTGAACAGTGTTAATTGTTGATGCTCTGGGATTTAGTGTAGGCTCGCTAGGCAGTATGCCTCTCCTGAAGCTACAGCAAATAGTGGGTTGATTGTTGTGTTGTGTTTCACTGTACATAAACACAGCAACAGCTCATAGGGAAGAGTGGAAGACCATCCCCTCTTTGGCACACTAAAATTGGGCTTCAGTCATGCCTACGGCCACGAGCCCATGATCTTGTCGTAAGTGTTGTACAGACAAATATAAAACATCCATACAGTTTGTCTACAACCAATGTGATTTTTACCAATTTTTGTTTACTAAGAGCATCACCACTGGTCTTGCAAAATGCAAGGGTGATTTGGCTGGTAAAATGCCAGGCCATCCACTTTGCAAGCTGGGTGGAAATCTTGTGCCCCCACTCGTAACCTATTAACCAACCATGCTAAAATTAATTACAATCACTCCAGAGAATTGGTACAGGTAGCAGGAGTTAAAATCACATGGGCTGGAGGTTAAAGACAGTGCGTGAAGATGAAATTGCTTAGTGCTTAGCTTCCACCGGTAATGTGGAAAGGCAACCTCTTCTTGCCCTTTTTTGTTTTGCCAGCCAACTTCGACTTGCAAGCCGGCTAGCATAATCATCCCCATTTGCAAGCCAATGTCAACTTGCACACATCAATTGCAAACAAGTCATCTATTTTGCAAGACAGGTAGGGATGCTCTAAGGTGAAAATACCCATTCATGTCCTTGTAGGCTTGTACCCATTCATATAACCCAAATTTCTATTAAACTGACCATAGACTCCATTACAGTGTCCTTGAAAAACATCATTACACCATTCCCATGCTTAACAATGATTGGTTAACTAAGGTAAATCAACCCATTGTGGTCAGATGACCCATAGTGGTCACCTAGCAAGTCACCCCATTGTGGTTTTTTTCAGAGCCCATCATGGGTTTCATTAGTAAATGAGATTTGGACCACAATCAATGTCTTACCTGACAGTAATGGAGTGATGAGTGACTGCATTAGGAACTTCTAACTTTTTAGTGTTATTTCATTGTAGGAAGTGACTTTTTTAGGCCTTTCACATTAGAAATTATTGTGATTGCTTTAGGTGTGTAAGATGAGCATGATGGATACAGTTTTGTTGGTTCTGGGGTAGTCTCCAGACTCTTATGGGCCATGATGGGCTGAACACTTCAAAAATTCATAGCAAATTCATACTTTGTCAAAAAAATATAATTTCAAATGCTCTCACTGTTTCTCACACTTGTGTTTATGAGGAAAAAAAATGAAAAATTTCAGCCATGGCATGAGTACGAACTCCTAATTCTGACCGCAATGGGCTGTTTTACCTTACAAGTTTTGTAAAATTTCGGTTTCAGAACCAATTGTATGACAATTTTAGTGATCTAGGGAGCTTCTACTTTGAAAATTCATAAAAAATTATGTACCATATCCCCAAAATCTATTTAAAAAATAAAAACTCATGATTTTCAATTGCTAATACTACAAAAATATTATTTTAAGGAAAAGATACCTCCAACCATCTTGAACTGCTTCTTTTGACGATTTTTGGTGCTTCCATTGTAAAAAAAATGATGCATGTAGCATTCATTATAACATTACTAGCCAAATCAATGACATTATCACAATAAATGATTTTACTTTCCTCAAATTCTCAATTTAACCCCTAAAACCCCGAGGCCTTTTTAATGGCTAAATCTAATCAAAAAAAGAGCAAAATAGTCATAAATGGCATTTTTTTGCATATCTAGTTCTAAGATCTTGTGATAGAATTAGTATGGGAATGTGAGGAAGAAATTTAGGAGACTTTGTCTATGTTGATTACAAGATAAATGTGTTCAAAGTGAACACTGATTTTAGGCACTATAACAAATGAGTTTATAAGACTTTGATTGAATCCTTCTAACTTGAAATTTTTGCACTACATATTGCGAATTTAAAAAAAAAATCATGAAGAATTGAGTCGAATGTCTAGGAAAATAAATAAATAAAAGAACATGATTTTCATTCTTAAAAAAATATTATATAGAAACAAGTACAAGATAGAAGGAGAAACTAAATTATGAATAGCTCTCAAATGGAATTAGAACACACTAATCCCTATAGTGAGATTGCTCAAAAATCAAAGTTAATCTTGTAGAACGTTTTGTTTTAAATAAATGTGAAAATTGAGCTCAAAAATGAATCATATATGTTATTTTTTCTAAAAGATACTCTAATTGCTTACAAAATAAGATGCTCCATAAATAGTTTACATCACAAATCCAAATTGAATGAATCCAAGCTTTCCATGCATTTTATTTCAAGTTTTTATGGATTTCTTTTGTTGCCCACATAATTGAAATCTAGGCTTATTGTGGTAAAACTTTAGCTCTTGAGCATTGATTGAAATAAAAATCATCTTTGCAAAAAGTTAGTAAGTTTTTTCTATCCTATTAAAAAGTTTCAAAAAATTGTTCTCAAGAACCTATCCAAAATCCATTTTGTTCCTTGTAGGGATAATGGGACTTTAGAGTTTTCTCATGTAGTGAGAAAAAGTGACTCTTCCTAAAATTGACCTCAAAAGTTATGTGGTGCCATGGCATCATTGGCATGCACGAAATAAGGATTAAGAATTTTTGTACATATTTGAAGTAAAGTACAAGTGGGTGCTTTACTTTTAGAGGCACAATAATTTACTTGAAATTTTTTCAATGGTGAATGAAGGTTGCAAAAGATTGTATGTTTAGCCAAAGAAAATTTAAAAAACCATGTGATAGATACAAAGAAAGATATTTATAGCATCAAAAAAATGCTTAAGCAAGAGGTGAAATTGAAAGAAGGTTGACCAAAATCAACTTCTTACAAAGTCAGCACTATAGTAAGGTAGTTTGCTCTAACCCTTAAATGCCTAAGGCACCAAATTTTGGTGTTGACAATACTTTGAAGTCAACTCATAAAGGACCAAATGGTGTTTTTTGGCAACATAGCGATTTCGGGCAGCTCACTACGAATGGAATTTTTTTTTCTTTGAAATTTTCACACAACATGTGCCCAAGGATTAGCTTTATGACCCAATAATTTTCATAACTTTTGAATACATGGTTAAAAAGTTATTGTATGATATGTTGCTTTCATTGCTCGACGGGCAGCCTAGGCATCAAAAAAAACTTCTTTACAAATCACTTTTTTTTAAAATAAAAATTTGAAATTTATTTTCCCAATTTATATATACAAGCTTTGAATCATTCCATTTCGATTTATGAGATGAAAGTTATGAAGAGTTTTAGTTGTGGATAGTTTGAGGGTAGTAATGGAATCTCTACTCTAAAATAAACTTTGAAGACCTTTATTTAACTCAATTTTCCATATTTTTGGAAAAAAATATAAAAGTGAGGTGTAGATTGTTTATTACAACAATTGAACCATTGGGATTGGCATTTTTCAATTCCATAAATAAATTATTAACAATTTAGTATTTATACTCATTCTCCACTTCTTTCAACTTACTATTTTTTTCCTATATGTTGTACAATTCCAAATGATCTAAAATTTTTCAAGCATGTAGCCAACATGACTGGAAGAATGAATCCAAAGAGTTACAACCATTTTGGACATTTTTGCATAATGATCTGACCTTGTGAAGTGGATCTGCCCAGATATTCGCAGGGCCAAAAAATGACTTTTTGTCACTTCAAACGCTAATATCTTGCAATCCAAACGGTGGAAATTTCTGAAATTTTTTCCACATCTTCCCAAACTAGCTTACTACAGGATCATACGGTTATATTTGTCCAAAAATGTATTTTTTTCTAAAATTTGGTACTTGTACTAGAGATGACAGTTTTGGAGCGTTTTTGGTGAAAACATAGTCAAATACCTTTAGGGGTTAAATAAAACTTATCCAATTTTCTATTTTTAGTAGTTTATATTTTTGAAAAATTCTCTTTGAAGTCTAGTTTTAGCATCAAGAATCAGATTTTGAAAATGATTGATTTTGATTTTTCTATTTAAGATTTTGTGCAAGGGTTTTCATTGCAATCTTGACTCTCCATATTATTGGGGGCTCTTTGAAATGAACTTCGAATACACCAGATCTTGGAGAAATATTCACATTCGAAATTTATTTAAAAATATTGTAGGGTAGATTTTGAAAAGTCTTAAATTGATTGGGGTTATGCATGTTAGGCCCTTTAACCTCATATTTTTTTGGTGACCAAATTTTAAGATTTGACATGTGAAAAGAGGATTGAAAGACTTCAAATTACTTTTGCAATTTTAACCCCCTCATGATCAAACAATACAATCTTTCAACCCATAAGTGATATTGTTGTATTTTCTTTCCCTAGGTGATCTCTAACATGTCTAGGCTGAATTTGTACGATTGAAAACTTAATAAAATTGATACAACTTATCAAAATGATGGATTTTTATTCAATTTAGAGAAAGTTCCTACAAGCTCAAAAATGGCCTTGGGCATTTAGGGGCTAAAAACATGAAACAATTTGAGTTGATTAGAAGAGACTTGGAGAAATAAGGGGCCGTTTTAAGCATGTTCCCATAGTAGTGAGAGTACAGTTGACTGCTATCAATTGTCATGAATATTATTATTATTTTTTTTGATGTGCCTGATGCCCAACCACATTAGCATTGTTGCAATGGCATAGTTGAGCAAGTTCCCCATTGTTGGGAATCGTAGGGAACTCACAGTCTTCTATTTGACCCAAATCTCATCTAATGAGATGTCAATTCCATTTTTCTTCCTACAAAATTTTTGCTGAAAATGTTTCAATGAGTATAACTTCCCCAATAGGCAATCAGCTCTTAAATGGTCGCTTAAGAGCAGACTACCTTAGAACCGAACCATAAAGGCTAGGGAACCCAATCATTACCCCAAATTGTCCCCACCCTCTATATTAAATTTTCTCACTAGCTGTGCATCAATATGGAATTTTGTACTACACATTGCCCATGATCCATGCATAATGAATCCATATTGAATGCAGACGGAGGGGACTTTTGTGATGTACAGAGTTTTGTCGTACTCAGGGTTCCACGTCATCCTCATAAAGATGAAGTTGTGATTGCGTAATTCCAGTCAATTGTGTTTGCATCTGACAAAGGCAAAGGCATGAATTTGTGAACTTTGCAAACTTTGCGAAACTTCTGTTTGAATGTAACTTAACTTATTCTGACTGCAGTTTTACGAAGAAGTGGACCTGGTGTCCTGAACAAGAATGGGTTCTCTCATAAGGTGAACATTTAAAAAAAATGGGGATTGGTAGATTATTGGATGGGTCAGTCTCTATCCTTCCCTACACACTCATGCTTCAAATGATATTTGGTTCTAGAATATTCCAAAACAACATTTTTATGAGGAGGAACGTCTTTCTTTGTAACCAAGATTTTGTTGAGGGTAAGCAACTAGGACGGAATTAATCCTTGAGCGCCCAGAGTGTGTTTAGCCAAATCTATACCTTTCTGAGTTCATCCTAATCAAATTGTCATCCAAAATGAGATCCACAAAAATTGACCCTATTTATTGGTAGTGGAGTCATGCTTGGAGTTGTGGAGGAAAGGACTAATGATTTCACCGTATCTTTGAAAAGATTATAATAGTCAAACATGGCAACCCTTCATTTTGGGGAGGCTAGATGTGAGGCACTAGGGCGTTCAGGGGTTAAGCACTTGCAACTAAGGGATGAGGTCTATAAAAATGTCCCTTTAAGCCTGCCAACCTCATCAATGACAGTAATTAATATTTTAAAGAACATGTCAGACTTCTCTAGACATGGGAAATTTTTAGAATCTAGTTAGTTTATGGACCTCCTACATATCTTGTGTTGTAGCTCACTTCATTGCAAGATCTTGTTTGCATGAGCCAATCATGTGTCTTTGATTCCACCAATGAAAATCCTTCAACATCCCAATCTTCTACATGAGCTTCCCTAGGAATGCACAACCATCAATGACTTTGACCACATGGAAACAACCTTTCGTTTTTGATAGATTGGATGATTGGATTTGTAGTAGGGTTTAATGACACTAGCATGCAAGCTTAGAGCCGTGAGCTTGTGAGCTGTGAGTGTGGAGCTTGTGAGCCTAGAACCCCTAAAACTTTTTTGGGACAATTTTTTGCCCCCCAATTTTTTTCCTTTTTTCCTTCAAAATAGAGCAAAATTTTCTATTTGTAATAAGTTTTATGCCCTATGACCATGTCCCTTAAAACCGTGGATTGTGGACTAAGTCATTTTTTATTCTTCTGAAATGATTGATTACTATGGGATAAGACCTTCAAACTTTATTGAAAAGTTTCACCACTTTCGGCAATGATTACAATGAAAATATGCTAGACGTTGAGAATATTATAGAGAGATGTCATTTGGGCACAACTTAGTTGTTTTGTTTTGACTACCTAATTTGAATACATAGGATTTAGGGTTTTGAATATCCCGTAATCATTGGGATTTTTCACATGCGTTTGTATAGGTGCATATATGTAGGATGAGTAGAAAACCTCAAGGTTTGAGTGAGATGATGACCACAAGCCATGGTGGATTTGTGGTAGACATTTGACTCGAATCTCAAGTTTAGGGTCTTTACATAATTTTCAATTATAAAATTAATTTTTCTTCATAACTATAAGAACTACCAAATGTTGACATTCTCCCCCAAATTGTAGAAAATGATGAAAATAAACAAAAGGGGGAAAAAAAAGGGGGAACCAAAAGAATGAGGAGAGGAAAAAAAATGGGGAAAGATAAGAAAGGGGAAAAAGCCAAGAAAATGGAAAAAGAAAAAAAATGGGGAAAAGGAAAAAAATGGGAAAAAAATTGGGGATAGAAAAACTAAATACAAATGAAAATTAAAAAAACAGGAAAAAAAATGGGAGCACATTGGAATTGAAAAAACTATGAAGACCTTTTGAAAATAGGAAAAATACTCAGAAATATAGTCATTTGTCTGAATTGGCAACAAAGTACTTCACTTATGAAATATGCTTCTATATTTCATGAATGCATTAACATTTTCCTTTTGTACGTTACAAATCATTTCAATCACAATATATGTCAATGAATACTATATGATTGAAGTACATGGATAAATGTAGCTATGCCTGTTTTGGAACTATAATGATTCCTACTCGAACTAGAAGTAGCTTCAGTTCATTGAAGCTATAACTGGGTGCATGAATGAATTTATCTTCATGGATATCCATCTTGCAGAAGTACATGTACAAGTAGTATAGGTGTTTACAATTCATGTATTGTTGTCGACCTCCAATAGCTGAAACAACCATATTCACAAAGTCCGGGCATGTGTACATGGGGAATATACCCACTATAATTCGATAGACGTTTTTGTTAGGATCTGTCCCTATCTCAAGTGCCACTATTGCACCAAGGCCCCAAAAGGAGAATAAGGTCACTCCCACAATTTGCCCTCTAACATTTCCTACACTTTTCCACTTGTTTTGTTGTTTAGTAGTTGGTGCATTGGCTATCCTTTGAATGGTTCGGTTGTTCCTAACCATTGGATATGCATCCGGATTTTTGGACGTTGGGTGGTCATACAAGATGGTCTTGAAAATTTGCAACATAGTGAAGAGTTGCTGTGGCGACAATGTCAACCTTTCTTGAAGGCGGAAGCCTACATGATGTAGCAGTAGAGTTTCCTCCTAATTGAGGTTGGTCCCATTGAGAATGGGCCACACCTTTGGTACCTCAAGCCAATCAATGACCCACTTCTTTTTCGTACCTTTCATACATCGTTCAATGTCGTCCCAACAAAACTAGAAGTCCACCACCACCTCCCGCTTGCTTCCATAGTCTTCTTTTCTACTCCGATAGGTTGGAGCTCGTGTTCCCTTCCTGCCCCTTGTGATTTTGGAGGTGCACCTGATGTTGGTGGTCTATTGCTGAGCGTGGCATTTTGCATTGGACTTGTGGCTGATCCTAGCAATGTGCCACTTGGAGGTGTCACAATCACTTTCAAAAGCAGTTGTGACATGTCTAGGGTTTTCAGTTTAGGACTTGGGCCCTCCAAAGATTGAAGAGAAGCCATTGTGGACCTCGTTCTCACACGTGGTTGAGAAAAGTTGACTTTGTTAGGTCTATGCGAATCTCCGGCATCATCGATGGGTATGTCCAACTTCCTCTTGGTGCTCCCAAAAATTTCTTCTCCTTCTAAGTGTGGTTATCTTGTTCCTACCCCCTCTACTCTAGGCAACGTGATCAACGCTTCTATGATTTTCTTGGGACATTCACTTCATCTCGTAGCTTTGAGTTTCATCTCCCCTTTGGACAACCCCGTTCCTAATGCATGTCCTCTACGGTATGCCTGGTAGTTGGTCATTTGCATCCATGCATGTATGCTATCATTGCAAGTTGTGTCGAAGAGGTTGTTTCCTCACTTTCTTGACATTTGAAGCCATTTGTTGTAAACCGTTTCAGACAAATTGCAGAAAGGTAGGTTGGTCATCTCCTCCAAACTCAATTTCTAAAAATCCATCCACAATAATACATTAGTGTGGACATCCAAGTTCGTTTCCGAGGGGTACTAGCCTATGCGTTCATCCATGATTCATTGCAAATATAGCATTGTTGTTTGCGTATCAAGCAAGATATTCATGAATGTAAAAATACTAGATACATTCACTTCTCTACAAATGAACACCAGATGAACCATATACCATGTAGGAAAAAGACCGGCTAGAGCTTTCCTTGGAGGGTGTCCGAGAATGCCTTCTTCAATAGGAGTCTCCAAAAAAGGAATAACATTTAATACCCTAGAACCTTTAGTTGGATCCGATTGAGGTTTGAGTGCTTTGTCTTTGAACTCCTCATTTAGGTACCCTCTCATGTACTCGTCAATAATTTCAGAAAAGTTAAAAATAATTTCTACTAGAATATTCTCAATCGGAATTGACATGTACATGCCTCCAAGTTAGGAAGGGTACACCTCTATTTTTCAACGACCGCTCTAGATAGACGAAACCATGTATTTGGTAATCAAATTACATATTTACTTACCATAATTATGAAGCCCGGGATGAAGCCTCCCCATTGTAGGTATCGAAAATGCTAGAACGTGAGCCAGTGGTCCAAGTGATGAAGATCTTTTCAATTGCAGCACCCGACAACAAAAACCAGGATCGAATTGCGAGGTACCAGGCCTCTACTTCCTTGATAGTCTTGGACTCTATGTATTGCTTGCACAAGATAATGTGTTGTTGTTGGAATGCTTCTTTGATGTGCTTCTAGGTGTGTTTATGAAGATAACTACTCCAATGCATCAAACACATCCTCTCACGATTCTCTATTTTCTCATTGGGCAATCCACTTTCATAGACAATTTGTGTCGCATTCCAATTGGCCATTGCACTATTTGCCATGAATCCTTTGAAATTGGTGTGCTCCACTCCATGTCTTGCCATGACTGTGTTTAGAGATCCCCAAAATTGGACTTGAATCTCCGTATTTTCCGATTGCATATCATAGGTTGCAACGGTCATGACCTTTTTGTACTTTGCATCGTACACGTGGTATGCCATGATGCTCCACTTGTTGATGTGTCTGACATGGTCAAACATTATCCATGCGTTTTGCAAATCCCTTTCTAGTTGCATTTGTTTGATGAGGTCCACTCCACTTCTGGGTCCTTCTGTGAGTATTTTGAAGAGGTAGACCTTCTCCTTACCTTGTCCTAGAAAGATGTTGTCATGTATGAACTCGAACTTTGATTCTTTCTTCATTGTCATAATATTGTCGATGACCCCTCCCTTGTTGTTTGAGCGAAATGATGATATGACATTTCGAATGTTTGAACTACTGATATACTAAAATTGATCCATGACTTCTTCTAGTTCCTCTCCCTTCAACATCTCTTTCTCCCCCTTTCCATTGTGAAACAAGTAGTTCGTGAAGAACTCTTTGCTCGTGGAAAGTGCAATTGTAGAGTTGGTGTCCGTCGGTGTTTTGGCCACCTGTTGTAAAATGAGTCCCGAGATTTTCTCCACGGAATCTTTGTGCATTCCTTTCGCTACAAGGTGTGTATGATCTCCGAAGTGGATAGTGGCCCTAGTCATTTTTTCATTATCGCAATATACATAGTATATTCTAGCATCACATGTATTCAAGCATAGGGGGGGGGGGGCTCTTGCAAACTTTGCATACTAGAATACAATCTTTGGGTGGACTAACCCCTTTAGCGAAAGGAAAGTTTGTGTAACTGCTCCATTTTGTTTCGTTCATTTTCGAAGCTTTCTTTATGTACTTACAATCTCAATTTTGACAAGCAAGGTGGCCATCGCAGTATGACTTACGGAACTTGAGGTTGTCTGGGTTGTGAATGTTCATGGTCATCAGCTTACACTATGGGTGTTTGTCGTACAGCCTATCCATTCCCTCCAAGTTCTTGGCCATTGAGGAGGCCACTGAGGATTTACATGGAGGCAATTTGAAGATGACGTCCCTATTGAAATGTGTCGGCAAGTACTGCACATGATGGTGCTTCACGACATCGACATCCATGTTAGACACTTCATTCTGACAACGCCGCATAGTCGCTAGTTTCTTCAGGCACTCCATTATATTGACTTGGTGAGTAGGAGATGGGTGTACAAGGGGACGTGACAATAGAGACAATGCTGGACTATTGGAGGGGGTGTTTGGTTCAGAGTGCATAGAGGCCTTTTTAGTCAACTCAAAAGGGAGTGGGCATTGTGTCTTCTCAAGCGTCAAGTCAGGTGATTCACCTTTCAATTCACTCGACAATTCTATAATGGATTCTAATTTCTCTACCTTCACTGACCATAGAATTGTACTACTGGGAAGCACCGGGAAGACCTCACGAGGCGGACTAAGTGACACCGTGTGTGCAACATATGGCATGTCAACTGTAGAGTTATCTGACTATCAACTCCAAATTTCTATTGAAACCCCTAGCATGGAGAGTAGAAGTCCATAGGCCCTATAGTTCCCCAAGGCTAGGTACTAGCAATGGCCACCTCCTTCTTGACTTTGAACAACTGAAATGGATTGCACGAATTCACCTTACTAAGACAACTTTTCCTCTTCAATGTAGATAGAGGACTCTACCAATCTGAAGTGGACATGTAAAAGGTGACTCAAGACTTTGGCACGTTCAACATTGTCTACTGGAAACACAAGCAGAACATCTCCACCATGCACTCTAATACAAGCTATCCTCACAAAATAGGGTCAGGAACTAAGGGAATTTGAAAGGCAACAGGACTTTTGGAATATTGAAGGCTCCTAATTTGTAAGGCCTTAAATAGTACCCTTCCTTCCTGAAATTAAGATTGTGTGAGCAACAAGATAAATATCATCCGTATATTAACTCTTCATTTCAATTAAGTGACGCAACTCACCGCCATTAGAAGTTGCCCTTTAAGCATTGCCATCTTCGTAGTCATTTATTACATGTCGGGAACTATGGAGCAACATAAACGGCCCAAGCATTTAATTTTTTCTGTCATTAAAATATATGTTTGAGATTCCCAACCTGTGCATTGGAATTGGAGCAAAATGAAATGTAGCCCAAGATTTCGAAATTGCCGAATTACTTCATTGCCCTTTCTGGCGCATTGAAAGGGCTACCTCCAAGTTAAGTTAATGAGCTTGACAGCTATGAGAGCAATGAAATTTGTACATCCCACAATGACACCCATGTCAAGGTGCTCCAAGGAGCGCATAAGTGTAGGTCGTGGTCATTGAATCCAAGCCCATTGCCATTCGACGTAGGAAAACTTAGCATGTCTAGAGGAGAGGGAGGTCTAATGTTGACTGCATTAACCCCATGCTTGTAGAAATACGGAGTGCTAAACTTGAGCCGATTGATGTGAGAGGGAGAAAGAGGCGTTATAGTTTTTATTTCTCATCATCTAAGGCGCTTAAGAAGTCCAAGATGAACAAGAAGAAGGTAGTGTCCAAGGTTTCTTAGTCCACCTTTGGAGAGCTGAGGAAGTCCCTTCGCTTTGCTAGTGGAGGAGAGGATGGCGCCACAGTGAAGAATGTTACTTGAAGTTCGGACATGCCGCTGGAATCAGGTGTCATCCATAATCAACAAGAAGTCGACTGCATTGCCAATGTGAGTACATCCTACATGTTAGCTATTTTGTTATTTTAGTCTCAAATAATTCTACCTATCATTCTAATGTGCAAAAGAGAGATACGATTAAGTGTGAGCAATATGTGTGTCAAAGTGAACGATTAGGGATATACAATTGAATAGGAGTGTTTCATTTTCAAACACAAGTAGACTTGAATCTTGAAGTCCAATGCATGGAAAAAGTGACGATGACGCAAGTCCGTCGTTGTGATGAAATACAGGTTGTGGCACTCACAAAGCCAATTGCAATTTCCTTGGATACAAATCATGTCCTTTATGATAGATTTTTTTTATACTTGAAGTGTTATTTAGGGGATTAGAGATTCAAAATAAAAAATCTTATTTGACGTATCATTGAACAACGCTATGTACCTTAGGAACAATGAGAATTAAAGGGTAGGAAACAAAAGGAAAAACTTTTGTATTCTAGTCCAAAGCCACGCCACCACACTGGGCCATGCCTGGCGCGCCACCTCGCAACTCTTTGAGACATTGCCACCATCGCAAGTGCAGTTTTAGTGAGGCGATTGTTCCCAACTACGGAGTCTAGGATCTTGAATGTAATCAACAACTTCAATGGTGCTTTCGATTTTACGAGACAACATTGGTGATGAGGTAGTTGGCGTAATTCAAGTCCAAATTAGGAATGGAAGAATGGAAGAGAAGAGTCGGCCACGCGGCCACAGAGTGCCTCGCCCCAACTTCTCCTCATTCTCCAAATTGATGATTAGGACCCCTGGAAAATTCTTTTCCAATTCAGAGATCAAAATTATGGAAAGATCTATTTCTAATTTGAAGATGAGGAGTCGCGGGAACATTCCTTTCCTATTCGCAGATTAGAAATCTCAGGGAGATAACTTTCCAACTAAATGATCATGAATTCCGAGAAGGCAACATTCTATTTCGATGATCGGGCCTGCCTCCAAGATTTCGGCCGCCACCCTCTTCAGCAACATGCCGAGCTATCTCCTCCACCTGTCCCACTCTACTTCCTTCTCGCAGTTGTCCCATTCCACCTCCTCTTCGCAGTAGTCCCATTCCGCTTCCTCCTCGCTGCTCACACCTTCTCCTTCTCCTCGCCGTTGGCAAGCTAGGATCCTCGCGGTCCTCCCTCCTCTTTCACTACACCACCTTGGACATGCGGCATTGAAGGCATACGCTCGCACCAAGCCAACTTAAATTTTTCAAAGTAAAGAAATTTCTCATACAATACATTGTAGCCTGCGCATAGATGGAGGAGAGTGCTCTTGGAATGCGGATGATGCGAAGCCATGCGAAGGATGGGGAGAAGGGAAAGGAAGACACCTTGATGCCGCGGCCAAGTAGGGAACAAGCAATCTTAAGGTTTGTTTTCTGTTTAATTTCTTGTTCAATCTAGTTCCTCAACTATCACCTTGTCTCCCAAACATGGTGCTCCAATATGTCGTTGACCTAGAGAATGAACTCTAAAATCTAGATGAACCAATGTTACCCAGCATTGAGAATTCTAGGTGCAGGTAGCATTGGAGGTCACGGTGCACCCAGTGGCCACAGCGCCTCTCATGCTGCGACCTACTTTGGTTTCCATTTTTTTTCTTATTTGGACAATTTCACTCAATGTGTCACGCCTCATGGTCTGGGCAGCCATGAAGGTGCTTGTTTCCGCTCCTCTAGTCTCAATAGCTATTAGCTCCAACATAACTTAAATGTGTTTCATAAAAAAAAGGGTCCTACTTTTGGGGGGTGGATCTTGTACCTTCTAGGGGTCAGTCGGATCCAATTGGCCTTTTGGAGGTGCCAACTCCACCCCCCCAAAATGGGACCTAGTGGGAACCAATGTCACCCGGCAGTGAGAATTTCAAGTGCATGCAACGTAGTGGGTCATGACATGCCCAGTGGACGTGGGTCTCTCCCGCCGCGACTCTCTTTGGTTACCATTTTTTTTCTTGCTTGGACAGTTTCACTCAGCATGTCACACCTCATGGTCTAGGTAGCTTGAATGCGCTTGGTGTCCTCTCTTGTTCTCTTCTAGGTCTAATGTTGGGCTCGTACGCGTTGGGAACCTCCCTTGATCAATTCAATTTTGCATCACTCATTGTGCTCCTTGTGTCACGACCCTCATCACAAGGCGTGCCCGTGCCACCTTGGTGAGCAAGGGGGACATTGGGGGTGACGCCCCAAGCCTTGCAAGAGATGAGGTGAGGGGGACTAGGAGTCCCGAGCGATCAGAGCGATGTAGCGCTCTGATCCGAACGAATTTGGGGGCGTGTGATATACGCTTGGAAAGGTCTTGAGAAGACGCTTCCAGCCGTCCAAAGAACGCGTGATTTGGACTTGCGAGTCAAAAGTTATGGGCGTTCAAAGTTCGGGGTGTCCCGGTCGCGCCGGGAGCGCCCTGGTCGCGCCGGGAGTGCCCTGGCCGCGGCGGGAGTGTCCCGGCCGCGGCGGGAGTGTCCCGAATCTTTGGAGGGCGATATCTTTGCGAGTACTTGTCCGAATGGAGCAAGTGAGTAGTCCATCGGCATCTACGCGTCGCGTAGATGTCGAAAATGGGGTCGCATGTGCGATTTGGATCCCGGACCGCAAAGTTATTCCGGGTGGAAGTTCGGGAGTCCCAAAGTAGTGCGAATCGGGAGAAATGGGTGGTCTTCCAAGATGGGGTGCATCTTGGGGGTTCCCGGTGACCTCTAGTATGGGGGGGGCTGCCGAATCCCGCAGAGAGTACTATGAGGAGGGGTGGTCTCCCTCCTCACTCCCGGATGGTGCCATGGTGAGCCTAAGTGGTCCCGGGTGGTGAGGCTAGTGTTGGAGCCTCACCACCACTTGTGTGTTACCATGGAGTGCTTGTGCACTCCTTGATACCGGTTGGGTGGTGTCCCACTTCACACTAGGCCATGGTGTGAGTCCCGTTTGGTGAGTCCCGATTAGTGAGTCCCGAAATGAGTTGGGTTGGGCCTAGTGGGGAGTTGGGTCCCATTCAAGGGCGGTTAGCACCGGTGGGAGTAGTGCCTCACCGAGTGCTTGGACATCAATGGAAGTTCCGCCCCATGTCATCAAATGACATGCCCGGTGTCTTGTGGGAGTTAAGGATTAGAAGGAAAGGATTGGGAGTCACGGAGGAATGGGGAACCCCGTGACTTGGGTTGGAACCTAACATTGTGGGTGCGTGGCATGTGCAGTGTTAGGAGAGCGTAAACCTTAGTGGCACTAAGGTGCTAAGTGTTTGGAAAGTGAGCTTAAAGTGGTAAGTGTCACTAAGGGGCGCGACACTTGGTATCAGAGCAGGGCTACATAGTGCGACAGAGTTTGGAAGGCATGGCTAGAAAGGGTACCAAAGTTGGGGAAGTTGAGCCTTCTGAATAGGGTCGACGGACACGTAGTCAAGGTCAAGAGCATGGAGAAGCCTCAGAAACACAAGGTGAAAGGGTGCACTCTTCGGAGGAAGGAGTGAACCCCATAGCGAAGCAAGAAGGGCTAACTATGAAACATAGTGGGAACCAAGAAGCTAGTGAAGACAATCGGGATACCGCCTCTAGTCCTTTGAGGGCACCACGAAGTCGGAAAAGGAAGTCACGTGATGTGATGTTTGAGGAACTTGTCAAAACTCTTCGGGACATGCAAGGGGAAATTAGAGAGCTAAAAGAGAAGAGCTCAAGCTCTTCATCCCACAAGTTGTGCAAGACCAACATGCCCTCTTCTTTCACGGGGATGGGCAAGGCTCATAAGGTTAAGGACTTTCTTGTGGAGATGGAGATGTACTTCGAAGCTCAACGTGCATTTGAAGAGGACAAGATCACTATTGCGGTGACTTTCTTGAAGGATCATGCCTTGACGTGGTGGACCCAATACAAAGAGGAGAATGGGGAGGTGGTGGAGAACCTTGATTGGGCTAGTTTCAAGGAACTACTAGGTAACCGGTTCACACCGGAGTACCAAGACCTTCGTGATGGGATGGCATTAGTGCGGTTGAAGCAAACCGGCACCTTGAGGGGGTATGTGCGGGAGTTCAACGCACAACTAAGTGTACTCCCAAAGTTAGATGAATTGGCGAAGAAGATCATTTTCTTCAATGGACTCCAAAGTTGGGCGGAACGAGCATTGTTTCGAATGCCAAGGTTGCCAGAATCATGTGTTGAGTTATTGAAGCTTGCGGAGAGGATTGGGGATGATGAAGGTCCCAACAAGAGGTCCAAAGATGGGGCCTCAACACATGAATCTACCAAGGCACATTCGAAGCACCAACTAAGGAAACGTGTTTGGCAAAAGCGGAAGCATGGGCAAGATGGAGGACAACCAAGTGGGAATAAAGGGGGTTCTACTAAAGGAAAAGCGGAAGGTGACAACAAGCCAAAGGGGGATGGAAGTCAAATGACTTGCTTCAATTGTGGTGAGAAGGGCCACATGGCAAAGGGTTGCACCAAACCGCGGGTGAGTACTCAAAGCATGCGCACCCATTTGACAAAACACTTGCTTCATGGGGGCTTTGTGGCTAAGGCAAGTAGAACCAAAATAAAACCAAGGTTGTTATTTCTCCAAGGGACCATTGGCCAACGTGATGTTTCATTTTTGTTGGATACAGGGGCAACCCACTCGTTTATAAGTCCAAGAGCGGTGGAGGAGTTGGGCTTGCAAAAGACTAAGGCAAGCAAGCCCATCAATGTGAGGTTTGCCAAGGGTAAGCCTCACCAAACAAGCCACATTGTGACGGATGTAGAGGTGAAGTGTGGAGAATTTTCTTTTGTGGAAGACTTCACCGTATGTGACATGGATGGAGTGGACTTCATCCTAGGAAATACCTTTTTGGATACATATGAGGTAGACATACGGCGGCGACCAAAGGTGAAGGTTGTTGCTAATGCGAATGGTAGGGAAATAGAGTTGGAAATAACTAGGACTCCTTCATTATTGGGGAGTCGAATCCTACTAGCTAGCATTGAGGACCTAGAGGAAAATAGGTTTTTGATTGTGATGCGGGTGGACTCACATGAAGGAGTTAGCCATGGAGGTGCTAAGGGGAAGCAACCTCCAAAATGTGTTGGTGATGTAATCCGAAAGTTTGTGGACGTACTTACTCAAGAGTTGCCCGATGAGCTACCACCAAAGAGAGAAGTGGATCACAAGATTGAGGTGGTGCCGGGGTCGGAGCCACCGTCCAAGGCACCATATAGATTGAACCAAAGGGAGTTGGAAGAGTTGAAGAAACAACTCAAGGAGCTTTTGGCAAAGGGGTATATTCGCCAAAGCAAGTCACCTTATGGAGCACCGGTCTTGTTTGTGGACAAGAAAGATGGGAAACTTCGCATGTGTGTGGATTACCGGGCTCTAAATAAGGTGACCATCAAGAACAACTATCCTTTGCCTCGAATTGATGATCTCTTTGATCGGTTGGCGGGGGCTAAGTACTATAGCTGCATTGACTTGAAATCGGGTTACTACCAAATTCGCATTGCGGAGGGTGACGTTGAGAAAACGGCTTGTAGGACAAGATATGGGTCCTATGAGTTTTTGGTCATGCCATTTGGATTGTGTAATGGGCCTTCGACTTTTACCACACTCATGAATATGATATTTCATGAAGAGCTTGATGAGTTTGTCATTGTATACATTGATGACATTTTGGTGTTTTCCAAGACGGCGGAGGAGCATGCTAGGCATCTTGAGGTGGTGCTTCAAAAACTAAGGGATAACAAGTTATATGCAAATGGGGAGAAAAGTGAGTTTGGTTTGATGGAAATGGAGTTCTTGGGACACATTATGACGGGGTCGGGAATCAAGCCGGATAACAAAAAGGTAGAGGCAATTCAAAAGTGGAAAAGGCCTACAACCCAAAAGGGAGTTAGATCCTTTCTTGGGTTGGCCAATTATTATAGACGGTTCATTCGTGACTTTTCCAAAATTGCCAAGCCTATGTCCGACTTATTGAAGAAAAACCTTGCCATAGTGTGGACGGATGATTGTGAGAGATCATTTGAAGAACTCAAACAAAAGCTTTCTTCTCCACCAGTATTGAAGTTTCCCGAGTTTGAGAAACCTTTTGAGGTGCACACCGATGCAAGCGACTTTGCCATTGGGGGAGTGCTCATGCAAGATGGGCGGCCTATTGCATTTGAGAGCAAAAAGCTTGATGGAACTCAAACCAAGTGGCCAACGCATGAGAAGGAAATGTTTGCCGTGGTGCATTGTTTGAAGACATGGCAACATTACCTTGGTCTTCATAAGACCAAGGTATACACCGATAATGTGTCTTTGAAGTACTTTGAGAACCAAGCTCGGGTGTCACCAAAGCAATTGAGGTGGTATGATACCTTGGCGCTTATGAATGTGGAGTTGATCCACAAGCCGGGGCGTGAGAATGTAGTGCCGGATGCACTAAGTCGGAAGGAGGAGCATAGGCCAAGTACCACCCAAATTTTGCGCATGATGTATGCGGGTGAAGGGGACTTGGCTAGGAAGATAAGGGAGGCGTATATGAAGGACCCGGAAGCTCAAAAGTTTTTGAGTGACTTGCGAAGTGGTAAGAAAGTGAAAGGAATCCGGTTGCATGAAGGCTTGATCAAGTTCAAACAAACTAGGGTGTATGTTCCAAGTGGCAAGTTGAAGTTAACCGTGTTGAAAGAGGAACATGATAACCCCTTGGCCGGGCATAGGGGGGAGAAATCCACCATATGTTTGGTTAGCAAGAGGTTTTATTGGCCGGGGATGAAAGAAGACATTACCCATTATGTGAAGACTTGTGTCATTTGCCAAGGCAACCGAGCATCTTATCAAAAGCAAGCGGGATTGTTACGACCTTTGCCTATTCCAAGTGGGCCATGGGAATGTGTTTCCATGGACTTCATCACGAGCCTTCCGATGTCACGAGGGTATGATGCGATCTTTGTGGTGGTAGATCGCTTTAGCAAGTTGGCACTCATGGAGCCAACTCGGGGGACGGCGACCGCATTGGAGACCGCGGTCTTGTTCCTCAACATGTGGTGGCGACATCACGGATTGCCAAGGGTGATTGTTTCGGATAGAGACCCTAAGTTTACAAGTGCATTTTGGAGGCACTTGTTTCGTAAGATGAAGACTAAACTTGCGTTTAGCACGGCATTTCATCCTCAAACCGATGGACAAACGGAGAGGGTGAATGGGGTTCTCAATCAATACCTAAGGAATTACGTGAGTGCAGACCAAAGTGATTGGACGGAGTACTTGGTTTTGGCAGAGTTTAGTTACAACAAAGCTAAGCATGCGGCGACTGGGGAATCACCGTTCAAAGTGGCCTATGGAGTGGAGCCACTTATGCCTACCGACTTAGCCTTGGAGCAAGCACAAGTGGAGCCGTTGCCAAACCAAGATGCGGAGGACTTGATTGCCAAAAGGGAGCAAATGCTCGAAAAGACCAAGGTATGGTTAGCCAAAGCACAAAAGAGGTATGTGAACCAAGTGAACAAAGGGCGACGCCATGTTGAGTATGAGGAGGGCAAAAAGGTTTGGTTGAATGTAAAAAACTTCACCTTACCGGAGGGTCTAACTCCCAAATTCATGGCAAAGTATGCGGGTCCATTTGTCATTGAAAAGCGCTTGTTTGAGGATGTCTATAAGTTAACATTACCACCGGAGATCAAGGTGCATCCAACTTTTCATGTTTCATTGCTCAAGCCATATTATGAAGATACCTTGAGGCCGGAGCACAAGCAAGTGTTGCGGCCTCCACCGGAGTTGGTTGGTGACCACCTTGAGTATGAGGTGGAAGGGATCTTGAAAAGTAGAAACACCAAGAGGAAAGGTAAAGAGTACTTGGTGAAATGGCGGGGGTATCATGAGAAGGAAGCAACTTGGGTAGAGGCCAAACATATGGTCAATGCCAAGGAGGTAGTGGACTTGTATGAAGCTCAAAGGCAAGGCAACAAACGAGGACGGATGCGTTGATGAGGACATCAACCTTTGTTGGTGGGGGTGAAACACCACACTTGGGTAGACTTTGCATAGTGCTTGGTTAGGAAGTTGTGCTAGGCACACTTTGTAATACTTGGTTGGCAATAAAGTTGCTTGAGGTTGTAAGTGCATTTCGGAATTGTGTGGCTTAAAAATGTGAGATGAGTCCTAGTCTCTTCATTAGAGGTAAGTTGGGTAGATGAGGATTGAAGTGATATGCGAAGCCAACTTTTGGAATGCTGCCAATTAGGGGCCTTGGCTTGGGGGTTGTGAATGGGTGAATCCACATAAGTCCCAAGCCTTGGACTTGCCCGGGCGGGGGCAAGGTAGTGGCACGGGCTTATAAAAGTGCCTTTGCGAGTTGTCCATCGATAACGCATAGCTTGATCAACTATGTCTTTAGAGTGAAGCAAAGACAAGTCGGGCGGGACTTGACACTATCCTGAGGCGGGCAAAGTTCATCACTTAATGGCAGAAATGTTAGAAAGGGGTCTTGGAGTTGCGTCCAAGTGGAAGTTGGTTAGCCTTGAAATCATCCTAAGTCAAGTGAGAAATGTGATAGACTAGTTGGGCCTAGCTTGGAACTAAGGTTTGGGAAAGTTCCTTTGAGCCAATTAAGTTCGAGAGAGTCTCAAGGTAGGTAGGTCTAGTTAGATTAGGTCCTCTCTTGGAAGAAGGCTAGGGTGCCTTGGACCTAAGACCTATCTAATGACACCTTTGAGGACTTAGCCATTTAGACCAAGTAAGGGGACTTGGTGCATTGTGGGGCTAGCTACCCGGGAACACAATGCAAGTGTTAAGGAGGTGGGCTACCTTAGAAACTTAACACTACCGGCATGAAGTAATGTCGATGAGGGCATCGACGCTATTTGGTGGGGGTGAGTGTCACGACCCTCATCACAAGGCGTGCCCGTGCCACCTTGGTGAGCAAGGGGGACATTGGGGGTGACGCCCCAAGCCTTGCAAGAGATGAGGTGAGGGGGACTAGGAGTCCCGAGCGATCAGAGCGATGTAGCGCTCTGATCCGGACGAATTTGGGGGCGTGTGATATACGCTTGGAAAGGTCTTGAGAAGACGCTTCCAGCCGTCCAAAGAACGCGTGATTTGGACTTGCGAGTCAAAAGTTATGGGCGTTCAAAGTTCGGGGTGTCCCGGTCGCGCCGGGAGCGCCCTGGTCGCGCCGGGAGTGCCCTGGCCGCGGCGGGAGTGTCCCGGCCGCGGCGGGAGTGTCCCGAATCTTTGGAGGGCGATATCTTTGCGAGTACTTGTCCGAATGGAGCAAGTGAGTAGTCCATCGGCATCTACGCGTCGCGTAGATGTCGAAAATGGGGTCGCATGTGCGATTTGGATCCCGGACCGCAAAGTTATTCCGGGTGGAAGTTCGGGAGTCCCAAAGTAGTGCGAATCGGGAGAAATGGGTGGTCTTCCAAGATGGGGTGCATCTTGGGGGTTCCCGGTGACCTCTAGTATGGGGGGGGCTGCCGAATCCCGCAGAGAGTACTATGAGGAGGGGTGGTCTCCCTCCTCACTCCCGGATGGTGCCATGGTGAGCCTAAGTGGTCCCGGGTGGTGAGGCTAGTGTTGGAGCCTCACCACCACTTGTGTGTTACCATGGAGTGCTTGTGCACTCCTTGATACCGGTTGGGTGGTGTCCCACTTCACACTAGGCCATGGTGTGAGTCCCGTTTGGTGAGTCCCGATTAGTGAGTCCCGAAATGAGTTGGGTTGGGCCTAGTGGGGAGTTGGGTCCCATTCAAGGGCGGTTAGCACCGGTGGGAGTAGTGCCTCACCGAGTGCTTGGACATCAATGGAAGTTCCGCCCCATGTCATCAAATGACATGCCCGGTGTCTTGTGGGAGTTAAGGATTAGAAGGAAAGGATTGGGAGTCACGGAGGAATGGGGAACCCCGTGACTTGGGTTGGAACCTAACATTGTGGGTGCGTGGCATGTGCAGTGTTAGGAGAGCGTAAACCTTAGTGGCACTAAGGTGCTAAGTGTTTGGAAAGTGAGCTTAAGGTGGTAAGTGTCACTAAGGGGCGCGACACCTTGACCTTGAGTTGACTCTTACTACTTCTATGATTTTTTGTTTTAGAGTGCACTTTTGTGTTGAATTGTTCGTCTTGATTTTAATTCTTTTTGAGGGCATTGTTTTGAAAATTAGGGATATGATGGACCGAGCAGTTTGCCTTCATCCTTGATACTGTCAGTTGTGTCAAACAAGGGTGAGGACGTGGGAGAGCAGTCTAAGATGATGGTGAAGAGGACTTGGTAAGGATTGAAGATTTAAAGACTACGGCTTGTCATCTTGCAGATGCCTTGAAAGATTACAAGCTTAGTCGCAATACTGATTGGCCTAGTCACCTCATTGCAAGGTACTCTCAAAAGCGAAAGCAACCGGAGTTTTCCCTCGAGAGTTCCGAGACTGAGTATAGCTTAGAGCCAAAAATCTCCATGTCCATTAATAGCATTTCGTTTAAAATGTGTGATTGCAGTGATAGCGTAGGGTGGATTGGAGAGGTGATCATTGTTTTGAGCTTGGACTCAAAGAGTGATGTCAAGATTCTTGAGGGTTGAGTGGACTCTATTTCTATTGGTACTTTTCCATTTATAATGTGTGCGATGGGTGACATGTGAGTAGACTTGCTTCTAGACACCTACCCATATTTTAAAGACAAGTATTGTTTTACTTGATTTTTGAAGTAAAGCATTGGTCCCATTATTGCGTGATTCAAATATTATATATCTGGCATCTTTCATTTAGTTCCATGATGAATTTGTCATCTTCTTCCATGGTTGCCTTGGGAGATGGATGTGTCGTCTTTGAATTAGACTCAAGAAGATAGAGTTGTTGAAACTCCAGGGACCAATGTCACCACTCAACTAGAAATCAAAGGGGAGGAAGGAGGGCATGTGATGGAAGAAGATGTGGTGGATGATGAGGAGAAAGACTTGTTGGAAGATGACCTACGCAAGCTGCAAAAAGTGGACTCCGTCTCTACTATCAATTTTTTGAGGATGAAATTGGAGACCATGTTCCGATTTTCGATTCCACTTTGTCGGCTTGTAGCCATGCCTATGGTAAGGCCCATGCTTTTGTGCAATGTGCAATTTCTTGAGCAAGAGTTTGCATGTGAATACCGTGATGGGGTAGCAATCTTGTACATTTCCACCACCAATGAGGCGGGTGAGACCTTGGAGTTCACGACAAAGGAGATGGAAGACTAGGACCCTCTCTAGAAAGAAAAGAATGCTACCTTTGAGGAGTATGTGGATTTGCAACCCGAACTCAAGTTCCTCAAGAACTTGAAATTCTTTGTCTTTGATGGAAACCACCGATGCTTGGCCTGGATGAACGTCATCTCCAAGATGTATTCCACAAATCCTAAGTGGCATTATGCGGTGGATTGCATTCTTCTAGACACCAAAGGAAAAATTGAGATTGTCATACAAGTCATACATGACATCAACAAATGAGTTCACTAATCCTATTTTTCATTCACATTGGATTTTAAACCTAAATCCCATCTCATGCCAAAGTTACAAAATGAAGTAATGACATCATTGTTTTTTTTCACTATGCAGATCCAAAGAGGACTTCCATGTGAAGACAAACCTCGTACACACTTTGTACCGGGTGCAAAAGTATGGCTTGCTTCCCATGGAAAGGTTCAACGACATGCTGAGGCCATTGGAGAGAAAAAAATGCGTTGCGATGCCACCAAGGAAGACATGGTACTCCATGCCGGCGGAGGTGTTTACCTCATTTGTCTTCAGGGTGAGATAAATATTTGCTACATGCGTCAATTGAATTCTTCTTTGTTGTTTGAATGTTGAGTACATTATTGATTCAAGACCCTCGGGTTTCTACAGCAAGAGATTGCATAGGCAGTAGATGCAGCTCTCTGAAGATACCATGAGACCACACCAACAGAGGAAAAAGATTGTGGAAGGGGCGGCTCATGCGATGAGGGTAGGGGCCAAGGAAAAGAACATGAAGCTCTACGTGAAGATGATTGAATTCCTTACAGTGACCAATCCCGCTCATGGGGCGGGCTTCCTTGAAGAGGTGAATTCCCATATTCATAAAATCATGAAAAACCTTATCTAGGTTTGGATCTTCATTCATGCAGATGACACATTTGATTCTTGTCGGTGCAGGTGGAGAGACATTCAAGCTCTAACAAGGTGCCAGAGATGACACTAGAAAAATTGCAAATGGTGGCCACCTACAACACCATAGTAGAACACAAGGTGAGATTCTTGTAGTGATGGAACTCCTCCATTCCATCACGTGATGCGAGGAAGTTCACGGCCATGCCCATCTCCAAAACCCACCTTGGGCCTTTCTTAAACAAGTGTGTTTGGTTTGCAAGGGTAAGTGCCTCACTCAAATTTATTTGTTGAATTCTAGTGTTCCATGGAGGGTATTGAATACAAGACATTTTAATTTGTAATTTGTCTTTAATCTTTATGATGGAGTGAAAATAGTACTTAGCCTCGTCCATTTGTACAAGTCGAAGATATGGCAATGGAGTACTTCGAAGTTGTTGTCAGACAAGACAACATCAAGATCAACATGAACGTCCCACTGTGGCCGGAGACTTTGCAGAAGTACATCGAGGGATGGAGGAGGAGAATCTGGGACCAAGGATTCCATCCTTATCTTAAAGGAGGAAACTCTTTCAAGAAGGGGGACTCCTTCTTGAATTCCAAGGGGTCTAACTTGGTGGTTAGGAGGATCCTCTACCAGTATGTTTGTGTAGTTTGCATTATTCTTTATTTTTTTAAATAGTCTTCACGTTACATGATAGACTATCCCCTCTTCTTCATTTGATCTTAATTCTCTACATACCTCTACTAACTATTTCTTATTCTCTACAACTACTTCAAGTATGAGCTCGAAGCGAAAGGTGCCATCGAAAAGAAGGACCTACCGCCCTTCTTCGCATCATGGTTGGACAACAACTCAAGGGACTGCTTGTTCTCAGCAAACCAGCTGCGCACATTCACCACAACTCACCTTAGTGGAGGAACGTGGTACTTAGACTACACACCGGCATTCACTCATTCGTCATAGGTGCAACTACGGGCATCTTTGGATGGCAAAGGGGAAATTGACTTGGATATCAACAAGTTTGCGGGAATGACAGGCATGCAAAGGGGGAAGGCCATTGCAAGGAGGGAAGCCAATGACCAAAAAAAGGAAGCTCGATTCCAAGTCCTTCTCATTGCCAGGGAGAAGAAGGAAGCAAAGAGAATTGCCAAGCTCACAGAGAAGGAGAAGGAGAAAGAGAAGGACTAGGAAGAGAAGGCCAAGGCAAAAGGGAAGAAAAAGGCCGAGGGTGATGGCCCTGTTCCAACATCCTCCACCGTGGATCAAGGCTTTGAGCTGCAAGTCAGATTGCAGAGTGGAGTTAAGAAGAAGGCCATTCTCTCACAACTCACAGAAGAGGTCATCACTCATGTGACAAAGGTAATTGTCCTCACTAAAGATGAGCTGTCCAAGTCTGAGAATCTAATTCTCAACATCTCTATTGACGACCTAGTGGATGACATGGAGTCCAAGACAAAGACATGGTACAAAGAAGTCTTGGACTTCTTGAACAAGGTATGTGGTCCACATTTGAATTTGAAAATGTGGTTCTAAGTTCTCATTCAAATCATTGTGGTTTGAGTTTATTTCTCATCATCATTGGATACACTATTTGTTAGCAAATGTCTATGGGGAAAGCCTCCATATTCCATGGTGTCTCTAAAGCTAGGCTGAGGGTGGATGTCATGTTCTTCATCTGCCCAGAGAACTTGCCCATGCTAGAGCTATCTTCTCCGCCACATGATGTGCCAGAATGGAACGAGGATGTGGGAGATGAGGCCCTGCAATTGGCATTCAGCTTTGCTTCCAATCATCTACAAGACCACAACTGCATCATTATATGTCATTCGTGGAGTGCCAAGGCAAAATCGGATATTGTTGGATTGTGTGAAACGTACGACATGGAGAAGAAGGAGTGGATGGGAATGAACCGCATGCACTTGACCTCGGCTATACACAAAAAGAAATCAATAAATTCCATTCACTTTCTCTAGCTTCAAAAACTTCTTCAAAATGCATTATATTCTTTGCACTTCTCATGATTGTACACCTCTCTTGGATGCCTGTGGAGACACAAAGATTTGGAATCACCCTTGTGGTGAAGGACTTAGGCACGAAAGGGAAATTCAATTTCTCTTTCAAATGCACGACCATGATGGTTAAGGCTAGTGTCAACATTGCACGGGATGACATGGTGATGAACTACACCCACCTGGATGACATGGCCATCAATGACAGAAAGCCTTGGCGGGGGGGCTCGCAAAAAAGATTTAAGGCTCTTTCAAATCCTCCTTGAAGCTACGAGCATCAAAGGAGATGTGATCCTCGACTGCACCACATCTATAGGTTAGGATTCAATGTGAGTACTCTACGTTCTAGTTGTAATCAATCTACAGTTTCAGTCATTCAACTAATATATTTGAATTTCCTTGCCTCTAGGTGCATCCATTATCACTTATCATGGCATAGGCTGCCATGTTGTGGCTTTGGAGGAGAACAAGGACATTTTTGATGCCATCCTCAAACCCATATGGAAGGCCACAACGGCCAAGGTAGCGATAGCACCACCACTGCCAATTGTGGTTTCGCAGGATCTAGATGAAATGCCCATCATGCCTTGCAAATTCACTCGGAAGGGAAAATTCAATGCATAAGTTGATACTTTTTTAATTCTTTCTTTGAATGGTGACTTCCACGTTCCAAAACACTAACATGGTGCCATTTTTGTTTGTAGTCATCCAAGATTGATGTCAACAAATGCTAGCATGAAGAAACAAAGTCTTCTCTTCAGTCTGAAGAAGACTTACAACCTTCTTGTTTATGCACAACAGATGGCAACAGCCTTTGTGGATTTTGGTTCCTCCAAACCAAAACGCTGTAAAGACACTTATGCTCTAAATGTCTTACAATTCATAGATGGATTTGCATCTGAGGATACAGAGTCTTCAAGCTTCTTCGATACATTAGATTTGTTGACCGAGTCCACAGACTCTTAGACTCACGAGATTGACATATCTCATGAGTTATGCTATTATGTGTTGATTACTATTGTAATTGGATTTGTGTGTTTTATGGCTATATCTTGGACATGTGTTATTTTCTATTGTTACGATTTCATCTATTTTGAATACATTTTGTTGTGAAAAAACCCTAAAATCAAAAAAAGGGGTAAGCGCTTCAAATTTAGAAAAATAAACCGTATATTCTATGCACTTTTTACTTTCATATGTCCATAGTCATAGGTCCCTTAGTCATTTTTTGGGGGAAAAAACTTCCCGCTCACAATCTCACAGGCTCATGGGCTCACATGCTAGCAACCTTGTTGTAGGGTTCTAACTTCCCATGAGATTCTCCATGAAGATACATTATCTTATCAAAAAGGCCAACTTGTACATTTGTCGACGTTGATGACTTGTTTGTCATGATGGATGGCTAGTTCGTTGAGCTAGTTTGTACTTAGAAACTATCAAGTTTGTTGGTCAAAGGATCTTGTTCATCCAAATTGCAACTATTTCCATCCAAATTGTCTATTGTTGAAATGAAAGTATCCCTCTAACAATGAATATTCTATCTTGATAGATGTTGGAGTTGAAGGCTGATGTTATGACGGACATACTAACATTGCGATGTGATGCGACATGAACAACCCTAAAGAAGGAGTGTTGTGAGCAATTCCAAGGGATATAAATAGAGTTGAATGTTGTGAGTGATTTAAAGCCATGGTCAAGGGGGGACACCTTGATTGTGGAGGAGAGAGTTGTGCACATGGTAGTGGGGGAGATTTTTAATTTCACAAAGAAGGATCCACAAGCATTGAACAATGCCTTTGCATAGATGGGTTGGGAGGGCTTGTAGCATTCAAGTAGTCCATGCTTCTGATAGTCTTCATATAACCCCATCCGCCTTCATGTACATGTTGAGTATTGTGTTGATTTTTGCAACTAGTAGGGAGCACACTTTTGGGATGTTGGAGTTTTGAGAAGATATGACCTAAACTATCACTAATACCTTTTTCAACATCTTAACATTCCACAAGAGCTTCCCAGAGAGAGCTCAACTATGGAGTCAAGCTTTCATTTTTGATAGATTGGATGATTTGATTTGTTGTAGGATTCATACTTCTGATGCAATTTTCCATAAAGATACATTACCTTACCTAATTGTTTCATGATTTGATAAGCTCAATACTATTGTGAATTTTTGGATTTTGAGGTTTCATGTATCTCTTTATGTTTATGATGGTGACGGGAAAATGCTTGTTTGATTGTTGTGGTGGGTGAGTGTCTACATTGCTCCAATTTGGATCAATTTAAAATTGTGTCTTGGAAATGATGTTGCAAGTTGGATTCAACAGTTACAAAATTTGATTTACTTTAACCCCTAAAGGTATGTGAGTATGTTTTCACCCAAAATGCTCCAAAACTATCATCTCTAGTACAAGTACCAAATTTTAGAAAAAAATACATTTTGGGACAAATGTAACCATAGGATCTTCTAGTATGCTGGTTTGAGAAGATGGCGAAAAAATTTCAGAAATTTCCACCATGTGGATTGCAAGATATCAGCATTTGAAGTGACAAAAAGCCATTTTTTGGTCCTGCAAAAATCCTGGCAGATGCACTTCACAAGGTCAAATCATTATGAAAAAATGTCCAAAATGGTTGTAACTCTTTGGATTCATTCTTCCAGTCATGTTGGCTACATGCTTGAAAAATTTTAGATCATTTGAAATTGTACAACATATAGGAAAAAATTAGTAAGTTGAAAGAAGTAGAGAATGATTCAAAATACTAAATTGTTAATAATTTATTTATGGAATTGAAAAATGCCAATCCCAATGGTTAAATTGTTGTAATAAACAATCTACACCTAACATTTCTAGTTTTTTCCAAAAATATGAAAAATTGAGTTAAATAAAGGTCTTCAAAGTTTATTTTAGAGTACAGATTCCATTACTATCCTCAAACTACCCACAACTAAAACTCTTCATAACTTTCATCTCATAAATCAAAATGTAATGATTCAAAGCTTTCCATGTATATATAAATTAGGAAAATAAATTTCAAATATTTATTTTAAAAATAAGTGATCTTTAAAGAAGTTTTTTTTGTTGCCCAAGTTGCCCGCCGAGCAATGAAAACAGCATATCACACAATAACTTTTTAATCATGTATTCAAAAGTTATGAAAATTTTTGGGTCTTAAAGCTACTCCTTGGGCACATGTTGTGTGAAAATTTCAAAGAAAAAAAAATTCCATTTGTAGTGAGTTGCCCAAAATTGCTATGTTGCCAAAAAAACACCATTTGGTCCTTTAGGGGTTAAATCATTCGGCTTGTGAATCAATGCATGGATGATATGTGCTCTACTTTTTCTATTTTTTATTAGAATTTATAGTTTAAAAATATATAATGAGTGTTCAAATTGTGATTGGTATAAGTCCCTATAAATAAAGTGTTTTTTCCCTTAGATGTTGGCCTTGCAAGTAATAACTCAAGCAACATGAGGGACAATGCAATGGAAGATTGAAGAGAAGTTTCTTTTGACATAAAAAGACACCTCAAGCTCAACAAAAAAATCAATTTGTCAAAATTCCCTTCCAATGAAAAGCTTCCATTTCCATCATAATTTAAAGAAGGTAATTGATTTTGAACTGATGAAAAGTGTAGAGTAAGGGTATGAGCATATCCTTACTATTTGGAAATTTCCTAGAGGTTACCCCAAAAGATCCAGATTTTTCCCAAATGTAAAGATGATTTTATAGAAAGTCCACTGATTGAATTAGTGATACAAGATTTCTAGAAATTATCTAAGTTGTGGATAAATTTTTTAGTGATAACAACAAGCCCAACGGATTTCATGGCATTCCAATAGCAACAAGTGCCCAAAGTGGCAGCTTGTTCAAATTTAGGACAAATTTAAACAAATTCAATGTGTTGACCAGAGTACCGAGAGCTTGAGATTTCCATACAAGGCCAAAGAAGAGTTATTTTTTTACTTTTACAACTCCTCCAAACACTCCCCAAAAGTCAAAATATTTCCATCATCCACAATTTTTACATTTCTTTGTATTGACAATTCACTAACTTTTGCAAGCCAAAATGACCAAGGAGTAGGGGATATGAGGTAATCTTGGCTAATTTGAGCCTTTAGAAGCCAATGGCATAATTTGTTAGTCATAAACCTATAGAGGCTAGAATGAAGAGAGGGAGGCCTTGGAAAAAGTAGAACATGCCATTCTTTCCTCTTTCAAACCACCCACATTTCTATTGTCAAACTTCTGACGTTGTGTCATTTTGGTGCTTTGGCCAATTTGGCCATTTTCTTTCAATTTTGTGTTTTTAGAGCACTTTCCTTATTCTCCTAAATGTTTGTGCACTTCTTGAAAGACTTAGGGTTTTCTTCAAGTTTAAGCACACTTTTTCTTGTTCCCATGGAATTTGTGAGTTTGATTACTAACATTTGTGGTTTCTTGGTTACTTTTCATTAAAATTGGAGGGTTTTTTTTAGTGATCTTGCATGAACTTCTTGTATGGGAATTCCCATTTAGAGCCTTAACATGTTGGACAAATGTTAGTCAAGATTTAGAATGTTAGTAATATTGTTTAACCCCTAAATGACCACGGTGTATCTTTTGGCAACATAGAAATTTTGGGTAGGTACATGCGACTAGAGATTTCCATGTTTTTGGCCCAAACTTTAGTAGAAGGTGTGGATGAGGAATATTTTTCATGTGCACTAAATTTTGGGACATTTGGAAATATAAGTCAAAAGTTATGACCTAATATCTAGTTTGTTTCTCAACTTAGGCAGTCTTGGCAAATATGAAAAAATCACTTTTTTCAAAAATAAAAATTTGATATTGGTTTTCTAGATTTTTTTTATATATATGGAAAGCTTTGAATCATTCCATTGTGATCAATTAGTCCAAAGTTATGATACATTTTAGTTTATGGGCAAGTATGGATTATCTACTCTAAAATAAACTTTTAAGTCCTTTATTTAACTCAATTTTCAATATATATTTGAAATTTAAAAAAAAAATTAAGGTGTAGGGGAGGCAACCCTTTCTTGATTATTCACCCATTATGGCATTGTAAAGTATAGTAATGTCCATCAGGAGGTGACTAACATGATTAATGCTGGCACAATTCCTGATGCAGTTGTGGTGCATTATGATTGGCTACAATACTCTCAATATTGAAATTGACCCTTGTTGGATTTTGCAACTAGCCCTGGGTCGGAAATAGGAAGACATGTATGACCAATATGGGGTGGAACATAATCTTCAACTATTCAATCATAGTAATTTTGTTTTGAGAAATAAAAATCTGAAAATTATAGAAATTTGATTATCTCTATTTTTACACATGGGAAAGTTTCCCACTGTTAAAAACTCCCTTGAAGAATCAAGCCAATAAGCACCACCATTTTGGACAATTTTTCATACAAATGTGAGCTATAGAAGTGCAACTGCTCAATTTTTTCACATGGCCCAAAAAAGGATTTTTGGCACTTCACATGCTAATATCTTGCAATCTACATGGTGGAAATTTCTGAAATTTTTTCCACATCTTCTCAATCTATCATACTACAAGATCCCATGGTTACATGTGTCTAAGAATGATATTTTTCAAAAGTTTGGTACTTGTATTAGAAATGGCAGTTTTTGAGAGTTTTTGGTGATAACATAATCAAAGAACTTTAGGGGTTAAATGTCAATTGCAAATACTAACCAACGGCAAAGCTTTGACTTCATTTTTTTATTTGGAGAAAATTTATCCTTCCTTTTGCAGTGCTATATGGTAAGTTTTTCCCAAATAAACCTTGCTCATGTGATTTCTTTGCTCATGTTTTCCCTCCATTATAGCTATTTCCTATATGATGAAGCTTTTGCTTCTTCTTGTTCATTGTTCCAATTACTTTTGGTCTGTATTGTGTATTGTTCCAATTTTTTTTTTCCTTTTTCCTAGGTTGTACCCTATATGGCAAAGCTTTGACTTTGCATCACCTAGATAACTACAACCTTTTATATAATTATTGATAGGTTTTCATAGTCCAACCTTCTATGACGACAAAACTTTGATCTTGGTACCAACAATTCTACACCTTTGATTATTATATCTTTATTTTTATTGTAGTAGTAATTTTCCAAGGCCCTTGGATGAGTGCCTATAAGGACTTAGCCTCATGAGAAGTAGCAAAGCTATTACTAAGGCGTGATAAGTTAATATTCATATACTTGTCCACACACTAAAGAATAGTATTGCTTCTCACTACAAATTGTTTTGAGGTGGCACCCAAAATAGTAAATATGAGGTTGCCAAAGGTGGTTTGCTTGGTCATATAATCCAACATTCTCTACACTTATTGTAGGTGAAAAATGACTCCATTACTACTAGTGGCACTCTATTGAAAGTATGCTTGAGAAATTGAGCCAAAAAAAAAAAAAGAGTAAAGTGGTTCATTGTTTGGGAATTTTTTTGAGTTTATAAGCTATTTTCCTGTAATTTCCATATTGAAATAGTTTTTTAAGTACTAAGTTCAACTTTTTCTCTACTTTATACTCTTGAATGAAATTTTCTAGATTTTTCCATTGTTTTTTTTCCAATGTTTTTGAATTGCAAATGTGTTTTACGCCAATTTCACCAATTTATAATGAACTAACTAGAGATTCTCCTCGAACATTAGAGTGGTTGTGACAAGAATTTAACCAATACTAATCCATGAGGTAGCCAAAGTGATTATTATACATAACCGGTTTTCCTTTATTGGAAGAAATGAAAAAATATAAACATAGTCGTAAGAAGGGGGGGGGAGGGGAGCAAAAGAATACAAAGCACAAGGAATAAAAAGAGTGCCCACAAGGTGGAAGGGACTCCACCCTAGCTTGCCATCATTAGGTCAGTTTGAATACAAAGCCAAATTGTTGTCCCGAGAGGGCCCATTTAGGCTCACCATCAATCACCTCTGCGAAAAGGCCGTTGCGGCCCCATCTCCTCTCAAAACACCCCATGTGATCCACAAGGAGACCTAAATGTGTCTTTTTGTGTCTACAAAAGGCCTCCCATTCAAGCTTGGCCATAATCCACCAAGCCAAGCCAAATGCATTGTAGTTGCTTGATTGAGTGCTAGAAAATGTCATTGAAAGCAGTAGCATTCCCTTCAATTTAAGGAAACCACAATATGATTGCCCAAAGGGCAACCCAAACACAACTCATATGGTCAAACTTATGGAGGATGCAGTCTAAAAAGATCCATTGCTTCCACGTGACTGAGTGGTTGCCACGGGTCATGGCATCTTTGGTTGTAATTAAGCAGTGTTTAGAATGTGGATGCTCCATTGTCAAAGCACAGCAAGCCAAAGCACACTCCCCAAAATGGTACAACACCAATTCCAAGTTTTGCTAGGGGCAATTTGGGCATGCCGTATTGATTTCCTAATGAATGTGCATGCACACCCATCTTGAAAAACAAAATGCCCCGTTGCATCCAACCTAATAATAAGAAACTTGCTCCACACAACCTAAAAAGTGGATGGCCTACAAATAGTCCCGCCCCGAAAAGACAATCGAGACTTGCCAAAACAGAGTTCATTTCGCAACTCTATACTTGGTTTGAAAACAAGAACACTCGATTGATTGCTTGGTTGATTCCTCCGTTGATGTCTCGGTTCCTTTATCATCCAATTATCGGTCTTTCCCTACCAGCCACCACGACAGGCCCCATGGTGATGCTCTAAGATTAATTATGATCTTTGAGAACTGAACTACACTACTGATGGTATTTAGTGTTGGCAACTCTAATTATGAAGCACGACACTAAATGTCAACAATCTTGTCAATGTTACCAACACTAAATGTCAACATAGACACTATTTGTCAACTATTTTTTACAAAATTACATTTAGAGTAACATATTATTTCATCAAATTGTCATGAAAAAAATATAAATCTAAATATATGAATTAAAGGGTTGTGAACACAACACTAAATGCAAACCAATTGAAATTTAGAGTAGGTGTAGTAAAAGCTCAGGTAACACTATTAGTAACATAACACTAAATATCATTATTAGTGTACTGAGCAAAGCAGGACTGTCTGGCTACTGATTATTAACTTACGCGTCATCATCCAAATCATTTTCTCGAGCAAAAGCTGAAAAGGCTGGCTGCTGCCAGATTCATAACCAGGCTTCCACGTGATTATCGATTATCGATTACTGGCCATGTCACTCTGCTGGTAACTTATGAGACATGGCCAGGGACTCGAGGGGAGAGTTGATGTTTTTTGCATTGAGTGGCCATGTGGTACAATGTCTGTGAAGTCAGGGAGAAGGAACATGAGATAGGAATGACTCCTTGACAAGAGAGGTTAGTAATCAGTCTCACAGTTGTTTGGCACAGAGCTTTAACCCTTGAACATCACAGGCTGAACAGCAAAAATTGGGAACCTGAACAACCCTTTTGAACAACCCTGAATAGTTTGAAGTTGCCTCATTTATTGAAGATTTCACCACTGATTTGGGGAGCCAACTGTCTGATCACTGTTACTGTGCAAGTTTTGAAAGAATCCACCATTGGGGTTTTCAGAAAAGTTGGCTATTCAGTGTCCGGAAAATGTCTGATGTGACGTTTAGGGGGTAATATTAAGGTGGGAACCCCCCAAATTGTGCCACGTTGTATTACTGTGCGCAAATACGATTATGATTAGACTGGTCAAATTTTTCCATGTTTTCTTGTTGGCAAGTGAAAGGAGGTTCCAATACACTAAAGAACATGACATTTGGATACCGTATGTGAAAGTTATAAAGGGTTAGAGTGTTTTGAGGTAGCTAGAGGTTCTAAAACCGTTTCTTCAACATACCGGTATGTACATATTGATTTTGGAGATGTACACATAGTAAGGATGACGGATTTAGGTAGGTTGTGATTTTTGGGTGTATGGTAGCCGACCGCTTTCCGATCAACCCCCCCTATTTTTGCATTGTAGACTAAATTCTTTCTATTCAGCTACTAACATGTAGTGATTCATTATGGTGCAATTCCTGATGTAATTGTGGCACATTATGATTGACTACAAGACCCTCAATATTGCAATCAACCCTTGGTCAATTGTGCAATCAGCCCTTGGTTGGAAATAAGAAGGCCTATATCACAAAAATTACATTTAGAGAAATAAAATTTTGAAAAATTATATAATCCTTCCAAACTCTATTTCTGTATATGGGAAAAGTTCCCCACTCCAGAAACCTGTGCTCCACATGCATAATTGCTTAAGCGGTTGGAAATGGGTCGTATGCCCTACCTACTTTACTTTCCAGATATGACATTCAAAATTAAACTCTGCCTTTGTAAGAGTAATTGACACAGCACCAAATGTTTATAGATTCCTTCAAAAGTGGGATTACATCCTGCAAAATGTGGAAATATTCTATTTGAAGTGAACAACTCTGTTCCGGGCAGTGAGTGAAGGGTGTAAGTCACTCTTTTCCAGACAGTCATGGAAATGAAGGCTTGTTTAGCCAAGGTTTATCTAAGGGAGGCAACCCATTTCTGACCACTTAAGCAGATACACATATCTGCGTAAGTGGTTTCAACAGTGGGGAAATTTTCCCATGTGCAAAAATAGAGTTCACAAGGTTTTCATAATTTTTCAGACTTTATATTTCTCAAAGCAGAATTATTACGAATTCTTCAACTGAAGATTCTGTTCCACCCATATTGGTCATATAGATCTTCCTATTTTCGATCAAAGAATGGTTGCAAAATCTAACATGAGTTGGTTGCAATATTGAGAGTCTTGTAGCCAATCATAATGCGCCACAACTATAGCGGGAAGTGTGCTAGCATTAATCACTATTAATCACCTCCTGATTGAAATTATTCCCCTCTATGCTGCTATAATGGGGTGGTGATCAGGAATGGGTTGCTTCCTTTAGATATTCGTACCTTAAGTTAGGCTGCGTGTTATGTTTTGTTTGTTACATTGAGATCTTTGGAAATTGTGCGTCCCCTTGTTGTATTCTTGGTACCATCAGAAAGTCTTTGGCAAGGAGGGCTGTAAGGGCTTTGATTTGTGGCATTCCAACTCACCGTAGAAAAGATGTTGACAGAATTTCAAAGTTTTTATGAATGAAAAAATGAGAAAATTACTTTCACTTTCATTTTAGTTGTGGCAATGGTACAGGGCACACTAGTCACCTTTATGAGTCATGAGGACAAAAATAAGCAAGGAGACAGGAAAAAGGTCAATTTGGATTTATTTTATTTTATTTTATTTTATTTTTTAACAAATGGACAATTTCCATTGATAAGAGGAAACAGTACATAGAACCAAAGGACATAGTCCTCGGCGAGTCAATTTGGATTTTCTAGGCCAAAGGCCTGAACCTTCAGTGGACAAAACTGAAGAATCCCAAGTTTGTAGGGGCAAAACTTATTGGGGGGAGGTCAATGAGGTCCTATGACAGAAGGGTTCATTTTATTATAAGTTAATAAGTTAATAGGGGAAAGCAAAAACACTGGCCTGGCATCAACGCACCAATCTTGATGCAAGGCTTTCAGTTAAGTGAACTTACAGGTACAAATGAACATTAGGTTCTTTGTCATCCATCGGACACTAAACATCCGTGTTGACATTTATGGGTTAAAGAACCCCCGCATAATTGCAAACATGTCAGGAAATTTTTCCTACATTTCTTACCTGAATTGTGAACCTTCTGAATATCAGTACTACATGAATCATTTGTTTAAAAAGAAACCCACAAGAGCACTCATTGGAGGTCAAACTATTGCACAAGACCTTCCCTTTGCATAAAAAATTCCAAGGATGGTCATCTGCACTTCTGTGTCTTACATAGAAATATTCTTTTATCATCCATCAAACACTTCAGTTAGTGTTAATGCAGCGACGTTCCAGGGTCATGGTTTCGTGATTGACTTTGAGAAGTCAGTATGAATGTGACTCCGTCAACCTCTCTTCTTTACTGAAACAGCCATACTAAACATTTTCGTATATTTTTTTCATGGCAATAGAAGCTTCACTCACCCTGGCTATGTTCTTTATTCAACAAGTGTTTCTCTTAAACTTCATGACCATGCACAATCAGCATCGGGCATGTGACCACCCGGACTCAACTCAAGTGTGACCTTGCTCTACAAAACCCTACAAATTAAAATTTAAAGAGGAATCCCGGACAACAGACTTGTGCGGCACATGTTTTACAATAGCCCTCATACAAGCATGGAGGGGACCTCCTTTTTTTCGTGCGCCCCGAGATATTCTACCAAGACTTGGGAATAGATGCTGTTGTACTCCAAGCACTCAATCCCCTGCCCCCGCCATGCTCACATGGAAATAAAGATTCCTGGCAATGAATATGATCCACCAAAACGTTGGTCCATAATATGGGCCATCCCGGACCCAAATTGCAAATGGGCTTAATTGTCCATTTGTGCTTTATGCTACAAACAAATACTATTACTACACTACGAGGACAAATGTGGGTTTGGGTAGACTAGCCAAATGATAGAGTAGGGAAGAAATCTAGTGAATAATGGCCTTCAGAAACAAGTGGTGAATTTGGTCAAGTTTGTCGCATATTCTAACTATTTATAAAAATTGAACCTTCCGTGCATCTTGACCTTTTCATCTTTCATTTCGCGGTACTGAATGGTACAAAATTGACTCTTGGTTGGGGTGAATGCAATCATATCAGGGAATCCCCTACAACCATTGAAGGTACTTTTAACATTAAATACCTATAATTATCTTGTTATCTACACACTTGTATAGATGGTGTATAGACTTCTAGGCTCATGTGTTTATGATCCTAAGCTCATGTAATTATAGTGCCCCTAGGTACACATATGCTTACTAAATGCCATTCTTATAAAAATACATAAATATGATATATTGACATATACTCACATTTTACATATGTGGCCACTATCGTTGGCAAGGATTGTACATGTTTCTTGGCTAAAAAAGGTCTCCACTTATGGTAGTGAAGAAGTTTGCCTTCTCATCTTTTGCATGTAAAAAAAATTTACATATTTTAAGATGCAAGGATCTCATGGCATGTCTATTAGTAGTAGGAAACAATACGTTTTAGTTGAGATTTGAATATTAGATTGACAACAGTGAAAATGTAACGAAGATTCCATAATTAATTTTGAATATATAGTGAACTTTGAATTAATGCTTCGTAGTCATATTTATCAAATAGAAATAGAAATGCATGTTGGTCTTCGGGAAGATGCCATTTCTATTAGGAACATGATGTTTATATGATCAACCAAAAAATAGGGGCTACTATTGTGTATTAGATTACATAATGAATAAAAAAGCCACCCAATTAAATCTCAATGGATTGAGTTTTGCAATTGAAATTAGCAAATATAAAATTCATTTTACTTGCACGACTTTAGATCAATGAAGACTTTTACAATTTCACATTATGAAAATTGTTGCCTTGTTGTTAGAAAAGACTATAAAGTAGCATTGATCTAAAAGGGTTTCTTTAAGCCGAAATTTTTTGTAGTGTAGGTGTTTCACGTGATCAAAATTTGTTGTTTGGTCTTCAGAAAATACTATGAAGTAGCAATGACCTAAAAATCTTTTTTCAAGTCAAAGATTGTAGTAGTATAGGTGTTGGTGAGAGCTCTAATGATGCCTTAGTGACTTACCAAAATTTGTAGAATAATGTATTGGGTGATTGCAAGAAAGACTAGTACTATTTTGTGTCACACTTGGAATGATGGAGTTGTTATGTGCTATAACTTTTGAAGTATGAATCCAATTAACTTGAAATTTTTATTGGATATGTATAACTTGATATTAATTAGATCTCTTATTTTCAGAAATTTTCAAAAATCAATTTATAATTAAATTTTAATTTAGCTAATTTATCACACTTTGCGGTTTAGGGTTTTTTAGTACTAGGGAGTACCCATAATTAATGATATAGAGATGAAATTTCTGTGGTCTATTCCCACACTTGTTACGCATATGACTACCAAAGATCACTTAAAAAAACATTATTTTATGTCCTCTACTTTCATGCAAACAGGGCTCACTTGCATAGGCAGTTCTGAACATTAAAAATGGTTTCAAGATCATTCTCTTGGTGAAATCTCTTCAAAATGAAGTCTTCCCAAATTTAAAATTTTTAGTTTCTTTGAAAATTATTTTTTCTATTTTTTACAAATTAAAATGTGAAAGTACCTATTTTCATGAGATTTTGCACTTTTCTAGTTCTCCAACTTAGAGAATTTTTCTATGCTTTTCCTTCCTTGGGTACCTTCTCCTTAAAGGTATATACATTAGACATATTTTTTACATTTTTTATAAATTGTTTTTCTAACAATACAATACTCCCCAAAAAATCATGAGTATTGTGGGAAATGCTACAAAAAATGGATGGTCTTTCTTGCAATGACCCTATTTCAAAGATATCTTTGATGGTAAGGTTGTTGCATATTGAAAAGTAATAGGATTACAAATTTGTGTATTATAGCCACTATAGTATGTTTAATATTATCTTAAGGAATATGACAATGTTGTCATAGTGGACAAATTGTATATGAAAGTTAGGTCCGTAAGGAGATTTAGTACCTGAAAAAGTAGTTGTTCTCTACAACTTACCTCCAACTCTTTAACTACTAATGTAGAGAGTGTTGAGAGCATGCCCTTGTGCATTTTAGGATATGAAAATGTATTTGAAGATGCAAAAAAATTCAAATAACTTGAATATTTTTGTGAACTCATAAAGTATCCATAGAAATGTTGTATAAAAAATTTGTGATTCTTTTGGATTTTGTTGTGTAATTTTTGTAAAATGATGTATTGCTTACAAAATAGACAATTCTTTTGCAATTTCATGTTATACATACTATCAATTTTTTAGGGTGCAAAATGTATAAGGAATATCCAAATCACCAATTTTTTGCATTGGTAGACCTATCAATTTTTGGCATGGCCATGCATTTGCTTTTGTAGTATACATTGCATGAAAATGTAATAAATTAATTATATGACATTAGGTTTAGAAATGCCATACACTTATCTCATACAAAGACGATGGTATGTGGATACAAGCGAGCATTGATTAGATGCCGAAATATTCACTCTATAGCACTTAGAGGTGATCTTTATTCTCCAAGTGTGGAATTCATTTCCTTTGATTTGTGCTTCGTTCCTTGGAGAATGACATTTATTCTCTATAATACATGAAGAAAAGGATTGGAATTAGGAAAAGTAGTGAGCAACCTTTAAAAATATTGCAACCTTTGACTCTTGTATGCAACCATGTCTTACTATTTGAATGTACTTCACCGTGATCTCAAGTACTTCAATGAATGAAACTATATTTGACCCAAAATTCAAATACATGCCTACATAGTGGATAATAGAATACATTTGACAACCTAGATCTTTATTCTAAAAATTAGACAATTTACACTATAGCATGATGCAACTATTCATAGTTCAACCCAACATCCAATACAATCTTTTTTGCCATAAAAAAATTAGTATTTCCATACATTTTGAAGACTGAATTGGTTCTCAATTCCCTTTAGGATTTATTGAAGGAAATTATGAGCCTCATGCATACCACTAGATATAAAACTTGGCCAAAATTTTATAGATAAGGATAAATATACAAAGAATTACATCCTAACTCACAAAAAGAGAATGATAATTTTCTTTCATTGAAATCGAACCACCAATTAAGATACATCATTGAAATTCCCAAGGTTTCATTTCACTAAAAGAATCTCATACTAAGGTAAAACAGCCCATTACGGAACTTTTGCCCATTACAGAACTCTATGAATGAGCCCATTACAATTTTCTTTTAATTTTTGAGATTTGGTCCACATTCAATGTCTTAGCTAACTGGAATGGAGTAATTAGTGACTGAAATAGGAACTTTCAATTTTTTAGTGTTAGTTCATTGCAAGAAGTGCCTTTTTTAGGTCTTCTGTGTTAGAAAATATAGTGACTGTAATAGGTGAGTAAGATGAGTGTTATGGATCAGTTTTTGTTGGTTTGGGGGTAGTCTACAGGCTGTGATGGGCTGAACACTTAAAAAATTCATAACAAATTCACACTTTGTCAAAAAAATATAATTTCAAATGCTCTCGCCATTTCTGTCACTTGAATTTCTCTGGAAAAAAAAGTAGAAAATTTCAGAAATGACAAGAGGGCGACCCCCCCATTTGGTTCGTAATGGGCTGTTTTACCTTACATACAAACTTAATGCTTCATGGATGTTTGAGGTCCTCAGAGGATTGCCCAAACTTGGATTTCAAAATCTTTCTTAAATGTGCATCATGTAGCTTGTTCAAATGTGCAATCAATGATGAGCCTCCACCCTCCTCAAGGCAATGGACAATCTCAATGTCACTAATCAAATTTTTTATCAAACTTCACAATTCAAAACTACAAGTTCAAATTGTGATTCAAAGTCCAAGACTTAAATTGATAGATTCATCTTCTGAAAACAAAGGGTATCTTCTGAAAACAAAGAGTATGATACCAAGGACGTTCACATATTGTTGAGTTCTGAAGGAATTTTCCTAGAGATCTCCTGAACACCCACCCCTTCAGGTTGGGTGTATCGTTTAAGGGTTAAGAAGTTATTGGTGCACTTGAGAAATCTAAGCATCGTTAGAATTTGATATCCCACCATATTTTCGCTTTCTCACGTCCAAGCTGTATACAAGTGATCATGCTTGTCTGACCAGGATTCTCTGCATACCTTCGGACCAGCTATAAATCTATCTACACTCTCAGCAAAGTAAAATAACGATACAGAGAATTACCCTCAGCACATTTTCTTCAACAAGATCTCCCCAAGCAGAACATAGTTTAAAACTCCTCTTGTGAACAGAGGACACCCTAAAGATTGTCCCCACACCTTCAAATATGCAGCACTATTCCATCCGCATCAATAAGATCTAGATCTCCATCCTCTGTAATCTCCAAATACAGAAAGCTAAAAGACACACAATCAAACTTGGCTCTACACAAGGATGCGCAATGTTGACTAAAATGAGAGGGAATTTAGCATCTTCAAAACCTCAGATTCGGACAACTCAAGAAAATGCCATGTAATGACAAGATTTCTTATTAACCCCTCAAGGCCAAAGCGATTTCTGTACTTGTTGAACTTTGATTGACAATGCGCATTGGACATCATAATATGAACATAATATGCCTTTCAGCCTAATATGAACATCATAATATGAAATTCATTTAGATATACTCCTTAGAATGTATGAATATGAAGTTATAGCTTTGACCTGTTGAATAGGTGAAAGGCCAAAAAAATGTCTCCTTGGGCCTTGAGGGGTTAATGCATCAATCGCATTCTTCAGTACCCGCCTGCAATCATCCAGAAACCATTTCAGTGCAGGACTGAGTTGCTTATACTGAAACGCTTGAGTCGGTTATAGGACACAATCCTCTCCTCTAGACTAAGTTAGTCTATTTAAGAGTGCAGGTGGAGGATGGGTTTATGACTCTGGACACTCCTCGTTTCTAACCGCAATGTGCCATGTGGTGATGAAAGCAACAGGAGAGGATTATGTAATATGCAAGGGTTGACATTCTCAAAACAAACTAATTTGAAATCATACTATCACATTTTCATAAGAGGTACTAGTACAGGGGGGCCAACCGAAAGAGGTCGAGAAGGAGCGGCACCACCACTTGCACGCTCAAGCTGCTGTATCCGTTTCTCCAATTGAGGGTAATACCCTTCTACCTACACACCAAAACATCGAGGATACGGAATTTTGAGAACTCGGGCTACAAGTTCAGACTTGGCTCATCTCTGAGCCACAACAATCTCGTCCAGTTGCCAGGAATGGCAGTTCCAGTCCTGTAATGCTTTGTTAAACTATGCAAATCAGCTCGTCATCACCGCTTCAAAATGCTTTCGAATAAGAGCTCACTGAGCCCCAACATGGACACTTGTTTCAGAAATATAATAGGGTGAAGGTAGCTAATTGAGGCAGGTACCTAAATGCGGCTCCTTCAAATCTTGCTCGATGAGTACACATTGATTCTGATTTTGAGAATGTAGAAGCCCTTAACGACGGAACTCGTGTTGGGATTTAAGTTACCAATTATTTATCTAACCTCTGAATTTTGCATATGGTATCCAAACAGCGAATTCATTGCTGGATTGGAATCCTCTTTGACTTGGTACCAAGAATTTAAAATGTCGACCACTATGCTAATAGACACTATGTTTAGCGCTTGAAGAGGTGCAGGGCTTTGACCTTAACCCAAAAACTATGTTGCTCTGAGTATATCGACCCATTTAAAGCAGGACCGAGAGTGCGGGCCGCTGAGAAGGTAGAGGTAGAGGGTACAAAACCGTTAGGTACCTGATCACGTCTCCTAGCAACGCATCATTTGCACTCTTGAAGATTGGCTTTTCAATTAGCAAGCTGGGTGTAGGCATAACTTGGCTAAACATCTTTGACCACAGATCTTTAAATGGAAATGGGGTTGCGTGCTGTCACTGATAGTGTTCACCAACCTCCTACTTTAAAATAGCATAAGAAATTCCTACATAGTGATAAAAGTTTGATCTAAACAGCCTTCGCCCTAGTACATCTTCAAAAATCACAAAACTACATATTGGATAAAATGCATAGAATGATGCAAATAATATCCAGTACCCTCTATATGTTCAAATTGGCAGAACAATTCCAACAATCCAGGAACAACCCTAGATGTCTCCTGTTCAAGATGTCTCTATAAGCGACATCTTGCAGCGGAGGGTCCCGATTCTGCATCTGTCCCCTCACAGAAAATCCTAACCCACTGGCGAATACTAATCACCATGAAGCAACCAATACTTGAAAACTCGCAGTAAAACCCCCAAATAGGAATGACTCACCTCTAACAAACACTTCGGAACTGGATCACAATTAAGTCTGGAGCTTAACATTCTAATCCTCATCATTCCCCAATCCTCAAAACAATTCCACAAAACATCTCCAGTCACACTCGTAAACCCTATTCAAGCCTATTCCACAGAGACGTACCTCATCGGCGAGAGTGTGGTGGCTGCCCCACACATCCCTCTGCAGCTGAAACATGGCAATGCCCGAAGCCACTGCGAATCCCGTGAAGAACGAAGTGGCACGCACTCGAAACATTATTATAGCTCTGGTCGAAACCCTACCGTTTGGGATTCCCCTTTGGATCCAAAATGCGATTGCCCTCAACGTAAATTCGGCGTACACTGCATCACCTGAGTGCAGGAAAAGAGACGAGTGATTGATCACGTCGAAATGAGGATGGAAACTACGCGAAATGAAGCAACAAAATCCAAAGGTGTGAGAGCAGAGAGGTCTCTGTTGCAGCCTTGGTAAATGAGAAAGACGGAGTTTAACCTACGACCGTGATTACACGGTTGTAGGGCATTTAGGACTTACGACCGTTGAAAGGGGGCGTCGTATTCCGTCGAGTGTACTGTTGCTGAACTCTTTATTATCACACTCTTTAATGTAACATGTTGGTAAAATCTGAGAATATGTTTTGAAATGTACACATGTGATTGGTCAAATTTGTTGGTGTTAGAGTTTTTGGATCTCTAGTCTATGCAATTAAAGAATTCAAAATGAAAATGAAATGTAAACCTTAAAGTATTGAGGGTTGTATTTTGAGTTTTTGAACAATTTTGGATGTAAATGATTCATGGCCTAAATACATATTTTGGTGTAATTTCTAAAAAAGGTTATTATTTTTTACTCAAATTTTCTAATTTGTGACACTTCAAACTATTAATATTGTAATGATTCCGAAATGATGATTTTCACTTCAAAAGTTAGACATCATTCTTCTACCAAAGTTACAAGAATTTGTAAAAAAAATTCTTACTTTTTTTGGAAATTCATTGTTTTCTAGATAGATGCCAAGAAGGCTCTCTTATGTACACATTTATGGACATTCTAAAATACCTTTTATATATTTTTTGGTAAAATCTCATTTCTATAAAGTTGTTGAAAGTATCTTATTTTTGTGTTATACACATATATATTTGAATATTTTCATTTTTTCCTACAATTTTTATCCAAAAAAACTTCACAAGTTTGCATTTTCCGTTTTGAGAATCAAGTCTATAGTAAATTTAATTTAGACTTCATTTTTGGAAATATGTTGTTTGTAGTGTTCTACTAATTCTCTATGTATTATTCTTCTAATTTTTTTTCCCAAAAAATTCATAGTACTACTTCCAAATTCAATGTAATTAGCAAGTATTTCTTACTTTCATCTAGCAATAGAATAAGTAACCCTCATTGATACAATAGACATTATTGGAAAGATTTATGAGACATCTTTTGTAATTATTTATATTTTTTTTTCTTGTCCTTGGAATATCCAATGAGAAAAATCAATCATATGGCAATGAAAAGATTTGAAAGTTTGCTGAAAATCTTTCAATTAAACTTGTAAGTAATTACACCATATAATCATATAAAATGATGCACACCTCATAAGTAAGTCAATAACTAAAGATAAGTGACACATCTCAACTTGCGTTCACCCCGCGAGACATTCATAGACTAGAAGAGCACGGCCACTTGCAAGTCGTGCTATAAGAATGCCCGTTGCCTTTGTTGATTTCCATCACGGTCTTCATTTGTTGATCGCAGTCTTCTCGCCAATCTCGCCGTTTGCATCCGATGCTCTAGCTCGCATTCAGTTTGCAACCAGACTTCCTTGTTTATCCTTTTCCAAATCAAAACTCACTGTCAAATTCGACCACACCATCCACGATGACGGATGTCAAAGGAGTTGCCGGAGATGGACACTGGTAAGGAAATGCGTGCCCAAGATGTCGGGGATCGTGTGGCTTTCAATTCCATGGCAGCTTCAGTAATTAAGTCCTTGAGATACCTTTTTCATTTATTAATTAATTAGTTTCTTTCGTTCTCTTTTTCCCCATCGATCGAGGAAATGTTGGAAGTCATGATGGAAATCTAATTCTCGCTCCTGGGGAAGTTAATCTAGGCACCAATATGTCAATGTTACGACAATGTATCAGTGTTCGTTTAGGTAACGCTGACTTTCTAGGATGTTGTCTTAATTCGTCGATACGTCTGCGGTTTATTCACAATTTCGTTTTTCGCTTTGTAATCAAGCTAGCATTCGAATTTTCTATGGGGATGCGTCTGTAAGACCAAGGAGTTGCAATTACTTTGTCAATCTATAGACCTTACATGTTCTCGAATCAGTATTCCTTGATTGCCTGATCTGTCCGTTTGTCCCCAGAATTAGGGTACGTTCTTTGTATCCCGGACCTGTTCTTGGTGAACCGTGCAATTAGCAATTGAATTGATTTAGTTTGAGATTGAAACGGGGTTCTTTGTTGCAGGAAATTAACGAAGACGTGGGAATTGGAAATCATGGTGTAGATTCGGAGGAAAGGACGCGTCCACCTGCAATTGGAGCAGCAACTGGTGCAAGCTACCTGCATCCTCTGGTGCTAGAAGAGCGCGGATCTGACTCCGAAGATTAGACCTGGGTTGATCACACTTCTTCGTCACCAGAAGCCTCGTTGTTGCACGCAGTGTACTTCCAGCTTTTGGGTGCTGGCTTTGACGGCTTGACAGTGCAAGAGCTTTTCAGAAGCAGAGTCCATACTTGGAGGAAAGCATTTTAGAAGCCTGTTGCAGCTCTGGCCAAACCGGAGTTGGAGTTTGAAGAGATGCACGAAAGCATGGGCGACATACAAATGCCTTCTCGGGGAGGAAACCAGGATGATGACTCCAGTGGAGTGCAATTGCAGCAGCAGATGCCCGAGAGTGTGCCCAAGAGACATCATGTTGGAGCTAAAATGACTGCTGCAAATGTGGGTTCCTTTTAAATTTCAAGGTCAGATTTGGACACGAACTATCCGACCTCTGCCTCCGCACATTGGAGTTCGAAGAAAAACTTCAGTGAAGAAGAAATAAGGGTATTTGAAGAATCGACTTCATTGAAGAAGCACGCTTGCATTCGGACCAGGTTTCCCAATGAGGATGATTGAGTAGAGATTCTAATATTTTTTTTTCTAGGTAAGGCAAGTCATATTAACCGTTCTTAATTAGCCCACGATGAGGGGTTTTGGAACTGTGTTAGGTAGCTGAGAGTGCCGGAATGCACAAGGTGTAGACAATCCAGTGGCTATTGTGATTCTCAGAAGCGATCGTAACCAGCCTTCGGTTTGCAGCAGGCACTCTCAGAAAAGAAAACACAATTCAGAAATCCAGAAAACGCTATCACGTGCTCAGAGGTAAGAGAAGACCTAACGATTATTGACAAGCTCGTTTTTTCTTAGTGACTCTGCTTTGTTGGAACGAGAAGAGAATGGTGAAATAATTGAATCCTAGAAATTCATATCTCCTGCAGGTACGATATGCCAATTTTTTTTTACCTTCGAACGGAACTTGCAAAATCATTTCCAAAACGCAGTTCAAACCAATACGAACCAGAGCAATGCACACATCCACCCGCACAACATTCAAACAAGCATTTCCCCGACACCATCAAAAACACAGCGAGACAAATGAAACTTCAACATCCGAAATCTCACAGTAGTATTGAGCTTCTCAAATCACAAAACAATCCAATTAAGTACCATTCGATTGTGTGGGTTGCTCCGATTCAATTCAAATTGCAGAACATGGACACGATTCGTCACGAATGTCATATTCACGGAGAATTCTAGTGATTGATTCAATTTGAGCAGATAATTCTATAAAGAACACGAACTCATATGAATGAAATTTTTAGAGATAAAATTTGAAATCCTGTTCTAATTTTAAAATATTTTGAATAGATATAGAAAATCAAGATATAAATTTTCCACCTAAAGAAGTTTTTTGGGGCACTTGCATTTGGTAGTCTTGTATTATATCACTTAGGCAATCTTAAAGTGCATTTTTATTTGAGTTGGTCGAAATTGTAATAGAAGATAACATGAATACAAGTATGTACCAAATATCTCTGATTGCTCATTGGTAAAGAAGAGGGATGGAAGTTTGAGTTGACTAATTATCAACATTCCATTGATTGGTGGTTGGATTGGTTGCTCTTGATATCTCTTCTATATTTATGTATTACAATATATCCTAATTGAATGTATTATTGATATTTTTGACTTCGTACTTCAAACTAATACTTAGAAGATGGGCCCACATGTTTCTCCTATATTAGTTACAACTTTGCAATCTCCTTGTTCCCCAATCAATTTTTTCCATGTGCACAATGATTAAGCATTTTTGTTAATCTAACTCTCATTCTTAACTTATCAACAATCACAATTAGACATCTTTTAAGAAACACCCATCAATCATCTGTTGAATGTACTTCTTGTTGAATCACTGATTCTTGCCAATCATTTTTTTCTATTGGTTTGATCTTACTTTGAAGTTGATCCTGACATACACTATTTCAACCCATTAGGTTGCCTTATCAAAGAAAAAATTCACCTGCTTTTCAACAAGTTAGAGTATATATTTAAAATGCATACCTTACTAAAAATTTCCACTAAATATTCTTACCTATAAAATGTATATTAATTGAATATGAATTATTAAATTCATGTAACTAAGTTGATTATGCAACTTGCATTTTATGGACTAGGTCCAATTCAACTAACTTCACCTAATTGCAATTGATTTCTACAATCAACATCAATTAATTCTTGACTAAGATGTAAATCCTGAATTTATGAGAGCTAAAGGTTGATTTTAGATACACTAATTTTTAGCTCAGTCTTATAAATATTCATACTTTACATTCATATTGTATGCAAATTATACTTGCTATAAAAGAGTTTAGAATCTTTTGTGGACTCCCTACAAGATTCATCAACATTTAGATAATCTAACAATACAAAACATCAGAGTTGGATCTTTAAGGGAATATTGAAACCCAATTTTGTCTTCCTTTAGAGGAGAGTCAACCATGCCACCTTGCACATCACCAAATAGGATCCTTAGAGTTAATAAAAAATGTAAAATTCTATGTCTTGGTCTGGATTTTGAGAATTTTCTACAATTTGAGAATCTCATTTGAAAATCTTGAGAGCAAATTTCTAGAAAGATTGCTTGAACAAATCTCAAGAACCATTCTTTCTACAAATTCAGCTAAAATTTGCCAATTCACTAAGCTATCAAGGTTTTGATTTGGAGCATGCAAATCCTTAAGTCAACTGCAACTAAATGCTTTTAACTAAGGAGTTCAACATTGCTCCTATTATTAAATTGATTGTATTATTTGTCGAATCTTGTTGGAAGTCAAAAAAATATTTTTAATACTACTCTTTTGTATTATTGGGACATTGTATGAATATCATACATGATGAATTTTCAAAGTGTTGAAAATAAATGTCACCAAAACTTGACCCTAATCTTTCATGAGTAGAAATTGTACATTTTAGGCAAGAATTTGTAGAAGCTAAGTTTTAAAAAGGTCCTAATTAGATTATTAAGTTTTGACAAGCATTTGAAAACTTTAATAGGCATTGAAATGATAATGAGGGGAGTCCTAGTTGGGCATACCCTTCCCTCAACTGGTTGAAGATTGAACGTCACATGAGGACATTATAAGTGGAGAGATTCATCGAGTTTGGAAGAATGTAGTACTCCTCAAAATAGACATGTTAGAGTAAGGCAACTATTGCCTCTTCTGAGTACATTGTTGTGAGAAATTGTAGCTTCCTAAGGAAACTATTTATGAAAAATTGACGAGGTAAGTGTATCACTTTTCCATTGGTGGTTAAACTTTCCAAAAAATCATTAAAAGAAGTACACATGTCACTTTTCCTTTGGTTGAGAAAAATAGACATGTGCTTGTGAGAACCCCCCTACCCTCATATTTGTATTTCTTTGACATTTGTTTGCTTGCAAACGATATGGGATATCTAAAATGTATATTGTTTGGATGTATGTATATCTATATAATTTGTATAGATATTTATATGTATTATATTTATATTTATATTCTAAACATATTTCACATGCCGTAGGTATTTTGTATTCAATATTGTATTTTATATCATAGAGCATCAACGATCACAATAATTCCCTAATTAGTTAGATCGACGAGGTTAGGTTTTTTTAACATTTTTTAGCATGCAGTGTGTGTACTAATGGCAATGGGTGGGGGTATTCACCTCTTTTCGCCTCATTGTCATTGTCATTATGGCATTCCTCAAAATGGACATATAATCTTCTTTGAATTTGTTTTTACTAGAGGAATATCACCACCACTATAGCTCTTACTCATTTAAGTATTGCAACAATCTTTATACCGATGCTTGCTAGTTGTTGAGGGGAAGCTATCTCCCTCTATGAAGTTGGCAACATAGTAAACTTCATCATGTCTTTGGTAAATTCTTTTGCACTAGCATAACATTGCTTAGGTGCTATTCACATGCTTGGACCGGACTAGAGGCAATTATAGCTCAAGGCATGAAGCTATAAGGTTTGGGTCCATGCCACATTATGCTTCTAGATGTGCATTGGTTGTCTAAGTAAAACATCCACTTTTCTACTAATTGTTGGAACTAAGTAGCAAGTGGCAACATGTGGACAAGTCAATAATCATGGAAAATCTTGAATGAGGTGAGATAAGGAGACAAGTAGAGGATAACTTCACTAGAAGAAATCAGCGTTCACCTAAACAAAATTCAGGTGAATGCTGACTTCTTCTAGTGCTTTAAATTAATTATAGTAAGTTGGCTTGATGGAAAAGATAGTGGACTTGTTAATTTAATTCAAGGATAGTAGAGAAAGGGAGGAACTTGATCTCCATAACCAAAATCAAATTGGCTTTTTCTTCATGTGAACTACTTAGACCCACTTTGAGATATCAAGTGAGATTGAAGCATGCAAACAATCCCTTGTCCTCTCCTTTGGACTCCCTTTGAGTGGAAGGTATATAAGTGTACGAATATACCTTTTGCTATGACTTCAAGCTAATTCATGGTGCTTAATAGATTAAACTTTCCTTTCCACAATGGTTGTCAAACACTCTTCCAAGAAGGACGTTGGAGGAGTTCCTTGGATTTGGGGAAGCAAAAGCCCCCCCAAATGTTGTTTAACCCCTAAAGTCCCATGGCCTTTTTTCCATCAAAAAACAATTAAAACTACCATTTCTTTTGCAAAAAGAAAAAGAAAAACTTTTTAAATTATTATTTTTGCATAACTAACTATGGGATCTTGCAATAGACTAGTGTAAGAATGTGGGGAAGAAATTTCAGAAAGTTCAACGAGATAAATTGCATGATATTTGCATTGGAAGTGAAGAAAAAAAGTTTTTGTGCCTCTTGCTTCCCTAGACTTTTTGACTTTGAATCTTCTTGGTTTAACATTTTTGCAATAATCATTTTGAACTTCTAAATTTTTATGCTAAAGAATTCTATTGAGAGTCTATAAATTTTTTTAAGAAAAAAAACAATTCATTTTCACTCATTAAAAAATTCTGAAGTAGAAGTAGTTTTAAGATTGATGAGAAAAATAAACCTTTAATAGCTCTAAGAGGGAATTGAAACACACCAATTTCAACAATGAGATTGTTCTAGCAAGAGATTTTAAACTTCAGAATATTTTTTCTAGAAAAATTGTGAAAATTGAATTTTGAAAAGAATCCTACATGTTATTTTTTCCAATAGATGCTCTAAGTGCCCCCTAGACTAGATTGTCCATAACTCTTACATCACTAGTCCAAATGGAATGAATCAAAACTTCCCATGTAGATAAAAAGAAAATGTATGAGAAATAAAATTTTAGAATTTAATATTGTAAGTATCTGTGGATTTTTTTCTTTCGGTTTGCCAAACTATAATTTGGGCTAATTGTGCCATAACTTTTGCTCTAAAGTACCAAATGAAAAAAAAATATATATTACAAGAAAGCTAATGTGATTTTCTATATTTAGAAAAAGTTCAAAAAGTCACAACAAATATTGTGTCTACATAAGCCTGTCCAAAATTCATTTTGTCCCCCAAAGAGACAATGGGACTTTAGAGGTTAACAATGTCATAAGGGTGATCACAATGCAATCTCTCACAAGACCTTATAATTTGACAACAAATGTAGAGTAGTGTACACCAACTTGGAATCCAAATTTTTTTAGTAATATATTGCACATTCTGGTAGCTTTTGTATACAACATGTTTATAAAATTGTATAATGAGGTAAATTAGGTAATGGACTTCCCCATATTGGAAAGGTATTATGCCTCCCTAGATGCCTGGGAGAGACTTTGAGTTAATTCAAGGATTGGGTTTAGCTAAGGATCCATGTAAGTCAATTTTGTTCAATATAAGGGCCCTCTTTCATTCAATGATACTAAAGGAACCCTACCTCCTTGTGAGCCTCTAATTCATCACCAAGGGCTCGCTCTTTTTTTTCTTCATAATTTGTTATTTTTAATGCAATTTTTATATACAAAAGCCCCCAAAGAGTGTAGAACCAAAATAGGAGTGTTACATTCCAATATAATATTTGATCTATATTTAAAATATTATAGCTAGAATGGCCCAACCATGAGTTGTAAATATGTTAGAACCCAACTAATCGTGGCGATCTGGTCAATTAGAAATGATGGGCGTACTAGGTTCAAAATCCCAGATAGAAAGGACATCTCTAGGCAAAGATTGGTTGAGGGAACCCTAGTGAGGCATGTAGGTTAGTTCTCGGAGATAGGTTCTAGTTTCCCCACTTCATCAACGAAATAGCGGAACCCTAATTGTTGGCTTGCAAATGTCAAAAATACCCAAACGAGATTATGGAGAAATCTCTAGTCGAAGGAGGGGGACTTAGGGTTAAAACCATTCTTGGGAACCAATGGTGAAATTGGTTTGTCAAGATTCCCTCCAGTGTGGAAGATTCCCTGACCATCGATAATTAAACAAGGGGGTGGATTTTGTTCCCCCTAGGCCAATGTGTAGAGTAAAAATATGAGCCTACACATGTGTTGTGGGATTCCATGGGAGGTTCTACAAAAAAATTTGGAATTTTTTGATAGTCAGAAGATGCCTTTCCGGAAGGTCAACTGTCCAAACATACAATCGGAGATTCCTAGAAATTCTTCAAGTGGCGATAAAATCCCACTAAAAATTAGTGTAGCTTTTTTTATGTTAATAAGCTACCCTGACAAGTTTCAAGACATTCTGATAGTTAGAAGCACCCGAATCTATCAGATTCCTTGATAATTAACAGAATTTAAAGTCCACAGTAGAGGTGACTAGCAGAGCGGGAGTATACGAAAGTGGAATGGGGCCCAAGATAGGTATTTTCTCACTCCCTTACACCTACTTAAGAGCCTAGGCTAGTTACTTTTGTTAGAAAAGTCAACCCCCCAAAGTTGAGATTTTTCTCGGTTTTAGCGTTAAGTTGGCGCTAGGTTTCATTGCAATTTTGAAGATAGAAAAAGGGGAGGGGGATTTCTTTGCATTAAAAATGACCTTTTGAAGCCAATGGTGCAATTTGTTTGCAATTTGGAGTTAATCTCCAAAAGTTAGCTTAGCAGGACAACATAAGATGAAAACCTTGAGGATGAGGATGAAAATCCAAAAAGATAAGGTTAACTTAGATGAATGAGAGGAGGTGGGTGCCTAGGAAAGAGTATAAAATGGCACCCTTCTCCTCTCTCACCACCCCCTTTTTGTGTAAGTGGGTCCATAGAATTCAATTTATGTTGGAAATTGTGGCATTTTTAGCCACAAACCTTGCAATAGTGTTTTTTGGGCATTTTTTGGTTGTTGTGGTTGTTGTGGTTGTGGTTGTGGTTGTTCCAAGTTTGCGAGGTCCTTATGGGTCCCTTGCATCTTGAGTGTGCGTAGTGCTAACTTTTCCAAGCTTGAGCTAGGAGGCTTTTTTACCTTATTGAGTTATTAGAAATTGTGTGCATTTTTTGGGGGGGGCTCTTTTGTCACCTTCTTTGTCTTTCTGTTGTACTAACCCTAGAGCACCTCCCCATATGACTGGTAATGTTGCTTTGGGGCGCCTTTAGTTCTAGCCTTTCAGGATACTAAGCCCATGTAGCTAATCCTTTAGGTGTCAAAGGTCCCTTCCTTTTGTCCCTAATATTGACATGGTGTTCCCTAGTGAGAGACTCGTGGATGTGAGAGTAGTGGGTCCCACCCTCACAATGAAGCTTAGAAACCCCCTTGGGGTCAAAAGTCTTAGTGGTGTGTTAAAGGAGAAAAACACGGTGAAGCTTTGGACCCCCTTAGGTCCCACAGTCTTAGTAGTGTGTTAAAAAGAGAGAAACACAACGAAGCTTTGACCCTCTTTAGGGTCAAAAGTCTTATTAGGGTATTAAAATTGCCCCACAGGAGAGCCTTAACCCTCCATGGTTGTTTCCACACAAAATTTAGTTCCTAAAACACGTTGAGAACAAAACAAAGTTTAGCACCTAAAATTAGGAGGTAGGAACTTAGCTAAGAAGATAAGCTACCTCCGAGACAAGAACATAACAACCCTTTCCATTATAAGTTGAATTTATACGCCCCTTGGTATTTTTTTTCCTTGCATTGTTCCATTAGCATAAAATCTCACCACCGAGAGAGTCTAGACTCTAGATGAAAGAGAGTCCTGAGTAAGGGTTGTCCATGTAAAAGGTTGATGAGGGAGGAGGGTCAAGAGTGTAACTGACGGGTAAGAGAGGGTCGGGTACGTGGAGGGATTGGAAGTAAGGGCTATCCAAGAAGAGAAGGTGTAGGGTGTGATTCCTGGTAAGAGAGGGTTGGGTAAAGGAGGGGTGAGGAATAAGAACTGTTGGGTAAGGGGGGGGGGTTGAGAGTGAGGATTGTCTAGGGAGAAAAAGAGTTCGGGAAGCCAAGGGTTTTCTAGGGAGCCTTGGGAGTTGAGGGTTGTCTTGAAAGGAGGGGAAGGGGTTGAAGACTATAGGGGGCCCAAGGGATGAGGAAGGAGGCCAAAGAAGAAGGGAAGAGAAGAAGCAAAAAGACAACCAAGAAACAACCAAGGCCACCACCACTCGTCCAAGCATCGAAGCGGGGAAGACAACCCCCTGTCTCCTACAAAATAAGATAGAAGTAGAATTCATGAAAGAATGAGGTAGTGACAAGAAGAAGAGACCCTTTGAAGGAAAGAGGGGAGGGTAGAGAAGATAGGATCAGAATCCTCAAACCGGATTGGAACCTTTAGATTAAAAGTAGGTGATTATCACAAGATTAAGCATAAGATGTAAGAATTAGTTCAACGTTGTAGGATGTTATGATGCGTCCTTAGCTAGCCCCATAGATAGAATGAAGGGTAGTTGAGCCATCATAGTATGTAGGAGAAGTAGTGGGGAAGGGAAAAGAAGAGGGAGGTAAAGAAATAGGACAAGGTTGACAAATAAACTCTTGTGTTAAATTATTTTATGATTTGAATGGTGGTTCATTGTATTATAGCATGGGAGTTCATGGTGAAGGAGGGAGAACTTCCAGTGGCCATGATCAATGATTTGAGTTCTGAGGTATGAGACAAACCCTTCCTAACTTTTTCAAGGTCCCTAATTAAGTGATTAATAACTCTGGCCAAGGCCCACCCTTAGGTCAGACCCCTAGGACTATAGGTCAGGTCGCTTCTTAGGGTATAAACTTGAAGAGGAGGTCTGTAGCTTTCCAAAACCCTAAGGCACACCCTAATCGGGTCAAAATCAAGGAAGTTATCACCGGATGAAGGTTAGGGTTGAGTTGGATGAAGAATAGTTAGATTTAGTATTTCATAGAGAATTAAAAAAATTAGGAGGTGTGTGTGTGTGTTTTATCAATCAAGGTCCACGGCTGAAGAAAAAAAATTAGTTCCGAATTATAGGTTAGGAGAAATTAGCGGATGAAGTTTAGGTAAGGCTTGGATGAGAATTTCGTCGGAATCCCCAATTGGAGCCAAACTCCAGATCTAGATAAGATCGAGTCTTTTGACCCATCCCTAAAAATGTGGAATCTTTTTGAATTAGGGAACTAGGTTCAATCGATAGATGAAGTTTGAGGAACCAAATAGCGGTCAAACTTCATCCACTCATAACTTTCGCTAGGAAGGTCGGATAGGATCGAGTTTTAGGTTTTTAGAAATGTAAAAGGATGAACTAGATGCTTCTTAGGTTAGCACTGACCTAACATAGGTTCCACCCAAAATATACAGCAAGCCACCCATTTGGTCGACCAAAACAGTAGAGGTAGATTAGGAGAATCTTGCATATTTGGGGGCACTTTAGGCACTTAATAAAAAGATCCATTGCTTGGAAGGCACAATGAACCACGCTTAGATACCCAAAGGTAGGATTCACTTAGCCAAAATCCAAAACTTGGTTGTGTTCGTGATTTACTAAGGGTTGGTGAGTTGGTGATTACACTCCTGCATTGGTAAATAAAGTTTTGTTTGTCCCTCCAAAAATTCTCTAGACCAATGACAACATGAAAGCAATTGAGTTATTGTCCCCCCAAATTATAGACTACCAAAAAATGCATTGAATCCATCCAAATTTAGGTTAAAATCCCCTTCTCACCATCCATTGCACACTTGCATTTTTGTAGTTTCCAAATTGAGAATTTCATGCTTATTTTCCTACTTCTTCTTTCCTCTTTTCTTTGTTTTATTTTCGAGAAGATGTTGGTCGACATCTTTTGCATTGACATCCTCCATGCAGAGTACACAGAAGGAGCGTTAACCCTTCAAAGGCCCTTGGGGTCCCTGTATACGACTTGTATTTAGCTTTATAACTCTTCAATTGTGGTTTAATAGATGAGTTATGATACATTTTATTTACATACTATCATGATCATTAGTTTACTTTGTACTAAAAAGTATTTGGTCAATTTTTTCCTAATCAAATACCACCAAATAAATAATCTACTATATGGCCGCAAAGGGCTTTCAGGCCCCTTCTAGGGTTAATACAAGCTCAAGCACAAGCATAAAGACGATTAGAGTGGGTAGTGACTAGGCCCAAGGCAATGCCATACCAATTTTCCATGCAAAGCAAGGTACCTACACTTAGGTATGTAAGGATGATATGGAAGATGTTGCGGCAATTTTGAAATTTTGTGTTGGCAATGATTTTAATTTTCCTGTTCATGATGATTTTTATGTTGGTGATGATTTTAATGTTTTTAATATTTGGTTGGAGTGATGTTCTTACTGGAATTTTTGTTGATTGCAGAATGATGCTAGTGGATTGGGATTAGGTCGATCTACTCATACTGCTAGGATTCTTGGAAAGAAAGAGTGAGTACTTACTGATTAGGTTTTGATAGTTTGGTTCTTCCTTTGTGGCTTAATCGTGGGTACATTGGTTAATTAACTACTCCCTTCATTTGGAAATATTATATCCATTCTCAATGGTGATTGCACTAAGAATGGATATACTATTCGAAACGGAGGGAGTACTAAAAGTTGAAGGATTCCAAATTTGAAAATGACCCATTTAATTGATTATATTTAAAAAATAAATAAAAATTTGGATGAAGTTGTATTTCATGTCACTGAAAGCAGTGAAAAGCATTGCTACAGTGATTGCACATGTTGGTACAAAATGAAATCAAATTGAACAATTTTTCCCCCATAATCATTGAAAGAAAATTGTATTGCAATGAACATAAATGTCACCTAGCTTTTGTTCATTGCAACATAGTTTTCTACTAGTGAATACTTAAGGCTAGAATTAGACATCTTGGTCCTAAAGGGGTTAAGAACACTATGAAATATTTTATTGCTATTTGGTGCTTGCCTACTTGGATTTCTATGTGTTTTCTATGGCATAAGAGTATCTCCACCTGTCTTGCAAAACAGATGACTTGTCCAAGGTAGCTTGCAAAAATTCCCCATCCATCTTGCAAAATGGATGAACTTGTTTAGAGGCTAGGCCAAAAGCCTTGAGTAGCATGCAAAATGGGGGTGTTTTGCACACCAAAGTGGGGCTTGCAAACTGCATGAGATAAGAGCACCAACACTTTCCCCCATAGCACAGAGCTTTAGTGCTATAGCCCATTGGATGAACCTTGCAAAGTGGTCCAAATTTGAGAACTTATAGTATGCTATGGGTGGGGCAGTTTGGCTTGCAAATTGGATGGCCCCACATTTTGCAAGTCAAATCACCCTGCATTTTGCAAGAGGGGCGGTGATGCTCTAAGCCTTTGGAGAATTTGGTTATGTCAAGGACAATCTATCTGTTACTTTGAGTATTTGAGCCCATTGTGTAGGAGAGTGGGTTTTGATTGGAAGCAAGATTTATTTTTTACATTTTTTATGAAGTGCTAAAGTGGCAATGTAAAGTGTTTTAGTAGTGCTCTAAATTTCAATAGTCATCCACATATTGGATAGAAAATATTACTTTAGCACATATCACATATTTGTAGTTCTCTTTTCATCCACAAAATGGCAATTTCATACAAGATTTTTTTCTAATTCAAAGTTTTCTAGTAAAAAACTTCAGAGTTTTTTTCCATTTTTTAGCCAAATAATTTTTTTTGGTGCAATCTAGCACCAGAAAGCCAAAAAAGAAATTCCTAATTGGAAGATCACACAAATGAGGTCACTAAGTTTTGTTTTTTGGTACAAAATAGGGGTAGTCTATTTCATGGGTGAGAAAGATGGAGTGATACACACCAATTACTTTTGATCTCTTACCCTCGCATCAACTTAATTGTTGTATGGGCTCCTTCCTCAAGGCGAAAACCCACGGGCCTTTCAAGAACATGCAAGGGCAAGGTTAGGAATGGAATTGTGTATTGTCCCTTCAATATCAATCTAAAATCTCCTACTATGAATGGTGTCCTCCAAGTTCACTTGGGAGATGTCCTAGCCTCCAATCACTATGTCATTGGGGGACCATTCCGTTTAACCCTTAATTCTTAAAGAATGAATTGGTGACCATGGTAATCATCCCTTTCGGAACTATTTGACATCATTTACTTTGAAAGAAAAAAAAATACTCATTGGATGTCAAACTAATATGCAAGATCTCTCCTTTTTGTCCAAAATTCCCAAGATGAACATTTGCACTTTTATCCTACACAAGGAGAATTTCTTTTATCATCTATCGAACAAAAAACGTCCTCGGAATTGTTTAATCCCTAAAGGGCCAAATGACTATTGAATGTAAGTAGGTGGACTCAGGTTGGTGAGTATGAAGTCATTTTCTTATAGATGTTCTTCAAATTTTGATACAAGGTATGAACACATACCCCCTTAATGAAAAAAAATATTTTTTTCTCTTATCAAGTGCCTTAATCAAAAGTTATGATGTCCTTAAATTTTCAGGCAACTCAAGTTGCACATGCAAAACACCTCCTCTACTTTTGAAATTTTGGCATGTATGTAATTTACATGATACAAGATGAAAATGTCAAAAAAATAACCATGTGTAGAGTAAGAATCTTACTCTAGGAGGAGTCAAAGACTGTTGGCCCTATCGAGCAAGGTTGAAAAAAAACTTTTTCTTCTTACTTGAAATTTTATAATCTTTCAATCCATGAGGTTAAAGTTTTTGAATTTTTTTTCACACATTCCTATAGTAATTTAGTACAAATTTGTATGGTCAAATTTTGAAGAAAAAACTTCTTTTTTCATTTTTTCTCACTACCCTAAAAAGTGTTAGTTTTTCACAATTTGTGCTTGAAATGTGCCTTGGTCCTTTAGGGGTTAAGGGTTAACTCATCACCACCCAAGGGGACCAAAAGTGTCCTTAGGTTAAATTCAAAGTGTTGTAACTTTTGCATCTGATGTCTACATTCAATAAAACTTGTTGGAAAATTTGCGCTCTTTCTACTAGTTTGTGTTATAAAATTTTCAAAACAATCCAAGATTTTCGGAATTTTTGGAAGCCAATCAAAGTTCACAAGTTCAATTTAAGTTCACCAGACTACATTTGATGGCTGCAACTTCGGTGGCTTGTATCTCCTTCATCCAAAGTTAGTTTTCAAAAAAAAATTCTTGGGTTATGTTACCCTTGAAGTCTAGTTATTGTGGTAGAATTTTCATGTCAATCTAGGTTGTTTTGAATGTCTAGGAGCAATTTAAAGTTCAAAATTCCGTCATTTTTGGATTATTAATAGTGAACTTCGGTGGCTTGTTTCTTCTTCATACAATGTTTGTTTCCAATAATGTTTTTTTGGCAAAGTTGCACATACGAGTCTAGTTTGTGTGTATAAAATTCCATATCAATAAGGTATGAGTGATTGAGAAGCATTTTAGTAGAAGGAGGTTCAATTTTTTATGTATTTTTTGCAACTTTTCTTGCTATTTTTTGACATTTCAAATTCATTTTGCACACACAATGAATCAATTGAATGATATTTTTTTTCATCAATGTGTATTTTTGCTGATTTTGAATCACTTTATAGTTTAAAGTTTCTTCATTTGAGTAGATTTTGAAATCGAAATTTGCCTCCAAATGTATTTTTAGGAAAAATTCAGCATCCTTTTTCAACACTAAAACATGATAATCTTGAAATCTATGCAGTCAAATGACACCAAATTTGATGCAAGTCATCTGAAACAAGTGCACTACAAGATTGTATGGTTGAGATCTCTATAACTTGGTGAAAATTATATCTATAACACTTCAAAAGAAATGTTATTTTTGAACTTGTTTAGGTCTTGGGCATGGAGGGGTTAAAGGACACGATCCCTATGACCAAGGTAGTTACCAAAAGTGCTCCAATTATTGGACCAATAGACCACTAGAAGAAAAGCGTGTTGGTTCAACAAAAACCAGCTAACGCAAAATTTAGAAAACTACCAGAAAACGCAATTTTAAGAAAACTGCGTTTTTTGGTAGTTTCTGAATTTTGCGTCAGCTAGTTTTTGTTGAAACTAGCACACTTTTCTTCTAGTGGATGCATTATTTGTTTAGACTACAATGAACAACAATGACTACCATCGACCCCATTATGACCTTAGCATCCTTTACGCGTTAATGATCAATGACCATTGAACATTTAGCTAAGTCATGTTTACACCCAATTGTTTTTGATTGAAGGTCAATTGAGTGTGTTGGATGAGATGAATTATCGTTGGTATCATGGTTTCTAGAAGATTTTACATTAGATGAGATTTAGGTGGTAAAGAAGGTTGTGAGTTCCCTTGCGTTCTTGAACAAGGGGGAACGTTGGAAACTATGCCACATCTACAATTTGATGTGGATGAAGTTCCTAAATGGAAAGAAAGAAATCTATAGTGCGCAAATGGAAGATGATCAGAAAGGGGTCACCTCCTATAAAAAGTATTGTTGATAATCTAGAAATATAGCTCAATGCAATGTGTGTCCCCCCAATGTGTATGTACCTAAAATGTAGATGTACTTGCAAAACTTCACCAAAAAAAACAGATGAAAAGAATCTAGTTTGCATTGCAAACCATTGATGTTAATAAGCCCCCCCTAAAGTGTTGTTGAAGATCCAAGAATATAGCTCAAAGCCATGTATGCCCCCCCAAATGTGCATGTACCTACTATTAGGATGATCACCCATTTCCAACCATTTAACCCCTAAAGGACCGGGGGTGTTTGAGCAAAGCTCTTGTTTTCTTGACTAGCTCTTGTAACAAGCATAATTTCTCAAATGTGTGATATGATTTTGATGATCACCACTGTTGAAATGAAAGAAGACTTATGTAGCTTTCCTATGAAAAAAAGATCAACAAAATCGCACAATTTTTGAGAAAATGCCACCATCGACAAAATTGATGAAAGATATCCAATTTGGCAGAACTTTGCACATGCGCTGAAATTGGAATGTTGAAATTGGAATGCTCAAAAGTGATCCAAAAACTCTGATTTTTTTTCCACAAGTACATATCATCATGATTTAGGTGTGTAATTTTTTTCAAATCATTTTGAGATGTAGAAAAAAAGATATGAGCACGTGAAGTGATAGCCTAGAGTACTTTTCCTATTCTTGAAAAATTCACCAAAAATCGCTCACTCAATCATTTCTCGATCGGATTGTATTGATGGATTCAACAAAAAAAATCATCTAGGGTCTCTTTGTTGGTCACAAACTATTAGTGAGGTTCACATTCCGAATTTTGTACAAATGTAGTTGCAGAAGCCATGTGGTGGCCTTATGGTCCTTTAGGGGTTAAGCAATTTAGCCTACATGCAGCAAGGGGAAGGTTGAGGAATTTTTTTTTCCCATATAGAGAAATAGATTTCAAAACAATTCCACAATTTTTTACATTTTTTTCTCAAAAAAATTAAGATGAATTTTTTTGGTGAAGATTCTCTTTGCCCCATTCTTGATATGTAAGCAAACCTATTTCCAACCATAGGCTTGTTAGAAAAACAATGTAAGTGATTGTTGTGGCTTTCAATGTACATATTGTGATCATTGTATGCTTTCAATGTTCACCTTCCACACATTTCTGCTACTTCTACAATTCCTGCTCTACATGAGCTGTCACCTACACCACAACTGATCGGAAATTCAGCAGTTTAACCCCTAAAGGCCGAGGCACATTTTGGACACAAACTGTGAAAAACTGCCACTTCTTAGAACAGTAAGAAAACATGAACAAAAAGTGTTTTTTTTTCAAAATTTAACCGTACAAATTTGTACTAGACTACTATGGGAATATGTGGAAAAAATTTCAGAAACTTTGACCGCACGGATTGAAAGATTATAACGTTCGAAGTTAGAAGAAAAAGTTTTTTTTTTACCCTGCCCGACAGGGCCAGCAGACTTTAACTCCTGTAAAAATGAGATTTTTACACTATACATGATAATTTTTTTTACATTTGTATCTGAAATCATGTAAATTACATACCTGTAAAATTTCAGAAGTAAAGGAGGATTTTTGCAAAATCTACCCGATTAAAAAAAAAGTTCGGGGCAGCATAACTTTTGATCCGGGCATCTGATCGAAAAAAAAATTATATTTCCACTTAGGGGGTACATGCGTACACCTTGTATCAAAAATTTGTGAACATCCAACCAAAATTGACTTCATAGGAACCTACCTGGATTTCGATTGTCCGTTCAACGGACAATCGTCCTTTAGGGGTTAAGCTGCAAGAATGGGAGGCTGCTCAGAAATGGGTGATCTCCTTTATGATGACTATGTACTTGCAAACTTCACCAAAAAATACACAGATGAAAATCATTCAGTTTGCATTGTGAACCATTGTCATTCGTAGGATTCCAATCGGTCAGTCCTTCTTATGGTACGGAGTGCTCCCAGTCGCCCCTGCACTGGAAGGGCCTGTCCGCATGGGGAGGCTGCACCCGATCTCCAATCCAGCCCAGGTGGTTAGCATGGAACAATTGCCAACTTGATTTCCGATATGGAGCTCCGGGCCCTCCCATTCTCTACCCTCCTTAAATTTGTCGAAAAATATCTTCCACTTGTCTCCTTGTCTCACCTAAGCTTATTCCAATACTTGTCTCTCTGGCTTGCCTCATTCATTGGTTGTCACATGCCACCTAATTTAAAACATTAGGCAAAAAGTGAATATTTTATTTGGAGAACCGGTTCACATCTGAAAGCATGATATCGCATGGACCGGACCTGAAAGCTTGGTCCCTCGAGCTCCACATCCGGTCCGGTCCAAGCATGCACATAGCCTCTAACAGAGAATGAGTCTGAGGAAGCATGAATTTTAGGGTTACGCTCTGTTAGGATTGCCTGCACTCCCAGCTCACTCAGTTTCAGTTTTGAGTTTTGTTGATAGGCGAGATAACTTACCGTTGCAGAAGTGATCACTACAGGCCGACAGAAAAGAAAGGAGATTCCGGGTCCACCTCCTTTAGTACAGAAATAGCGAAGATAAAAAAAGTAGAGTCTCGGCGGAAAGTGAGTCTGCAGTGCAAACCCAAATGCGGCGGGGGTTATTGGCTGGTGAAACTTACTTTTCATTTTCTCTCTGTGCAAATTGCTGCTAAATCCAAAACTCTGCTTTTAGATTTCAAAAAGCATAAGTTTTATCTCCATGCAAGTAGTGTAGCTGCGGAACCGAGCTCCACAGTTCCACTACTGTACTGTACTGTACAGTAGCTCCTGGAGTGAACTTTCTTACTGTGCACAACAAAAAGTACTACTTTAGCATGGGCTGCCAAATCACGGCCAAATCATGCACGCCATTGACCCGCAGAGCTTGCTTGATTCCACATTGGGGTACAGTTTTAGTAAGCTTCTACAGTACTGTACTGTACTGTAGTTTTTCTGGGCATTTGCTCTGCCAACAGAAAATAGCACCAAACTGGAGATGGTGGTTATTAAGAGCAGCCTCACAGCAGCTCTCCAAGTGAAGCAAACTGGGTAGCTGGCCGGGCCGAGCTAGAATTAGTGCCCCACGGCAGGCACGGTGAGGGGCAAAGAATGGCCGGCCACGGCCAAATTTGGTGAGTGCACAGCCAACTGGTGAGTCTTGCCAGTGCCTTGGTGTTGGGTGTGACCGACCTTTTAACCCCAATTTCGAGGTACCGACCCCAGCTAGCCCTCGAGAAACTCCAATTCGTATTTTTTTTTTCATTTAAGCTTACCGTATGGAATGCTCAGAAGTTTTACTTCTGTGGTAAAGTAACATATCCATGTGTACAGGTGGTAAATATGAGAAATAGACATCCCAATTGATTTAAGGGGAGAGGTAAAGCTCACTATATTCACATGGGTCGGAGGACCTCCTACCACCCCATGTGCATACATTGAACTTACCTTTACATCAGGTAATACATTCCAAAATGTCATCACGTGTGAAGAATTGTGAGATTACTGTTATTTATCAATCTGAAACTAATGCTATGGAAGGCAGTAATTCTCAAAAATCCGAAAATTAAATTGATAAAGGCTAAAATTTAAAGAAAAATAAGCTGGGTGTTTTGGGCGGAATGCCTGTCCTTTTTGGTGTGCTGCGTTCTCCATTTAGCAGTGGGGAACACGACTACTACATGGGCCAGCAGTCTCTCCCAAGCACGCCAAACGACTCAATTCTGCGCCTCTCTCATGCGCCAGCCGTGGGGATGCTCTAAGACTTTGTCTGTTGCAGCAAGCCCATGATCTAAGTGCGGTGCTGCCCACTTGAGGCCGCGGTTTGCAAGTTGCAGGAGAGGGCCTTGATGATCGGCGCTTCATCTTGGAGGGTTATTACGTGGAGCCGTGACTCTACTTCTAGAGTTGATCAGGTGAGGCCTCAATCCACACTCTCGCTTCGGCTTTTGTGTTCATTTGGTTCCGCACACCAACGTTCACAAATTCAGGAGTTTGTACGAGGATTTGTGTGTCCAACGTGCTTGAAGGTTAGCAAGGTTAGGAGTAGCCCGTAAATAGGTTGCTCGTAGGTATTAATTCAGAGAGTTCGAGTCCTCACAAACTCATATCTACCGGGCTCGGATTTTTTGGTATCAAATTTTCAGGTATGCGTATACAGAGTGCCGCGCAGGATCAGCCGATTCCTTACGCAGCTGGGCAACAACGATGATGCCGATTCTGTCGACAGATTCGGCGCTCGGTAATTCACCATCTCCATCTCAAATGGCATCTATCTCTTGCTGCAGAGTTTTTAGCCCTTTTAGGAGGAATGTCGATGTACCCACTCTGTTTGGAGACCTGGTGGTGTAGCGGATCAGACTTTTATTTAGCAGTGGGTTTGGGGAGTTGCGAGAGGGGTTGGGCTATCAACAGTGTAGCAGATTCACGCTTTTAGCTTTGTGACTGTTTCGTTTGTTTTTTAATTTGACATCGCCTTATTTTTAGCCTCAGAATCTTGTCTGATAGTACTAGGCCCCTCGTAGAAACCTTGAAATTCTGTTGCCCAAATTGCCTCCACTGTCGGAGGACAAGCCTCGCACTCTGACACCCGTGTGAAATCTTTGAGCAGCTGCAGGATGGAAACGGGGACGAGAATTCGCTGCCGAGAGCTGGCAACGGCAGAGTGAGAGAGCGATCTCAGAGCCAGGCGGAGCTTGTAAGCTGATCCACTATGGTCTGAAATGGCATCTGCTATCTCTTGCTGCTTAGTCTAGCCTTTATAGAATTTCACTGATTTGGGGCGTCACAGTTCATGCTTTTAACCTCAAGCCTCTTTTGTTTGTTTCCAAATATGGCCATGCACGATTCTAAATCCTAAATCCTCGAATCTCGTCTGGAAGTACTAGAGCCCTGGTAGAGACTTGAAATCGCATTGTCCAAATTGCCTTCTTCCCCGGAGAACAACTCTCACTCACACACCAACAGCCTGGTGGTATAGCAGATGAACAATACTTCAGTTTCGACAGTCCATTTAGAAAAATTGTCCTGATCAGAGGGAGTCACACTTCACACTTTCAGGCTCTCAACTCTTTATATTCAAATCCACCTCGCATGATTCTCAGCCCATATGAAAGGTCTACAACCCTTGTAGAAACTTGAAACCACGTTACCCAAATTTCTCACTCTCTGACAAATCTACCAAAATCTGTACACAGCTGCAGGACGCAAACGGGGTCGAGAAGTTGCCACCGAGACCTGGCTACAGCACTGCGAGAAATTCATCTCGGAGTCCATCGGAGTTTGCAAGTTGACCAGCATTGGCGACGAGGGGGAACAAGCTCGGAATCGGGAGAGCAAGGTAGTACTGGGTAGCACACCTACCTTAACTGTGTGCTCGGAAATGAACTGCAAGGACACTGATGAAAAAACTTGCAAAGACGGGGATAATACGAATTGCAAGGACGAAGGAGCAACAACTTGCAAGGACGAGGGTGAGAAGAATTGCAAGGACGAGGACAATCCAAATTGCAGGTACGAGGCTGCGGGTGTTTGTGACGATCTCTTGGACATAGTGGGAGAGGACTTGTTCAAGGCGCACATCCTGCCCCGCCTGGATTCACGCAGCTTGGCACGAAGCGCAGCCGTGAGCATGCGGTGGCGACCGTTCGCCTTGGCGGACAGCCTTTGGCAGCCTTTGGTGTCTGCCTTCTTGACGCAGAGAGCGCACCTGCCGTTGTGCCTCATGGACAGAGGAGACTGGAGCACGAGTTCTTCGAAGCAGCACCTGCTGTACACCATCGCCATGACGGAGTCCCGCCAGAAAGCGCTCGTGGCGGGGGAGATGTGCCGGAGGACGTGGGAGTTGCGGATGAAGCCGCCGTGCGGACCTTACTGGCTGGCCTTCGACCCCACCCAAGTCGGGAAACCCGGACTCAACAGGTGAGGGATCCGTGCTCTTTGGTTTCAATCTCATAACATTCTTTAACTTCAAGGCAAGGGACCCTTTGCTTTCCATGAATCGAGTCTCCTTTCATTGTAGAGCGTCTTGAATGCAAGCTTGCCCATGTATTGTGGGCATCTGCAACCCAACACGAATATTTTCTTGTTAAATATCCTTGTTACAGTGCTGATGTAGAAGGACCCCCTGACTTCCCATTCAAGAATGTTATGCTAAAGGGTGCTGGCATCGTCACTTTAAGCTCTTAAGCCCATTTTTTTGGTTATCAAGTGATTTTTGTAGCAAAGACGATTTGAAATGACCAGGAATGAACCCTACGCTGCATTATTTCCAGAGCTTGCATTATTTCACGTTACATGAGCTTCTTGAAGTGAGTAGCACGTTGCTTCTTATTCTTGGGGTATAAAATGAGTGTTTATGTAAACTGAGTGTCTATGTTCCTAACACTCACCTCATTCAAAACATGGAAAATTTATGAATCAACATACCATTCCTTGGGAGCTCACCAACACCATTATGCCCACTTTCAATCTCACGCATCCTTACTTGTAGCATGAATCAAACCAAGTCCACCGATGGGTAATAAAGAACCAAGAATCACCTTAATAACTGGGAGGAAGCTAGCTTACCTACGTGTGCCTGCTAATCTGCACTTGCAAGGTAACTAACGGGGAGTTAAGCTTTGAAGTTAGCTACTTGGTTGGTGCACGCAGCTTTAACACTCCAAACCATTAGTATAGACACAGTTAGTTTATTAGTCCAATATTAGGGAGTTACGCAACTTTAAAAATAGGTTATGAGTTAGCAGGAGTTGGCACCAATGTGCAACATAACACAACTTGCGCAGTGCAAGTATTTAGTACCTAATTCTAGTTAGCTTATTGATTAAAAGAATGCAATCGAACCCCAAGCACTGTTGTCATCCTGTTGTCATCGTTTGCACCTCGTGTTGTCAGGTATTTCTGCTGCGACGGGAGACTTAATGCCGACCCGGGCGATCCCATCTGGGGCGGCCATGCTTGTGTGTGGAAGTTCGTCCGTCTGGAAGGCAGCAACAACTCTAGTCCGAACTCCGAGCTGCTTGGGGTGCGGATCAACCATTGGCCTCCGCTGGCTCCTCGGCGAGTGAAGGACGGGCGCTGGGTTCTGGAAAATTTCTACGAACTCTACATCACCCGCCCTGACAATCCTGCTTTTATTGCTTCTGACTTCCAGTGCCATAAGTTTTCGAACTGTAAGAGGCGACACTTGTGCGGAAACGCTTGTGCGCCTCCTATCTTTGGGTTCCAGAGCTAAGGTATTCACACGGCTGATTAGTTTCAATTGAGATGCTAATGGGACTGGTTGAATCGGTTGTTATTGATGATCTTGTTGGTGTGAAGGAAAGAGGATTCCTGTGCACCGAAAAATGTGTTAGTTGAATACTGTATGGAGAAGTTCTGAAGGGTCAAAGTGTTATTGGTGGATTTTTTAGAATCGTTTCTTCGCTTCTTCCCTTAGTGGGAGAAGGAAATGGATCGAATGTTTTCATTTGGAGGGATTTGGAGTCGATTCATTCAAGGACAGCTTATTATTGTCAATTGCGGAATGATGAGACTGGCCAAATTGTTTGTTGATGGTCTTTTTGGTGAATGAAAGAGGATTCAAGTGCATCAGGGAATGTGTCAAGCATTCTGGAGTTTTTCAGATAGTGAAACCCGAAGTTTCCACTTTTGCTGTTGAGCATGGACTCTTATTTAATGAATTGGTTTGTCAAGTTTCTATTGACGTTCTTGTTGGGGGAGGGAAAGAGGATTCCAGGATACCGAAGAATGCGTTAATTGGATAAGTAAGTTTTGATATTGTAGCTTAGAAGACGAAAATGTGTTAAATTTTTGTTCAAAAAAAGAAAGAAGACAAGTTCCAATTATCAGAATGCATGTATCTATATTGAAAAAACAACTAATTCTGACATTCTTTGTACATTAATTCCTAAAACACTACTATAAACAAGTATCATATGTTCCACAATCACCACTTGGATTGTCAAGTAGTTTTCTATTGAAAACACTAAGGCAATAACTAGATTTGGAGGAGCAAAAGGGACCCCAACATTGTATAATAATGTTTTGCAAACCTTTGCCTACTTGCTCAATGATGGAATTTAGGGGGGGATGGCCTTTGATTGGCTAGGTTTCTCTTCTCAATACAATTTGCGGTGAACATTTTCTGGAGTGTTTGACTTTGAAAAATCACCAAAGGTAGAGTTTTTGTCCAAATCAAAAGTTAATTTTGGCTATGGAAAGAGAAATTAATGAACTACATGAGAAAAATATGAAATTTAAGCATATATATTTAAATTTAAAATTCGGGCAACCCTTGTTGTTGGGCAATGACTATAAAATAATTGACTAAGCATTTAGGGGTAATGAAACTCAAGATTGTTACTTTTACTATTGGAACATGGTTCTTGTTTAATGATTGTTTATTGATGTTCTTTTTTGCAAACATATTATGTAAAATATTATTTGTAAATATGGGCGTATTATTTAAAATATTATGTGCTATATTCAAATAGAATATATGGTCATATAGATAATGTACAATCATCTTCAATAAGTTTAATCATGCACTTTCTATTTTGAAGCTAGTAATCTAATCAAAGATTTGAACTTGTTGCTACTAGCTCAAAAAACCCATCAAATCCGAAAGTGTAAAGTGCATTGGAAAGATCTTGTAATTTCTTTCCAAGATCTAAGACATTTGCATGCTGAAATTTTTGAAAGAATACAAGAATTTGACTATGTATTGCTACATGTCTTTCATCTCGTACTTCCACCTTTGGCACAAATTACAACATTCATTCTATGAAGCATTGGTGAAATGAGAACTTCAAGCATGTCTGTAGATATCTCTTACTATTTTCTTTTTATTGATTCAATAAGTTCTTTTCTATTCTTAGACACAAACTCATTCTAAATATGGTCAAATAGTTTCTTCCACAAGTTTTTTATGGGTTTAAGATCAAAGAAGTTTGTTGCCCATGTCAAATGAAGACTATGCATTCTCTTGCCAAGATTAAAATCTCTAAATTGCAAGTCGTTCAAGGAAAGAACTCCAATATTCTAATTGATATGATTAAATGAAGTTGGTAGCTGCAAGAAGAATGTAGATGAGAAAGAGTGTAAACTTATTGAAGGTGGCTATACTAAAGGTGGATTCACCCAAAATTGTACTATGTCTATAACTGCCATCATCACTTTGTGTACATTTCCAAATCAATATATACATGTGCTAAAGAAACTTACGATTTTTGAACATCTACAAATAAAAACTTTGATCCTTCATAACTTTTGCATATGGTATCCAAATGTTGCATTTTTTGTTGTGTTGGAACCTCCTTTCATTTGCCAACAAGAAAATATGAAAATTTGACTAGTATAATAATAATAAATTTTCCTTAGAAAAAAAATGGTACTTTTGGATGTTCCTATTTTATGTTGGTAAGAACCATGAATCATCAATTTGCTATAAGATAAATCTTTGGGGTGAAGAAAGCCATTTGTGTTTTAAGATGAAAGCACCTATTACCAACCAAAGCCCCATCAACAATCAATAAGGTGTCTCAAATTCAAGAGAGGCTAGGATTCATTTCCGTTTTTCAAAAAATGACACATGTCCCTCATCTTGTGTGCCATGGTGTATCTAGGTACCCAAGTGCCATGACATATGTCCTTCACCTTGCGTGACTCTAAGTGAGTAATTTTGAAAGCTTTTAGACATTGGACGTAGATCTAAACCAACTTTTGGCTTTCAAAATCCATAGTAAATATTATTCAAGTGATAAAATCACCAAAGTTTTTGCAATCCCCATCATTTCTATCATTGCACCTTTGAAAATATTTGCTTTGCCTTGCACTACTCTAGACCATGTCTAAAATTGCTTATTTGATTAGTTATGGGTGCCTTCACCTTATTATCATGGTTGTATCTCCTCTATTGTCATCCATGATCCACCTCTTGTCCCTTAATTCGAGGAAGCCCAATTCTACACTCAACATGGAAATTTTTTGTGTTTGATGTGAGAAGAAATATGAATTGAAAAATATGATAGTGCTATGAATTTTACAATAGTGGATGGCACATTCAATTTGGAAAATAATTGCATCTTCTCAAAAGCTTCAAAATGCTCACATATACTTTTTGTATGGTGCTATATTTGTCGATGAGAAAGTTGAAATGCTTAAATGACATGGCCAAATGGGACTATGGGAGATGCTAATTGGTGAATGTCTACAATCGAGGCCAATTAGTGAGCATTGAATCATTAGTCATTCCATGCAACAATCAATTCATCTATTAAGTTGCCATGAAGGCCAATGGTGCTAGTATGTGAGCCCAAGAATGCAAGATTGTGAACATTGAGCCTACATTATAGGTACCTATAATATAGATACTCCACATTATAGAAGGTGTATGTATCATAAACACTTATAATATGGGTATTTCTAACATATATATCCTATAATCATAGACAATTTCTATAGTATATACACATATAACATAGTTGTGTAGTATTATAGGCTCATGAGCTCACACTGCTATGCTCACATAATAGCAACTCTCCCATGAAGGTTAATGACATAACTACACCTAATTGCAATCTTGTTGAAGAACCACCCCTTAAAATATGAGCTTAGTTTTGTTTTGATTTGGAGCAAATGAAAGGAAGATTTCATTGAAGAAAGTAAGCACTGTAAAGCTTGTAGGAGTGGTTTTTTTTTAAACATACGGCCTTCAAGGGTTGTAGTAAGGACTAACATGACACAACATTGGCTTGAAAAATTCTGAGACATTATACACCATGGGTATCCCTATCAGAACACAAGTGAAGGAACAAAAAATCCCCACCAAATGAGCAAAGTTAGCATAGGAAGTCAAAATAGGAACCTCAAAGATTCAACCAAAAGTTCCTACCACTTGTCCCATCATTTTGTGTAGTTTAGGATCATTTTGGATTGTAGTAGGAGTGTTTTACCCCATAGACCAAATAAAACTCAAGACCGAACTAATAACAAACAGAAAATAGCAAAATCAACATTGAAGTGGAACAAATTTTAATCTACCTAATTGATAGAAGTTTAGAAAGTACAAGCAATTAGAGTTAATTTTGAATATACACATTGAATCATTACTTTCAAAATTCATAGTTTATTTATGATGTCCAAAAAATAATATTAAAAAATTGAATTTCAAATTGTCTTTCAACTACCAACAAGATGCAACAAAATCTAAAGCAGTGTAGAATACTCTTGGGTGTGATTACCTTAGGACTTCCTCAATAGATGTGGTATATAAGTTCTCCAAATATATTTCTAATTTTTCACCAATTTATAATTAGAACTTGAAATTACTATCATTAGAAGCACAACCAAAAGTACTTTTAGTAGGTTCTAGAAAACTCAAATTTAGACTTTGAACAATGAAAACAAACTATTTCAAAAGCTATCTAAAAGACAAAAAATTATAGAGTTTTGAGTAAATCCCGATTAACAATGCACATTGCACTCCATATTATATATGATCAAGATACTAGTAACCACCAAAATACTTCAATTATTGAATCAATAGGGGTGATTGCAAGAAACACTTGTCCTATTTTTTGTCCCCTTGCCCTCAAACATGTGGTTTTTTGGTCATAACTTTTGCATCATAAGTCTATTTATCTTGAAAGTTGGAATGAAGGTACACATAAAAGTTTCACACATTTTGTATTTTTTGGGTTTTTTTAAAATTACTTTAATATTTTTAAGGTGCCCCCGATTGGGTGTCTACCTTGGCCATTTTGGGGTTTTTTGAGCCAAAGTTGTATCCCAAAATGTGAATTGGAAGCCACAAATTGGAGAAGCTTGAGGTGTACTTGCATTCCAATGAGAGATGAAGAGTTTTTTGCAAAAAACCTTTGTATGAGGTGTCTACATGGGGCCAAAGTGACCGTTGATTGCGCATATTTGTTGGGCAGGAGAAAATTTTCTTTGAAGAAATTTTTGGTGCAATGTGAGAGCAGGATTGTCTACAAAAATGTCTTTTTTTCTAGGAATTTTTTGAAATTTTTTTGAATTACTAAAAATGAAAAGGTCCATAGACCCCTTTTCTGTTATTTTCTACTTCCAATGGCTTCTATAGTACTCCATACTCCATAGTACTCCATACTACATAGTACTATATAGTACTAATCAACGGTTAAGATTTGCAAGCGCCCAAAATCGACAATTGAGTTTTGTAGGCGCTCTTTGATGCACGAAATTGATAGTAGTCCGTAGTACTACCAGTCCTACAACCAAAAATCGGGTTTTTGAGCGAAAAACATGAAGTGCTTCTTGCAATCACCCATAATGTTGAATGGATGATTTTAATATAGTTTTTTGTGTGTAACTTCTTGATTCAAATCATTGACTTAAGTTTAAGACAATTTAGATTTTTTTGAAGTTTTATATTGGATAGTTTATCAAAAAAATGGTACACTATCTAGTATGTTTCAATACTATTGAGCTTTTTTCCCTTAAAACTTGATTTTGACATTCAAAATGACTTCTTTTCCTTTCAAGAAAAACTCACATAATGAAGCTTTCAAAGTTTATTTTCTACTACTCTAAGAAATTTTGGAGATTCCTTAAATAAACACTTTACAAAACTTTGAAGTTAAACACCAATAATTAAGTTTCTAAAGAAGGAGTGGTACAATTTTTTCTGCAAACCGCAATGCTTTAAGCTATAATTTACTTCTATATTGGAAATTAAATATTTTTTAAGCATGTTTTGTACATGATATGAATTTTCTTCATTTTTCCTTCTAAAGTTTATGATAATTTGAATTTTCCACCAAAAATTCTAAAAATTCTATGACATATATTAGACATGTGATTTCATTTCTAAAAAAATCACTCATAAATAGTGAAAAAATGGAGGATTCAAAGTGAGAGACTTTCAAGGTTGACTACACGGTCATGGGTTCCATCCTTTAGGGGATAAAGGTACGGTTTAAGGAACTCCTCCCTCGTTGCCCCGTAATCAACTAGTCGCCCAGACAACCCCCCTACGACCGTGGTTTGCGAGCTTTCCTGAACATTGGTGGGAGAGACGACTGACCGGAAGGAAGTTCCTACTGTGTTAGAAAAGTCTTCTCGCACACACGCCAAGTCGAAGAATCTGGCAATCCCTGACGAAGGGTAAGCATCTCCCGACACACGCACTTCGAGGCATTACGGACCATCATCATCTTCTTCATCATCATCACCTTCTTCCTTGAAGATTTGCTTGAGCTGGGGCCCTCCTGGAATCCGCCATTGCTTCGCTCTCATCTCTTTCTTCCCTTTCGCTCACTTTCTGTCTTCCCCTCTCTCACAAATCTCGTTAAGATCATCTGCCTCGCTCAATCTCTTGCTCTTTCCACTCAATTGGATCCTAGCCGCCGTCACCCAGTCCTGCCCATTCTTTTCGTTGGTTGTTTTTTCCTCCAGCGCTAAACCCTGAGGGTTTTAGCAAACGCTAGTGGGGGTTTAGGGCTGTAGTTGCCGTGTCTGTCTGTGTGCTTATCCTTTTCCTTTTCACGTCTCTGGTTGCAGAGGATTTTACAATTCGTGCCGCTATGGAGTGAGTGCAATCAATTGCAAGGACGGGGGGATTCCTTCTTGCTGTGCAGCGCGCGTGGAGAATCCATGGCGTTAATGCAGATATCCGGGCTTCAAGGCTCCCGAGCTTTATGCCAATTGCCGACTCGTCGGCTTTCGAATACTGCGCCGTGCTTTCGTACCTCTTCAAGTAGTCGAGGAGCTTGGCTTTGCAACAATTTCAAGCTTGAGAACAACAACAACAACAACAACAACAACAACAACAGCACGAGGCTGTGGTCTTCCGTGAAAGGTTCTGCTGCTCTGAATTTTGGAGATGAGGAGAGTGATGGTGGTATGGAATGGTTGAGCCCTACTACATCCGAGAATCCCATGGAAAAGTGGATGCAGGAAAGAGAGGGCGATGCTTGGAGAGAGGAGTGTGGCGTTGTGGCCATCTTTGGGGACCCAGAGGCCGGCCGGCTTTGTTACTTGGCGCTGCATGCGTTGCAACATCGGGGCCAGGAAGGCGCTGGGATCGTCACGGCCAACGAGCACACGCTCCATGCGGTTACAGGTATGGTGAACTTGCTTGAAATTGTGAGTTTTGGTGATGACGCCTTAAGGCTTTTACTAGAAATCAATGGTTCAGGAATCGAGTACATCTTGTGATTTATGGTGATTAACATCGAAAGTTTGATTACGAACAATTGCTTTTCATTCACTGCATACATCCTTCGTGATTACACTGGTTTAGGTGTTGAAAATATGGTTAAATTGTGTTAAATTTTTTGATGATGGAATCTTAAACCTCGAATTCAACTTTTCAAGAATCGTGTAAATCTTGTGATTTATCATGCATTTTGTGATGAACATCGAAAGTTTGATTAGAAACAAGTGTTTTTCTTTCACTGCACTCATTCTTTGTGCTATCACAGGTTTAGGTATGGTAAACATGCTTAAGCAAATTTTAAATTGTAGAAAGAGAATTGGATCTTTTTTACACATTGGTTTTAAACCTTCCACAACAAATTTTGTGTTAAGAATCCTGCGTATCCTGTGATTTATGATGCATTTAGTCCCTTTGAAGCTCCGCCCTTCACTTCAATTTTCATGAGCATAGCAAAAAGAAAAGAACGACTTTGGGGGATCCTGTGATAAACATCCAAATTTCACGAAAAGTAAGCGCTTCCTCTTCGCTGCACATCTGCAGTTTTATGGTTCTTTTCAGTACATGGCATAACGAGTAAAAGTTGGTCATGCAATGAAGTTTCTTGCAATTCTTCTGTGTGGATAAAGTACTCTTCTGCAGGAGAGAAGAGTACTAACTTTTTTTACAATATGAGTAAAAGTTTCTGGCAAGAAGAGGTGTGGTTCATGCGTGGAGAAGGGACAGTGTGCAGTCAATGATGTCTATCTTATTTCTTTTTCGGTTGTTGCTACTGGAAAGCCCTAAACCGGTGATAATTTAGGGATTTGGATTTTTGGTGAGGGTTGTTCCGACAGTGGTGCAATTGTGTGGTGATTCCAGGGATGGGTTTGGTGAGTGAAGTCTTTGATGAAAGCAAGTTGAAGAAACTGCCCGGGTCCTCTGCAATTGGGCATGTGAGGTATGCGACTGCAGGGGCTTCGGTGCTGAAGAACGTCCAGCCGTTTGTCGCTGGGTATCGCTTTGGTTCACTCGCTGTGGCGCACAACGGGAATCTGGTAAACTATTCTGAGCTCAGAGCAAAGCTTGAAGAAAATGGCTCCATCTTCAACACGTCGTCAGATACCGAGGTTAGCCCCTTCCATTCCAATTTCATATATATCTCATATTTGCTACTTCCATATCATTCTAGAGTAGTATTAAGCTTGCACCCTTCACTAAAAGTCTCTGCAGCACTAAAATATTGAAGAGCTACCTTGCTTTTGAAGCAATTTATTATATTGCGAGGCATGCAATCACTGTCAGATTATCCCCACATGCAACCGTGGTGACTAACGATTCGAATGAAAGGAAATCATCAATTCTAATGAGAGCCACACCCGCCTTTGTAAACATAATATGAGCTTAAGATTGTGCACAAGCAGAATGTGGATTCCTTTTCTTGGCTCATTGTTTATTAATTCCGAGTGTGTCCAGGCAGCTCCTCGAGAATGCTACATTTCTCTTGATTTTATGAATCAGGGTATGTGATATGTATCAGTATTTTTAAATTGGTCAAAGAATCGACATGATTCACTTCTGTGTCTTCATATTGCTCTTTTTTATTCGTCTCACCGAAGTGGTAATTGTGTCAATCCAATCGAATATTCAAGCTCTCTTACTGGTTGCAATCTACAGTTTAAGGGTTTGATTGATAGTTCTATGATTCCATGTATATCTATTTGATTGACAGGTAATCCTCCACCTCATCGCCATTTCAAAGAAGCGTCCCTTTGTGGCTCGATTGGTGGATGCCTGTGAGCAGCTGGAAGGCGCGTATTCTCTGGTCTTTCTTAGCGAGGAAAAAGTGGTTGCCGTCCGGGACCCTCATGGGTTTCGACCTTTGGTGATGGGCAGGAAGAGCAATGGAGCGTACGTCTTTGCCTCTGAAACCTGTGCCTTGGACCTCATCGAGGCTGAGTACACCCGTGAGGTAAATAAATGGTTTTGGCAGCTCTCATGTTTTTTGGATCTGCGATAAAAAAATATGCGATCTTTGTATATTATTCAACTCTTAACTTTAGACTGCGCTATCGGGTTTGAAATCTGGTCTTAGTGAAATATATTGTTTACTCTTAAGCGCCACGATTGCCATTTTTTTAGCACTTTCGAATAGCTCAAATGGTGACTTTCTTTAGTTTGATTTGACATATTTCTTGACCAGCACATGAAATGTTCTTCATTGATCCTGGTGATATGAAATCTAGCCCCATCTGCATTGTGTTTGTCTCAATGAATTAGTCATTTTGAAACTATGAAAAGTCTGTTCTTGAGTGATCTGACAAGAGGACAAAGGACAAAAGGCCCAAATTGAGCCTCATGTATTTTTACGCACTCGTGAATTGGTCATATGGAGACTTTCCTTTGTTCAATATTTTTAGTTTTTGTCCAACTCATGCGATGTTCTTCAGTGATCTGAAATTCAGCCCCGTCTACATTATGTTTTTCACAATGAATATTCAATCCAATCGGTCGAAATTTCTGTGATGGATGTATAGGTTCAACCCGGAGAAATGATAGTGATTGACAAGAACGAGGGGTACAGCTCATCATGTCTTATGCCAAGGGTGGAAAGAAAAGCGTGCATTTTCGAGCACATCTACTTCGCTCTTCCAAACTCCGTTGTGTTTGGGAGGTCTGTGTATGGCTCCCGGTACGCCTATGGGCAGATTTTGGCAGAGACCGCACCCGTGGAATGCGATGTGGTGATTGCAGTACCGGACTCTGGAGTAGTGGCGGCCTTGGGTTACGCGGACAGAGCCAAGATTCCCTTTCAACAAGGTTTGATTCGATCCCACTACGTGGGCAGGACTTTCATTGAGCCTTCTCAGAAAATCCGGGATTTTGGTGTGAAGTTGAAGCTGGCACCCGTGGCGGAAGTGCTGAAGGGGAAGAGAGTCGTTGTGATTGATGATTCAATAGTGCGTGGTACTACGTCCATCAAGATTGTGCGTCTCCTCAAGGAAGCCGGCGCCACTGAGGTGCACATGAGAATTGCAAGCCCTCCTATCACCGGGTCTTGCTATTATGGTGTGGATACTCCAAGCAAAGAAGAGCTGATCTCTTACAGGTGTTTTATTTACCGAGTTTCGTTTCTGAATGACTACGATGATATCCTCACTCTGCAGATTTGTCCTGTGGAATTGGTAGTATTATTTCAATAGGATAGATATGTCATTGACTGCACGTTTCCCCTTCTCCATGCACTACCCGCACTCGAATCGTGAAGAATGATTGCAAGAATTTTTTTTTCACATTGTACGAGAGTTGGTTCTCTTGTGGACTTTTATCTCCATGAACATCAATTGTAGAATTGCAAGAAAACTTTGCTGTATGCCCAACGTTTGCCCTCTAGGAAAGTGAGAATGACTGTGCTGACGGGGAATCTTGTGTTTTTTTTATTAAATTTTGGATGCATCATGAATCACTAGATACAAATGATATTAGAACCATTTTTCTTGTGGAACGTTTGAGATTCAATCTTTAGGTTTTGTAGAAAGTTTCAAATCATTTTTTCACAATTTTTCATTTGTTAACCCATTTGTAATCTGACGTGTGCCATCTTGTGATTTGTGTGTGCCAGGCTGAACGTGGAAGACACGCGGAAGGTCCTTGGCGCAGACTCGCTGGCGTTTCTGCCCATTGAGCGACTGAGGGGGATGCTTGAGGATGAGGCTCCCAAGTTTTGTGATGCCTGCTTTTCAGGAAACTATGCAGTCCCGCCCAGAGACTTGACCAAGTTGAAAGAAGAAACGATGAAGCCCGTGCAAATCGTCAACGAAAGCTTTGAGGGAAAGATGGAGGCTACCCCGGAAGAAACCCTCGCTGCCCAGGCAGAAGCTTCTGCTGGTGCCGTTGCTTGACGGACCGAAGCTTTGAAGGCTGAATTTGCTTGTGTATCAGCTCTCGTTTTGTCCGCATTCTTATAGCTTCAGTTTGTGTAGTTCAGGGTTTTAAGTATTTAGCATGTTATCTGAAGACGAGTATGGAATAGCTCCAGTTGCAATTGCGTAGCGTTTATAATTTCATTTTTTATTTATTTTTATTTTTTTGTTAAGAGGAAAATCACTTTGCGTTTGCGGATCATGAACTGAATTTTGGACCGGAGGAGAAGGAGAAGAGAATGATGAAGAACAGGATTAACTTCAATTGAGGATTAACCGGCGTGAAAATTTAACACTGGAAGATGAGGGGGAGAGGAAAGTGCTGGACCAGAAGTTCTAGATGAGAAGTAGGACCTTTGGTGCCCCTTTGTTTCATTTTGGGGGGTAAGCGCAGATTGCAGTCAAACGATGGAGCAAATTTTGAACCCTATTGCTATCAGAAAATTGTTGGAGCATTTTTTCTGGACTCTCTTGCAATCTGTCATTCTTGTGGTTGTGAGGATGAACCCAATGTGGTGCTTGTGGTAATTATGTGGTAGCGTACATATGTAATGCCTTGCCCTTGTCTGCCTGCGGGTGACTTGGGTAAAGCAATGTGCAGAAATTAGAATGCTTCAGACTTGAACCTAGTTTAACCTTTCAATTAGTGGACTTCCGCCTCTTTTGTTTAAAAAAAGAATGTTAGACAGCTTGGTCAACGTACTACAGGCAGAGTGCAATTTGTTGCACTGTACAGAGAATTTGCGTGGCTGATCAGATTGCATCACTATGGACTCATCAAAACTACACTGACCTCAATCTTTTAGTAATATTTGTCTACAGGATTCGAAGGACAACCCGCATGGCACCTGGAGTCTCAAAATAGCGAAATCTGACCCAACTGGTCGCCAGAACTAAGGTAGGTAGAGAGTGCTAAAACTGCCCCACTCTAAGGGCTTCCTTTTACACAGGGTTTCATATTGGATATTTAATTGTACTCACTGTGAACACTTCATGGTAGGGAAGCTTTCCAAGCGCTATGTCATTCCAACCTTACAAATTCAGAATAAATTCCACCGGAGTTCAAAAGAATATGAATCATACATATTGGGTTTACTGCAGCTCCTCTTGGTCTTTCAAGGAAAATGTCGTCCAACTTCAAAAATTGAGAACTAATTCCACAAGAGTCCTAGAAATATGAAATCAAAGTGGGTTGGATGCAGCTCCTCTTGGTCTTCCAAGGAAAACTTACTGAAGAATGCTTTGCTGAGAATGTGGCACCCTCTATTAGTCAAGGTCACTCCGGTTGCACAATTCTCCAATTCCCGGGTCCTCCGAGCGTCCATTTTCAACCACTTGGACAAGCCAACGCGCAGGGGCTTTAAGAGAGAAGAGCAGCACATCGCCCAATCGAATGCCGTTTTCTTTGTGGAAAGCTTTCCACCCAGTTGTGAAACGCGCCACCTTGGTCCCTGGTGAGAATCGGACCTCCACTGAACTCCCAGAGGGCCCTCGCAAAAAGTGAACCTCGGTGAAGTACTTTCCATACTTCTCCAAGAACTTCACTGGCACATACTACAACACGGAAGCAGGCAAAAATCATGATCGATAATGGACTCTGTCACTTGGGCCTCATAGATTTTCCTAGAAGTTTTGAGTTGGTCATATGAGGACTGTCTTTAGTCGAATCATAGTTCTTGTTTACCCTACATATTCAATGTTTTTCACTGATTTTGTTGATATAAAACTTCACCCTATCTGAATTAGGTTGACCCACAATCTGATCAATCAAATTGAACCCATTTTAGAACCACGAATCCTTGGTCCTTCAGCGGTTAATTCTTAGTACGTTTCTGATCACAGATGCAAATAGAAACACTTTCATTAGCTCGTCTTACAGATTTTCCTACACGACCGGCCAGAAGGGGAGTTTCTTTCAACATTCTTTTCGACTTTTTGTGTAATGAATCTAAGTCCATAATAGGTGCAGGGCTTGCGTGAGCTTACAAGTGCGCTGGACCTATTGTCTCGTAGATTAGACCGCCTCACAACCGTGACAAAATGAGGGCACTGAAAATTCTCCAAAAGAGCCTCCACGTCTGGCTTGTATTTCCAAGTACCATTTGCGTAAATGACTTCGTTCTTCGCATTCCCAGATGGTCTAGTACTGCTCCTCATTTCGGTTCTGGTACTAGAGTTTAGGATGTTGAATCGTTGTTCCACAGAGGCACTATGCTTGTTGACAGGTGCAGGTGATGCAGAGTTTTCCAAGAGACCCACGGTGAAAGTGGACATGGAGACGAGGGAGAAAACCAGCAGATGGCCCACCTAATGTGATGGTTCCAAATTTGACCAAATTTAGATACATTTCCACTTGAGATTTTCACTTATGAATTCTTTGGTGTCACATTTGAACTAAGCTACAGTTTTACCCATAAGATCTCATTTTGTAGCTCCAAATAAAAATCACTGCTCACCTTGAACCCATTTTCAACCACGAAGGCTTTCCACGCAGCTCCATCGAAGCACATCCGGTCTTGACCACGGGACCTGACTCGCACGTCCACAGACGTCGTGTGGCCACTGGGTCCTTGCAGCTTGAGAACCTTTTGGAAATTGAGTCCATGCACCTTGACGAACGTTGCTGGAAGCTCCTGCACATTGTCATTCCACGAGTTTGTAGCACACCAATTTGAGCCGAGAAACAGGTAACTATGCTACTCAAAAAGCTCTGAGACCCTTTCATTGCGCTTGCTGCTAATAAGCTCCGAGAGGCTAAAACGCCGTGTGATCAGTGCTCCCAACAGTGATTTTCATAAACTTACAGCTTTAGTGACGGTGCTAAAACCACTCCTCCAGTTACTAAACATTCAAATGCAACACTTCGGCATTCACAGTCTCTAATATTAAAGTAATTCTCCTATTTCTTGGTACTCGTTTGCTTCTAATTTCAGTCACTGCAAGCGATGTGTGATTAGTTGCTTGATTACCAGTGAGCCCCTGTGCATATTGAAGCTGCGAATGATCTTCACGAAAGAGGAAGATGAGCATTGAGTAGTGGTTTCACGCATCGGATTCGGTGTGATTGTGCAGCTTCCCTCAGGCTCCGCCATATCCAACTGGGCTGAGGAGGTGGTGAGCAATTAGCAGCTGGGGATGCGGAATGTTCTTGTTTGATGATCCTTCCTTCCAGTGAAAATATAACCTCCTTGAAGGAACTGTGCTGTGGAAACATCAAATGTAAACGAGCTAATGGGGTGCTTGAATGGCCGGGATGCAAGGGCTTGCCATCCCCAGCCAAACAGAGAAAGTAACCATCAAAACTTATGAATACTCACTACTGTACCTTCATTACATTAGGCTATATATCAGTACTGGTCTCTGAAGTCTGCGGTCATCCACCACTCTATTTGGAACTGACTGGCTGCGCTGCTCCGAGTAATGGAGGTACTAAGGTAGATCAGCCTATTACCACCCAGATTTGCTATCTAGGTACCTCGGAGAAGCAATTTGTCAACTCACATATTTTTCAGAGATTGAAAAGTTTAAAGTTTGAGAGAAGCCATTTACAAGTAGAGTGAAGACATTATGACAAGAATGAATATTCTGTGATTTTTCAAAGTTTGGTGGGATAAAATTGGTAAAGTGAGGGTAACTTAGACCTATGCTAAACTAAGGTAAAACAGCCCAATACGGACCTTTTACCCAATACGGACTCTTGAGAATGACCCCATTACAGTTTTCTTTTAGATATTGAGATTTGGGCCACATTCAATGTCTTAGCTAACTGGAATGGAGTAATTAGTGACCACAATAGGAACTTTCAGTTTTTTAGTGCTAGTTCATTGTAGGAAGTGCCTTATTCAAGTCTTTTGTGTTAGAAAAAATCGTGACTGTAATAGGTGAGTAAGATGAGTGTTATGGATCAGTTTTGGTTGGTTTGGGGGTACTCTATAGGCTGTGATGGGCTGAACACTTCAAAAATTCATAATAAATTCACACTTTGTTGAAAAAATATAGTTTCAAATGCTCTTGCCATTTCTATCACTTGACTTTCTATGGAAAAAAAAGTAGAAAATTTCAGAAATGACAAGAGGGCAAACCCCCCATTTGGTCCATAATGGGTTGTTTTACCTTACATCCTAACATGTTCCCACCCCAAGTGCAATGTCATGATGCTAAAGAGTTGCTAAGAATCTCGTAATAGGTGGGTGACTCACACAAATGGGAGGGCCTAGTAGATGTTGGAATTGGATGACTAACGACATTGGGTTGTTCTACCTTAATTTCGCACCTGTAGGTCAGTACATGATACACTTCCAAATCACCGATTTGTTTTTGCAAAGGTTTTAGCCAAATGGAAACATTGCCACTCCTGGCTAGATCAATATTTGATAGATGACTTTAGAGAGCTTTGCAAAATCGGAAAGACAAATTTTCATTCAGTTTTTGTTTTGGGGTGTACTTGAAAGCATTCGGAATGGGTGGTGTTGGAAATTTCCCTCATTTAGGTAATATTAACTTGTTTATAGAAGAAGATGTTGAATCTATAGAATCCCATGTAGTGTAATCTAGAAATTCTAGTTCCTTTTTTTTTATTTAAATTTTAGCCATAAAAGTACTTTTTTTAAAATTTGAGCTCATTGAAACAAATAAAGTTTATCAAGTCTAGTTTATACTCTAATTAAAAAAATTTCAATGGACATATTTTATTGCAATTTGAATTTTGGACTATAACCATAGTCTTCTAATTTTTTATAAATAGCATTAGAGGGACCATCTAAAGAAAGACATGGAACTTTGGTTCAAAGCATTGTATTTTGTAGTATAGTATTATACCTTTCAATTGGCAAAAAATTAGATTTTTTGAATAGTATTTTGTATTTGATATGAATTTTCTTCATTTCTTCTTCAAAATTTTGCAATTACACTTTCAAATATTTACAAGAAAACTTGAAAGTTTTATGACATAGACAACATGTGATCTCATCAATATAAAAATGCATTCATGAATAATTGCAAAATTTTATTCCTATATGTATTACAAATTTTTGATATCCTAAATCCTTTATCCATAAAGGATATAGCAAATTTTATTCACATGTGTATTACAAAATGGAAGCATATTAAATAGAGGATATAGGATAAAGGATATAGTGTATTGAATGAAGGATAAAGGATATATGACATGCTCTTATAGGATATTGGAAAAAGGATATAGGATATAGGATATCAAAAATTTATAATTTTTGAAAATAAGAAAATATCGCTATTGCAAGTTACTCCATCTTTCTTTGTGAATCAATGTTGAAACTTGATTTCCTTCTTTCTATTGGTTACCAACTTCTTGGACTACAAATTGTGATATATTTATGTATTGGTAGTGAATGTGCCGGAAACTATAGATAGGTCACAACTTTCCAATAAATACTACAAGTAATCTTGAGATAGGTTGTCCTAATAATACCCTTAGGCATTGAAATTTCCGTCAAATAAAACTAAAATGTTTACTACGCACATGCCTAGTGCTAATTGAGTGATTTTTATTTTCATAGGGCATGATTTGTCATGGCCTTTAAATATCTAATAGACAGCATGCTTCTTATGGGACTTTATATCAATTATTTTATGTCCAAACCTGGATTTCAGGTGATTTTTTGATGTGCTTCCAAGGATTGTACTGGAGCTCTAAATGGATGACAATTGTGTCCCTCCTGCCAGCCACAAGTGGTCTTTGTAATTTTTTTTCTTCAATGAAATTCCGCCTCATTTGTGTCAAATAAATAAATAAATAAATGAAAAAATAAATGGATGACAATCGAAAAGCTATATTTTTGCCAGGCCGTTTCGCCAGTTGCATTGAGGATGCCATGAAAGGAGTCAAGATTCACTGATAAATTGATGCAGTTGTTTGATAAATTGATGCAGTCACTGATAAATTCAAGAGTAAGTACTTCCTCAACTGGATGATGATGCGTTCCCTTTCTCCAAGCATTCGGTTCCGAAAATAGAAGTGATTCAGTTCCGAGACTTTAACACTCTATGTAAGGGAAAGTATTTTGAAGACAAGACTTTGGACTCAGAATTGCGAAAGGCCAAATTCAGGAAGAAATTTTGAAATCTCGCAACAGAAAACGCGAGCTGACACCCCTTCTGCAAGCATTCTTGAGAACTGAACTTCGATTACCTCAAGTTGAAATCTGTGGCAGCATATTATCAAAGCTAGAGCGATACACCGCCCAAAAGTGAGCAATCACACAGTGCTCCACACCATATCAAAAATCTGTTGTCACTGGACAGAGAGAAACTGAAGTATCAGGCTCAAAATCAGTGACATAGAAATGTTTTCAATTTTATATACAAGCACTTGCAGGTAAAAATTGGTAAAACAAAATTTACAACCTGCTTCACAGTTTCGTACGTAAGTGGCCAAATAAGACTGCTTCCATCTCTATATATCAGTTGAAAAATTCCGTCAGAAAACACACCAATAGAAAAAACAATACATGCTCTTCATTTTTTATCCATAAAAACATGTTCTCAAACTTCCGATAATCAACTATTAGATTCCATTCAAGGTGAAATTTCTATTTTCAGCGTTAAGAAGATACCACAGGGCGGTACAGACTAGCTACCCAAGGTGCAAGCTCCAGGTTGTCTGGGTCTCTTTGGTTCAAGCGATAATAATTCGACCAATGACAGTCCAGGGGACCTTCCACTAACCCACCATTGTCAGAATCGTAAATACACAATGGCAACCAGTCTGTTCCTCCGTTGATGCGCCTTTCTCGTTCTTTCGGATAGGCTAGAGGGGACTGAATGTATCTGAAACCAATTTCCACAGTATTTCTCTGTATCAGCCATATGAACTTCAAATACATAAAAGGCCAAAACAGGGCACGGGCTTTTATGGACTACAACAAAAGAGGTCATCCGGTGCTACCTCCAATAGCTATCCAGCGTAATGCCAATGCAAGCCCTTGAAGATGTGGCAGAGTCTCACTAGTTAAGAGGAGAATAAAACCCATAATGTTAATCCATACAAACTAGCTAGTGAGACATCTGAATTAGAGGATGTGCAAGCAACGAGACTCAACTGCACAAACGTATCCTCAAAATGTACTGCTGAATTTGAAGTCAGACTCAGACTACCGGTTGTAGATCAGTTTAACATACTAAGAATCAATGGTTGAAAATTTGAAAGTAGAGCAAACAAAACATGACCTTGAAGGTCTTCCTAATGATTGGACTTTGCGAATTAGGTACCAAACATTTAATTTGAAAGGATCATTTGGTTGTAAGCTAAAGATCCCATTTGCATCATGTCCGATAATGACAATCAAGGCCAAAGATATAAAAAATAACTTCCAAGTCAGTACCTACCTCGCACCCATTACCGTAGCTTGGTAGGTATTGACTTGCAAACTATTTGATGAGCATGCCTTTGATGTCCATGCCTTTGATGTCCATTACTCAGTCCAATATTTTCTTCGACCCCATTACACTATCTAGGGGAGGCGAAGAAGGACATGGTGAACACAAACCAAGAGTAATACCTGACACCGTCTAAGGTTGCATCCCAGCAGAAATGTGTATGGCCAAACACATGGCATGCAGTTGGACTGCCATGGGGTCCATGTATAGTACGCAGCCTTGCCTCCAACCAATCGGAGCCAATGATTTTAGGCAAGTTGGGATAAAACAACATGCGCTTCTCCGGGCATAACTCAAACCTGTATACCGGGTCCAGTCACTAGAAACTCTTGATCAGCCTTTCTAGACGGGCTTAAACCCTAACGACCCAAACTCAATTGAAAGTCCACTTTGGTTGTTTATAGTAACTTCACAAAAGGTACTCCTATCAATGAAATTATGAAAGACAGGATTCCGTCTTTTGGCCATTGGGGCACTTCGGGATTAGCAAACGATGTTTGTAAATCTCTTTCCATTTCTGCACATATCCACCTCATCCTATGTTGAGGCTGAGAAATTGAAGTATGGGATAAATTCTAGGGCAATCTGAAACGTAAAGTTGATGCAAAATAATTTCAACTAAGATTTAGTAGCAGCGAGGGATGTCGGAAGCTTACCGGGGCAGGAAATGAGAGAAAGTAATAATCTGACACTCATTCTGCTCGTTTGCAACTGCACTTTGAAACTCCTCCAAATTAAGTTCGTCAAAATAGCGTGCAAGGCTTCCATCAACCATGTCGTCAAGAGGGAGTGGCCATTTGCATAACCGAAAGTCAGAAGCAGCCTGCATACAGATAGATGACTAACCTTCAGCGCACACACTAAAAAGCCTCCAATGATATCAAACCCTGAAGGACCAAGGACTCATGGTTTAAAAACAACCAAATATATTGCTAATATTGTAAAAATAGTAATTCAGATAGGCCCGAAATTCAAGTCACAAAAATCAGTGAAGGAATTGCATGAGAAAATAGACAAAATTAGACAAGAAAAGCTCCACACATGACATACTTAAAGGGTTCAAAAGACGTCCCGATTTAGGTATCCTGATTCTTTAGTGCCTAAAGAAGACAAGAAGCAGCAGACTAGTTTCACACACAGAGTCCTGCAGTGAAGGTTTGTACCGTCCTAGCAACATTAAGCTTTCAGAACCAGATACAATCAGATACAATCCAAGTCACTCATAACGCCCGTACCTTCTCTGGTGGGCGAATGTTGTAACCTTCGATGTCTCTCTCTTTATCAAAACTCTGTAGATACAAGAGAATGATATGAGTTGAGACAAAGAAAATTGGTGCAAGACAGCTGAATTCAGCAAATCCAGACTGTGAAGTGAATTGTAACAAAACTTGTCTCAGTTACGAAATCAACGATAACACCAAGCTACTGAGAGTAAATTATGCTATGATAAGGTTGGGAGGAGCATATGCATTGCCTGATGATACCATGAAAGAATCGGGTAAATCCAGACCCCGTTCAACTTCATCGGTGATGTGCACACACCTAGCGACTCGCACGTATCATTCAGCATCCTCAATTTCGTCACAGAGTCTAGCTGAAACCCGCCAACAACGAGAACCGGTTTCAAACCCAAGACAAAGAAATGACGATTGCAACAAAACCAAAATGAACTCCACCGCTTGCTTAAAACAGGATTTTCAGAAAAAAAAATTTACCATTTCAATAACATTTAAACGTCATCTCACATATTAAATGTCAAAAGTGTCACGTTCTCATCTGCACAGAATTTTCATTCATTCATTTGTTCTTGCTATACCCTAATGACATCCAAGCATCTTCTCAATAAAACCTTGCAGACTACTTATGAAACCTTTTTCATGGTGTTGCATTGCAACAGGCTCCGTTCTAGTCATAACTAAACCCCAAGAGTAGAAGTCACTTACATCGTTACCTTCAGAGTCCTTGCACCACAAGTCATGGTTCCCAGCCACAAAAAACACATGCCGAAATTTCTCCTTCAAGATCCGCATCGTGATAGTGAAATTCTCCAGGGAATCGGCGACATCTCCAGCGACGATGAGCGTGTGGCCCTGATAAAGGCTCGGCGACAAGCTCTTCACCCACTCCATATTCGCCTCGTAGTCCGTGTGCAAGTCCGATATGGCGTAAACCCTCATCGTGGCAGCGCTCAACAGAGGTGGCGTCTCTTGTTTGGGGATCAACGGCATGAGACCCTTTCCTTTCCGCCTCCTACCACTTCTCACCACGTGAAGATTGCTCCACAATTGAAAGGTTGGCAAGCTTGGGGAAGGACAATACCAGGGTTTTCTACTCCTGTGCAAACGTCAATTTGCGAATGTTTGTCAATGAAATGTTCGAGACTGTTCGACACTGTTTCGAAATTGGACGAAGTTGGCGGAGATGGGAATTAGGTTGCGAAATCTTACAAGTGGGAGATGCGATGGCGATGGGGAGTAATCGTGAAAGAGCAAAAATTCGTACTACTTGGTGTCCCGAGAATGGTGGACAATGCAGGAACGCCCCGCATCCCACTTAGTGCGTGCAGGAATGAGTTCACGAAACTGATTCAGCTCCGTAATGGCTCAATTCGAAAAAAACGTCCTTGCAAAACATTCCCAAACATTCCCGAACATTCTCGGACATCGACTGCGAGTGTGAAGATTTGGGGCGCAGGACATCGAGGAGCTTGTCGTCGTCGTCGTCGTCCTCGTGGCGCGACGGGAAACTGACGACTGATAGCAACTGAAATCTTTCTTTTGGGGCCAATGTAGCGAATCTTTCTTTTGCACTAACTGAACCCTACAAGGTCGCCGAGGACGTTTTTGTGTCCTGTGTGCATATTCGGTTGAAGAGTGGATGATTTTCATCCGATCTTTTGTGTGCAACTTGATTGATGCCGTAGGCAATTGAGTTTATTTCAAGACATTTAATTTTTTTTTAAATTATATTCTGATGGTAGTTTGCTGTAGAAGAAAGGGTGGATTTGGGTCACCAAAGAATAGTGTTAGAGCATCACCACTATTGCTCAGTATATGGGTCCGGCACGGTGGTTACTGAGTCTGGGAGTGATGTCCCCCCACTGTAGACTCAGGGACATTGAATCCTAGACCGGCCCGCTTGAAAACATGGTTTGGCATGGCATCTTCCTGTATTAGTTTATATTTACTAAGTTGCAATTGTTGGGATCCTTGAAGAACAATTGTCAGCTTTTGTCAGTTCCCTGAAACGAGCTCCCTGTGTTGCTTCCTGATTCTTTTCTTGTCACTTGCTAACGTGGCCAAACAATATGGCCCACCAGCATCCTATTTTACGTGAACAGTAGCTAATAATTAGAGTATGTTGTGGAGCCATGCCGTGAAAGAGTGGGGGAGCAAGATAATACTGGGTCTACATTTAGGAAGTCAACACGGCACAACTCCTTTGCTGAGTCACATTTCTTGCAAAATGGTGGTGATGTTCTTAGACGGCATGGTGCCCAAGGGCCACGTTAGTACTAGCTTGGTGACAATGTGGGCCTTCAGTACCAAACTCTCATAGTATTCCTTGGTGCCTCAAGACAACCATACTACTAAGGTTATCAAAATAGTACACAGTCTAGTGTATTTCAATTATACTTTGAACTTTTTTTCCCTTAAAAATTTAATTTTCTTACCTAGTATAAGAACATCATGAAGACATTGATGTCACACCCCTTAGTGACAGTTACCACCTTAAGTTCACCCAAAGTGCTTATGTAGCACTTAACTCCTCGTGACACCAAGGGTCAAGATCTTCTAACATTACCCATGCCATGTATCAACAATCACTAGAAGAAATTTGTGTTATTACAATTGATGTTTTTTATTCAATCTAATACAGTTGTGTTGAAAATCATCCAAATTTTCAGAACAATGACTAAAATCATGCTAAAATTGTACTAATTTTAATACAAATGTGTTAAATTGAACAAAAAAACATTAACTAAAATAATACAAATTTCTTCTAGTGAATGTTAGGTTCCAACTTTAGTCACTATGTTCCCCATTCCTCTGTGACTTCCTACACTTTGTCCGTACCATGATGCACCATTCAAAGGAAGCCATGCAACCAATCTGATGTTCAAAACTTCCTCACTCATTTTTGGCAAACTTGGTACAAATTCAATGTAGAGAAGTCAATCTTTCTTCAAGTACTCCAAGCTCTTTGAATTGATCACCGTCATTGGGGTGGAATTTGTTGAGGAGTGAATATTCTTGATGGTGAATTTTATGAAGGGTAAAATCTAAAACAAACTCTCTTATGGCACATGGATAGGAGGGGAATGTTTGTCCAATGGTTATTTACACTTCAAACTTTCCCTTTGAGAAAAGTATTCTTCATTAGAAAAGGGTGTGGTGGAGGTGTGGAAATTTGGGGAGGAATTTCTAAATTGCCTCATTGTTTCCATGACCTCAATTATTGTCATGGGCTTTAAAGTTCAAAGACGGTATTGGGTGGATGACAATAATAGTTATCATTACAAGAGAATTGAACTCATGAAGGGGCTTTGAGTTTTCTTACTAATTTTAGTACTACTTGAAGTAAGTACAAAGTTATCTATATCCCCATGAGTATGACCATCTAGGACTACTAAAAGTTGATAATCGCCACTTGGCTTTGGAAATTGGTGGGAAGTGTGTGCTAGTCATCCTCATGCTTAATTGTGGATTTAGTGGGTTTTTTTGAATGTTTGGGAACAATTCAAAGTTTAGAAGCCAAACATTTTTGAATTACAATGAACTTCCGTGGCTTATAACTTCTTCATACATGGTCCGTTTTTAATCATTTTTGTTGGAAAAATTTTACATACTAGTCTAGTTAGTGTGGTTAAAATTTCATATCAATTCAAGAGGTAATGAGTGACTGAGAAGCGTTTTAGTAGGAGGTTCAGCCATAATTGTGATTTTTTGCAACTTTTTTCGCTGTTTTTTGACATTTCTAAACAATTTTGCAGACACAATGGGTCAATTGAATGATATTTTTTTTCACCAAAGTGATTGTCTTTTGGTTTTTAATCACTTCATAGTTTAAAGGTTTTTTCATTTGAGTGGGTTTAGAAACCGAATTTCACCTCCAAATGTGTTTTTAAGAAAATTTCAGCATCTTTTTTCAACATTGAAACATTATAATCATTCAATCTATACAGTCAAATGACCCCAAATTTGTTTCACACCATCTACAACATACACACTACACGATTGTACAGTTGAGATTTTCATATTTCACTGAATTTGAGACTTACAATACTTGAAAAGCAAGGATGCTTTTACATATGTTTGGACTTCAGGCGATGAGGGGTTAAGGGGATAATAGCTTTCCAACGAAGCATGAAATGAGACATTTGATTAATAGTTGAACACATGATCATTCCAATCATCGAGCAAATGAAGAGAAAAAAGTGCAATGAGTAACGAGTCTCAAGTTGGACTCAAGCTGAACCCAGATAGTATGAAAGGGCCCATCCATAGCTCCATGTGGGCATTTGACAGAACTCCAGAGCCTAGGGAAGAGGAAGTCGAGTAAATTCAGAAACGCCAAGAAAAAGGCCTGAATTCGGTTGAGATTTCTACTCTGAAAAATTCATGACGACTGCCGAGCAACAAACAGTTCTGGTCTCGTCTCCGCTTCACTGATACGTCTACTTGAAAGCTTGTCCGTTACAAAAGAATCATAGCTTTGCAATGAGAAGTCAATCGACTGCACGGACTGAAATTATTATGCAGAAAGCAGGATAGAAGAAATATCTTACGAAGAAGGTAGAAGGTGACACCTATTCAAATTCTTGAAGAAAAGCTTACAACCGACCAGCAAGAAATATTCTTGCATTAATCAATTTAAAACGATGACAAAAATTAGTAATTGTAGCAGAGTGAAGTCATCATTAAGATCTGGACTTGAGAGAGACCTTCTTCCCCTCTACTACGAACTTTGAGCTCTTCAGCAGCTGCATCACAAACACAAGAACGCTATTAGAATTAGATTGTGGAGCCACATACAATTTAACTAACACTGAAAAATGTATGGGTAAGACACGAAAAAGTAATTTTCCAATGACAATATTAAGTTGAGAAGAAATTGATACAGATGCATCAAGCGGAACACTGGAATGCCTTTTGGGCAACAATTACAACTATGAGGACTTGCATTCTACGTCATATTCACAGGCTAAAAAATGGTCAACATTATAATCATCTACCTTGCCTCGGAAAGTATCCGCATTGTCTTTACTTGAGAATAAGCCAGTTGAAGCCGTAACTCTCTTCTGCAATCTTTTTAAGCTCATCTTTTGTTCAGGAGCCTGTTTGTTCATAAAATTCAAGAATCCTGGTTATCAACTTGTACATAAAAGGTGTATCACATAAGCAATCAAGCATTCAAGAAAATCCACCATCCAAATGCTGTTGATTTCCAGTCATTAACCAATAGATGCAAATTCTATAGGACAGCCTCGGCAGTTTATAAACTGGTATTGAACTAGTAATCTTTCTGGAGAAATTCAAATAACAAGCAGCAGAACCCGGCATTACAGAGGGGAAAGATCACATGGTAGAGAATCGCTCACAAAGTATAGAGATCCTTAAGAATGCAGTGATGCTTACGAAGAAGATTATGAGGTGAATAAGAAAGGGGTAGACAAATTCAATCCGCAAACTCTCAAGGACGTGCAAACTCTCACCTCTGCGAGGAACTGAGCTACTAGCTCTTTCAACTTGATTTTAGACCCCTCCTGCAGGGGGCTTTCGTTTGCAGATGTTTCATCCCTTTTCCTCTTCTTCTCAAGTTTCGCTGGCTCACCTTGACTGTCACTAGTGACTGCTTCCTCTGCTTCGTCCTCATCGCTCTCTTCAACATTAGCAAATACTTTCTTTTGACCTGGACGTGATGTAATCTTAACCCCTTCAATCTTCAAAGCCCTCTCGCCTTGACCTAAACCCTTCTTCCCTGTTGTAGCCTTGTCCTGCAATCAAATTCAAATAGATTCCGTAAAACACCCTGAAATTCAACCTAGGACAGGCACTCCCAAAGGTTAACAAACCCAATATACGGAGATAATGACAAGAAACATCAATTGTGACGTGTCTTAATACGAAGACTAGCTCGCGCAATGTTGAAAGCTAGAACTACTGTTAGTAATTCCATATTCTTGTTCGTGACATACTGGACCACCTTCAAATGACAGGTTAATGACAACTCACGTTAACAAGGTTATACAGGTTTTCTTGATCTTGCTCGGAGAACTGAGTTCGCCCATTCTGGCTTGGCCTTTCTCCATTAACAGTCTCCCGAACCTTTGATCCAAGCGCCCCACTTCTCACAAAACCATACTTACTGCCCCACCAATCTGCAGCTATTTCCGGTAGGGGAATGCTCTCTTCGCATTCCATTTCAACGAAGGAGACTTCCTCCTTAGACTCTGCGACCTTCAGTTCCGCTGCGACAACTAAAATGTGACAGCCCAAGTTAGAGAAGAAGGTGCAAGCGGGAAGAAAAAAAGCGGCTAGCAAGGTAGTAATATAATTCATGACTGGGAAAACTTTGAAGGATTAGAACAGCATGGTCTTAACAAAGACAAGCAGGTATACTGATTTACCTTTTTCAACAACAATTGGCGGAGTCTGTCCAGAAGTTGCCTCATCTTTCTTTCCTCCCTGCCAATAGATCAGCACAAATTAGAGTCTTCATTACAGAACACATTGTGCAGTAAACAGTGAATCAACGTCTATTCACATGAATAAGAACTTACAAGGTAACATCAGATGTTGTTGTGTTTAGCGGGATATAACGGTAATTTTTAGGTCTCTTTTATCATATATTCACGAGCACTCTGATCATAACACACTCGCCTTCACTCCTACTGAAACAGAACCGCATCTGATCAGATACATGTTGGAACAGATATAGATATCGATATTACACTTACAAGTATGGCATTCAGATCTGTGGCAGAGTAGCCCTTAACTAACTTCCCCCCTTCTCGTCTCTTGTACCTGCAGTATCCTCAGAACCTTCAGGCTCTTGTAGCACAAAAATAGCTAGGTAATACAGACTCATCTACTTCGTGAGAAAGGCAAGAGCAAGGTCATCCAAATTGGCGTCTTTTGTCACATGAGGTCACAGCAAGTCCAGAATTGAATAACTCACACCAGTAGTTGAAGCTGAACAACAAGAAATAAATTATGAGCTGACCAATTGATAGACGCCAACTCTAGAAAACTTAAGTAAAGCAGATTCAAGTACACACCTCCCCTGTGGCCGAGCGACCTTTTTAACTACAGGCAAAGCTTCAACAGACTCATCATCGCCACTGTCTTCGTCACTACTGCCTGCGAAGCAAGAAAAATAGCTCGTCAAGAAATCAGACCACGGACAAATGGAAATGCCTAAAAAGAACCTGCCCAGGAATAAGTCCCGCACTCTTGCAGAGAACATTAATTTGTAGCAAACGTTTATCCAATAACTGTCTCACAATCTCAATGCTGCGCAAGAACATACCTTTCTTATCCTCACCCTTCTTCTCTTCCGGTTCAGCAGCTTTCTGTATCGCGAAACACACACACAAATTCAGCTTTCAGCTAAAACCACTGTGCATCAATTAGGGTGAGTACTTCACATTAAAGAGTTCAAAAAGTCTAAAGAAAAAGTGACTTCCGCCATAAAGAAATGCATGGTTTGGCCTGGATTTCCGTGATAAATCCATCACGAAAAATTACTCCAAAACAACAACAAAGAATTCACTTTTTCGAAAGATCTCAAAATCTCACCACTTTCAGGTTCTTCAGAATGTTATCAAAAATGTGGGTGTTGACAGTCCAGTTAGCTGCTGCTTTCTTTTGTTCATCCGTACCAACACCTGCATTACCCTGCCTTTCGTCAACGACTTGCGCTACACAATATCCCACTAACTACGCAAAGAGGTTCAATTTGATCCAAATACGTAACTGATGCAACTCACACTCCTTCAAAAAAAACTAATACGAATTTCGGAGGGAGCGCACGCATCACTCTGCCCCTAGTCCAAGACTTGCACTACCCTAAACCCCAGAACATAAACCAGAAGGCACAATTTGATCCACCCGCCGGGTCTACACAATTGATGCGCATCATACTCAACCCTGAACAGATATTACCCATAAATTCAGCGGGAGAGCACCGCATTACTCTACCTCCCGTCGCAGTACAAGGCATCCCACCACCTAAAAAGAAGAATCATATTGATACAACTACAGCACCGAGTCGCCATACACTCTTCTCGACCAAACCCCAATCAACAATTCAGAAAAACCGTAATCCAAAATTTATCCCCGCACCGCCGTACCAGAATTATCCTTTCGAGTTTTGACACGGATGTGGGATTTGATTCCCTGCTTGTCCTTTCCGAGTCCGCTCCCTTCTTCCCATCCCTACAGTACAACAACAGGACACAAATACAATAAGGGAACCAGTAAACAAATATTCTGTCGTGCGATGAAGAACTCGAAAACAAGGATTCTGTCGTAATTAGGGCAGGAACGAACCATCTGAGTCATGAGACGGAAGGCCAGGGACTCTTTGGACACGCCTTGAAACAACAGAGGCTCCTCGGTGACTGCCATGGTGAACAGAACAAAGGTGTAGTGGCGGAAGTGATTGAAGGAATGGCGCGGAAGAGGGCGATGGAGCCAGGAGCGAGCGCCTGAGCGATCGTCCAAAACTCAAAGGACCTACAAAGTTAGGGTTAGGGTGTATTCATAACGGGAACAAGCTGGAGAGTCGGGGAGCTTGAGCTGGGCTACCGGTGGTAAGGTAAATAAACCTAGTGGGTTATATTATTATTATTATTATTATTATTATTATTATTTTAAACAAGCGTGTTCAAGAAACACACTGCAAGGGGTTCCGTCAAGAGGAGAGGCTGATTTCACGCAAGGTAAAGAATCTGTCGCCGTTAGGTATTGAACCCGCAACCACGCTATTTGGGTTTTTTTCATGTTGAATAATTAATTAAAGTTGGGGAAAGTAGTTCAACATTTGCAACATTATTTTATTTGTTTTTCAACTCTCTTACAATAGTTTTTTTTTAAAATTAAATTTTTTTTCCTATAATTTTGTTAATCTTGATAACGAGGTATACTATTGTTTATGTTGCAATGAAGTGCAATATGAAGTTGTCCATCCTATATTATTTTAAACTTTATTTATACATTTGGTTTGCATAATTTACTATCCATGTGGTCAAGGATTGCAAAATTTTTTTCTAAATATAGATTCTAATTTTTTAGAGAATTTATTTTTTCAAAGTAAATTTCTTTGTACAAGGAAAATCTTTTTATTTTTAAGCATCAATTGAATTGCATTTTCCAACATGAATTTTTTTATTCTAATCTAAACCACCATTTCTAGTACAATAAAAATAAAAATAAAATCTCAATCCTAGCTTAGATGGAATCAATGAATTATTGCCTTTTAAAACTTGAAATTCTTACATCCTTGTTGTTGACACTAAATGAACCTCATATTTTAGGTGACGTGCCTTAATTTTTTGGAACAGATTTTTGGAGATGTTCAATGCAACAAATCCATTACTACCTACTGGTAGTGTTTGGAATATTTTAAAGTTTTACTAGCTAATTTCCTTCAATTTTCATGTTGAATAGATTTTTCCAGTACCAAATCTAGTTATCTTCTCTATTTTTTAATCTATATAGAAATTTTATACATTTTTTCACCAAATTTTTGCCACTATTTTCCAATTGCCAATGGGATTTTTCCTAATTCCACCGACTAACTTTGATCTAGCCATCGGTTTTTCCCAAACACAGTAACTTATACTGACGATAAATTCGCCAAAAAAATTTACCATGATCAACAGTGGAACCCCGGGCAGCAGCTTTCTTGGGTGGAAGACAGTGGCGGGCAGCAGGACCGGGCAGGGGGGCAAGACGACCAGAATTTTCGGGAGGTCGGACAGGTGTCGCGGGGCAAAAGAAACAGACGGGGCGGTAGTCATGTGACTCCACCGTTTTGATCTTCCGTTTTGATCGTCCCTCCGGACTCATCAGCGACCTCACGAAGTCACCATACCGCCGAATCGACACTACCCTGCATCTTCTCTAGTCCGTATTGACCCTCCGTTTTGATCGAGGTCGACTAGGTGCCGAGGATCGCCGACGACTATCCATTGCATTTATCCTTGCCTCCCGCTCTCAAAATCTTGAATCCCCACTCGCATTCCGATTTGCCCCATTAGTTCCCGTGCTTGTCCGAGAAGCCTCGCACTTGCACTCGCACTCGCACTCACTCACTCATCCCGCTCCTTCAACAATCTTGAGCTTCTCCGCTTCGATCCAGGTACCCCTCATTGCTTCTTCTCCACGACACTGTTGCAGCACCCACCGGGATTAGGTTTTTGTTCGATCGCACAGGAGTCGTTCACCTCATCCACGCCATTGGAGGATTTAGGAATCTTCTGCTTTCGTCAGCTCCGTTTCAGAGACTAGGATTGATGGCGAATTGCGAAATTCGTGCTTGCACTGCGATTCTTGTACGAATTCGATCCTAGTTCGTATCTTGAATGATTGAAACACAATTTCAGGATTGTTTGTCTTTGCTCTATTACTTTGTTTGAGAGAAATGCTCTTCGCACCCACCTTGTGATGGTTGGGAAAGAACTCCGGATTCACTTGGATTCGAAGCCATGTCTCTGCTGCAGCACCCACCGGGATGGGATTAGGTTTTTGTTCAATCGCACCGGATTCGTTCACCTCAACCTCGCCATCAGAGGATTTAGGGTTCTCTATCTTCAATCGTGTTCTTTCGCCAGCTCCGTTTCAGACACTAGGACTGATTGCGAATTGCGAAATTCATCCATGAAGTGCGATTCTTGTACGGATTCAATCCTAGTTCGTCTCTTGAATGATTGAATCACAATTTGAGGATTGGTTGTCTTTGCTGTAGTACTTGAGAGACGTGGTCTTCGCACTCACCATGTGATGGTTGGTGACGAACTCGGGATTCACTTGGATTCGAATAGTAGGAGCATATGGTGGATTTCTTCAATGCATAGATGAGATTTTGTTTATTTAGGGGGATTTCGTCAGATGCTACAGCAAAGACTAATTTCTAACTTTTGATCACTTTATGATATGTCAAAAGCGAGCCTAGCAAATAGATTAGATTCTTGGTGAGTGCATGGATTTAGGAAGCACTAGTTTCCATGTTTGAATTTCTTGAATTTCGTCATTGATTGGTGTGGAATTTTACAAATTTTGGTTGTCTTCTTTTTCAATTCATTAATGACGATTTTCGGCGCAGCCATTGTATTGTTTCGATTTTTTGTAATAGTCTGACTAGTTTGTATGTAATCTTGACTCAAGTGACTGACGGAGTGTGGACTATTTAATCTTCAGGGGCGTGAGAAATTCGAGATCGTGTTGGTACTCCGTTTGTGAACGCCGTTCGAGCGCGGTCATTGGCAAGGCCACGGTGTAAGAGTTTGTGAATGGGCGGCATGTGTCGATGGCTGCTCTGATATTTGGCTCTGGCACAGCCATTTTCGAAGCAATGCGAGGTTCTAGCGATCGGCATCCATGAAGGAGTTTCGCGAGGATATTTGACATGGTATGCAGGACGCTGTTGAGTGAGACGTCGGTGAAGGGAGGGCCTGCTGCTTTTGCACAGATTTTTCAGGGTCTCACGTTTTAGGGTTCCAGATTCACTGGATGTTTTATGTACGTCCTTGGTTTCAGGAAAAATAGAGTATAGTAATACCAGCGCCCCGTTGAAGTTGAGAATAACATGTGATTTCGTACAACGCAAGTGTTCTGCGAGCTGAGAGATAAATTGTCAATGTCTCTGTAGGATTGAAGGAGCCTGACGCTTCGATGATCTGTTCAAAAAGAAACGGGAGCAGAATGATAGTCCTGTGGAAATCAACTGGCAGGGGCAACAGCGTTGTGCTTCAAAGGGTTGTTCTTGTTGCGGTCCAGGTGCGACTGGGAGTCTAGTGAATGGCCGACTGCATCCATTCTTTCAGGTTAACTAGCTATAATGATGTCCCTCTTTTTTCTGTTACTGAATTTGCAGAGAATGCCTTTAAGGTGAAATATTTAGCATGTTTAAATACTTGCTGGATTTATGTGTTTGGGCTAATAGCCAACCTTGTGTGGCTTTTCTTGATGATTCTAAAATTCATTATCAGGTCATGAGCAGTTTCGTAGCTTGTGGTGGTTGGGCAGAGGGCCACTGATGTTGAATAGCTATTATCTGATATCTTATAGGTTTGTAAGCGTGGCCCGTACCCTATCCCCGGATGCTTGTTGGTGTAGCCCAAGCCATTTATAGCTATGTCGTCGTTAGTCGACATCTCGCCGGCGAGGGGGCGAGGGTTGTTGCTGAAGAGCAGCACCAAGGACAGGGTGGTAATGGAGACGAGGACAGGGGAAGTGTTACTCGGACTCGTTAGTCGAGGACAAGCTCTCGTGGCGGAGCTGCTGCGTCTCTCGCAGCACGCACCTTCGGTGTTGCAGCAGCAATCGTCATCCGAGAGCGGGGGGAAGTACGCGGCCCTCTTGTTTGATTTCAAGTATTTCAAATCCCCGGAACTATTCGAGGAGCAGGTTGAGGCGAACTCGACGCTGGCGATTCTGGATGACGAGTTTCGAGAGGAGTGCGGCACTGTGGTGGAGCGGTGTTTTTGGCTCTTCGATGGTATCGTGAAGTATTACAAAGACTTGAGCCGGTTCACTGACGATCTGCTGCAAGTTAGAGCAGGCGCGTTCTTGCAGGAGTCCGCGGAGAGTGTGCTGGAGGACGAGGAAGGGCGGCAGCTCCTTGTGGAGGCGCTGGTGCTGCATGGGGTGCTTCTGCTTTTGCTGGAGCATCGGATGACGGGAAGCCTCAGAGAACAGCTTTTGGTGGCGCATTGTCGATGTCGAGGCTCCAGTGATTTCGTTAACTTCGAGGCAATCCAATCATTGTGCCGATTTGTGCCGCTCCCGCCGAAAGCTAGCTCTGCTTTTGCATCAGTCGTATCGTTGGCGTCACTGCTTCAGGGATCAGGCCCTCCGTCGACCTCGGAGCCCAACATGATTCTGCTGTCAAATGCAGAGGAGATGTGCAACCGCTTTCCTTTGCCCAAACGGTTGCTGAGGCTAGCTATTGCTCGGTTGCGAACTGATGATCTTTACAACCAGCTGCATCATTATCCCAATCCGGAGCATCGCTGTGCTGCACTGGGAGGACAGGCTGCTTGTTTGTACGTTCTTCTCAATTTCATACCAGAGATTTTGCAAAATGAGAGTCTGGTAATGAAAGACATTGTGGACAAGTTTCTGCTCGGATGGTGGGTCGTTCCAATCTTCATGGGTTTCATGGTGGATCTGTCGGCCGGGTGGGATCAGTACAAAGCTGCCAAAGTTGCCCTGGCCCCTATACTCGCGCTGCATCAAGTAAAAGAGTTTGCACGTACCTATGGCACCCGAGTTCCTGAGTTGCTGGTAGAGTTGCGAGGTTTTCTGTCGGAAGGTGTACTAACTCAGGAGTTTGTTTTGAGCAACATGGCAATCCTGGTGGCATGCTTACGCGACAGCAATATCGCTCTTCGCTGGCTGCTTCTGCATCAGAACACCACAATTAAGAAGCTGAAGGATGTGGTTGTGGCTGTGGGTGGGGCCAGTAGCAGCGACATGCTTCTGTCCCTCATCTTGGACACGGCGACCCTTGAATTTGAGCTGAAGCGAGTGTATGGTGAACTTCTTGAGGGAAAGGAAGCCCAGTGGCTCAAATGCCAGAACCATGCAGTCGAATGCATGCAGGAACTCTCTGATTTTTTCTCGGGATCGAAGGTGCTCTCTCGAAAAGTGAAGGATACAAATATGCAGAACTGGTTTCTTCAAATGGGACAACAAGTACGAGCTTTGGAGTGTAAAATCGAAGCTTCGCGCGCTGTTCGAAAGATCCAACAGATGATTTTGGCTCTGCAGGAAGTTGAGCAATTTCATCAGATTGAGAGCAGTCTCCAAATTAAGCAATACCTTGCTGAAACACGGACCCAGCTGAAGCAAATGGTGCGCACTCTGAATGTACAAGAGGGTGTGCTGGCTACTGTCTCCGTGGTCAGTGATGCATCCTACGCCTGGGGTCTCATAGTAGGCTTCACTCCTCAGATCCATGCCCGCATCAACGCTGAGCCTTTCACGGTTCTCAAGCTGTCCTGCTTGTTTTTCAAGCTCCGATCCATCCTGGACATCCCACTGCTTCGAATCTCCCAATCTGGCAGTATGGATCTTTACTCAGTTTCAGAGTACTACTCTTCAGAGTTAGTAGCCTACGTGCGGTCGGTAATGGAGATCATACCTGTCAGTATGTTCAGCATCCTCAACGACGTGATTGCTGTGCAGACGAAACAATTGCACGAGTTGCCTGGGCGTCTCGAGAAGGAGAGTTTGCGTGACTTTGCTCAGCCGGAACAGAGATACAAGCTGGCCAAAGCAACACATCGGGTGGCTGTGTTCACCCAAGGTATCATGGCCATGAAGAAGACGTTCATGGGAGCCATTGAAGTCGACCCTTGGCAGCTTCTGGAAATCGGGATACGAAAGCAGCTTGTGAAGCAGGTGGCCACATCCCTACACAAGATATTAGTATTCCCGACAACTGGTGTAGCCGAGCTGGAGGAGCAATTGCAAGAGCTCCAGATGTCGTTACAAGCACAACGACGATCCATGGAGTATTTCCAGGACTACGTGCATGTGCACGGACTTCAGCTGTGGCATGAGGAGTTCGCACGCATTATTAACTACAACACCGAGCAAGAGTGCAATGAGTTCGTGAAACGGAAGGTGCAGAACTGGCAGAGCGTGTACCAGGATCCTGCTAAACCCATTCCCCAGTTCCCTGTCCCTGCCAAAGACTCCTCTAGGGCGAGCAATTTCATGGGGCGTTTGGCTCATAAGCTCCTGCAACTGACCCACCCTTCGAGTTCAATGTACCTTGTACCCATGAGCGGTTGGTTCGACGCTCAAGGGCAAGAGCTCGTGGGATTGCGCACGATGGCATTGTTACAAACTGCCCTCGGATCCGCAGGTTTAGCTGGATTGGATCGACTGTTAGGTTTTCAACTCACACATGGCATTCGGCAGGCAGTGATGTATCTTTCATCCAGAGTGGAATCCAGTGAAATGAGGGACTGCTTGGAGTCCCTCCAGCGTGTATTGACTCCAAGTTCGTCCATTCCTGACCCTGGTTCCCTGGTATACACCGAATACAGCGCTCGTGCGGGAGTGAATGACTCGGGATGGACTACTTGGTTGGAGATCGTATCCCGAATTGGACAGATACTACTCCTTCGCTGCCTTCTCGGGTCCCATTTACGCGCGTCCGCGAAGTTTGAATCGAGTACGATTTCATATGCTGTGGATGCAATGAACAAAGCAGTGCTTGCAGACATTGGGGATTCCAGAGTGGGTAATACTGTGGAGAATACGGAAGTCAAGAGCCGCCTGCTTGGAGAGCTGCGAAAGCAATTGCACCTCTGCGGTCTATACACACCTGTTAACTCTATTTATATTACCACCAGGCCAGCTGACGGTTGTGCTCTCCTGCTGTTTCTCGTCACGATTTCCCAACTGCCGAGATACGTGTTGGATAGTCATCTAGGAACTCTGACCAGCCGCATGAAAAAGCAAGCACTGGACTGCTGCCCCCTGATTGTGGGTATGGGAAGTATCCTTCAGCAGCTGCACCCCTTTTGCACCACTGCTTATGTTGGCCTCCTGGGACAGTACGTTCGAACATACGCCGAGGCTCCTGGAAAATCCGCCGGAAAGGAGGGCCTGAAATTGGCTACCGAGGTCGTCAACGTAGTGGCTTGGGTGCTGGCGCTCTCCAAGTACATGAGCTACCCTCAAGATCTCCTCACCTTGAATTTCCCTCCCCTGTTATTAGACAGCCTTGCAACTTGATTAGCTTGTACTATCTTTGATCAAACAAACTGATTCAGTTAGTGTACTCTGTAGATTCTTCCTAGAGCTCTTTTAATTCAATTACATAGGATGATTATTTTCTGGGTCACAATGGCCCACGATAGAGTTTTTCATCTCGTGGACATTCTTTGATTGCTTCGAGAGATCAGTACTGTATATTACGGCAAGTGGCTTGTTCACAGCCAAATTGGTTCTTTATTTGAAAGGTAAAAAGGGGAATCTCTGAATCAGAGCTCCTTTTATAATTAGTGTGGCTTTGCTTCTCGTCTATAATTAGTATGACTGCGGCTTAACTGAACTACAGAACCTCTTGAGTCGACTGATCGCGCCACTGCACGCAGGATTGTCCGCTGTCTATGTTCATCTTTTGAATGTTTTGCTTGTACTTATTCACCAAAAAAGACTGCCCTTGTTGAAGTCGCTGAGGATCAAGCAGCATCACTGCCAAGCACTGCAAGTTTCAAAGCACGATTCGGTATAAAAATTGCAAATTTCGAAGCACACTCCTTGGTTGTCGTTGCGAGCCTGCACGGATTGCCCTCACGGAAATTACTGTACGAGATCGGAACCGAAGTAAACCATCTCCCTTCTAGGGTTTTAGGGTTGGTTTAGGGTTTAGGGTTCACAGTCGCGTGGAGGGTCTTCGCTCAATCTGTTTGTTCGATTCTGTTTTCAAGCTGTGTTGATACGGCGTTCGAGGTCTCAATGTGATGATCAAGTTTTGAGAAGGACGCAGGATCCCATGGAGGAGGAAGCACTCGCCCCTTTCGCCGACTTGTTGCTGAACGACACCGGCGCCGTGCAGGCACGCATTTTCTTCTTTTTTCATGACCTCCTTTTTCTCTCCTGTCGCGCTTGTCGTCCAGTAATTGATCACTTTCTAGAGGAGAGTGTGTGCATCATGTTCGATTTCGCCAAGTTGGAGACGTCCTATATTGCTTGATCGCCATTACAAGAAGTGAATGCGATGTATATAATAGAAGAGTAAAAGCTGTGATAACTTGGGTGAAATTATCAAATCTTAGTGTATGGTGATTGCACAGGGTCCTGATCGTTTGCAAGAATTTAACGACTATGGGCAATTATACGAATACACCAATGGGTTGTTCGCCGATTTCTCGATATGGGATAGCGGGTTTGAAAGCAAACACAACATTCCGACCGTGCAATCTCCGCAACCTCCGGTGAAGGATCGAAGCGGAATCGCCTCTGAGTCACCCGAACTCTTGGCAGATGTTTCTGCAGACGTCTCTGCTCCCTTTGTAGGGGAAATCTGTGCGTTTTGCTTAGGGTTTCGGGTACTGACCCGGTGCCCGAATTGCAATTCTGCTTACTACTGCTCCACGGAACATCAAGCTGCACATTCGCTCATTCACGAGTCATCTTGCGGGAGCGACACAACGCCCTCGAATGGTTTCAGGTTCTCTGAAGGCCTAGCCACACAGAACGTTGGAGAGGTGAGGTTCAAAGAATAGTGATGTTCGATTTTACATCCGAGCTGGTAGGGAGTTTTTGAACTTGCCTCTACAAAACTGAATTTCTGAACTGATAGTGAGATCATGTTTAGACAATCGATGTACGTTACCGTGTGAATTCTTTAACTGGCAGAGAGAGTATGTCTGGAAGATTAGCATATGTAATTTTGTCCTCAATTTCTTGCTTGCAGTTTGCTTTATTCTTGTTGACTGTCTGCTAGTTTGACTCACTTGCTCGTATGGCCCTGGCAGGACCTTGCCCCTGCCGATTCGGAGTTACGGTCTGAGATGCTTGAGCTTCTGAGCATGTTCCAAGCCGTGTATGAGATAAAATCTGCCCCCGGCCATACCTGCAGTGTGCTGGAGAAGTGCATATCTATGTGTAAGCGAATCATGGATCGATATTACCGAATTCCGCAGGTGGTGGCCATGCACGAGCAGGCCACATCGCTGTTGCAGAAGTTCCAGAACCGAGAAAGAAGCGATTGTCCTTTTACTGTATCCCCAAATGAGAACAGAGCTTCTTCCTCAGGGATGACCGTTCGAGACCGTCTCAGAGCAGATGTAAAGGAAGCGCTAGATAGAGTCGATGCAGAAGCAAGTGATCTCGTGAAGGTACTAACTTTTTCCCTCTGACCGTCTTTGCGAAGTATGTTGATGAATTTAGGGTTTAAGGTTAAGTGTTCTTGATTGATGAAGGTGGGGCCACACAAAGCTGGAAAACTGAATAATAGACCATTTCCGTAGTTGCAGTTTAAATAGTTTAGCTGTGATCTTTTTGCAACAATCAGTTTCTCAAATACCAATCCTGCCAATCTTAGGAACGCCAATCAATCCAACATTTCTACTAGGAGGATTGTGCCAAAGACGAATAAGAAATGTGCTAGTGTTGAAACAGTGTTTTTTTCTCTCCACTAAGTAAAATTTGAATTTAGACTGTCTGCCAGTCCCATCTCCAAAGCCTGTGTGACCCTGGCATGAGTTCTACTCAGTTCGGACTCCAGGAATGCGCATAAGATTTGTAGCCATGTGTGCAGGATTCTGATGGAAGTGAAGAGGTGAACGGCGTGTACCGCCGTAAAGGCATTTGGTATTGCAAAGCACACATCGATCGAGAGCAGTGCGAACAGTGTGGAGTGGATTATCGCCTCCTTAACGAGTTCCATCGTGAAAACGTGGGCGAAGAGGTCGATGCCACTATTAGAAAGGAGCAGGAACGTCTGGAGGATCTGGAGCTTCAACGCAACCTCGCTCCGCCCCATCCCGAGCCCGCAATCGAAGAAGCTGCACATCCACCGACTCACGTTCACCACGACTCTGCAGACACCGAGGATTTTCAGTCCATAGCGAAAGATCTCAAGGAGGAGTTGGATCGTGCCAGAAAGAAAGAGGAAGCCGACTTCCTCAATTGCTTCGCTTCCTTTCAAATCTCCTAGCAGAGCAAACAAGCACCTGTAGAATATTACACTGTAGGGCTGAGGATTTGGGGTTGAGAACATGTGGATTTTTATTTTTTCCTCTTGAAGCAAGTTCCTCAACTCGTCAAATTGACGTCGACTGTTGTAGTCAGGAGTACTACCCCAGTTTAGATGCTGATTATGGAAAAACTCTGAACTAGACTCTTTCATGTATGAAAATCACTACCTGGCGCTTGCCATGGTTTGCAATGTATACGATACCTGAATTACGAACTGGTTACTCCCTTAAATGGCTGCGATTGAAACATCGGTTGAATAGAATGTCTGAAATCGACGGCTATGTTCGGCAGTGATTCAATGATTAAAGGCTATGAAGGCTATGCATGTTGTAGTGATCCTAATAGAATTGACTGAAGAAAAACTAAGAGCAATTGAGTGTTTGCACTGAATTCGCAACAAGCATGAGAACTTTGATTGCTCTACGGTTCACGCAGATTCCCGAGTTTCAAGACGCTGTTTCCACCATCATTATCTTGTTTCCCGCTCAGGGGCTATAAACTTTACATCTACGGAGTAATCAATCATGATTTGGGCTATGTCCCCCCTCGCAGTGTCAGCTCCATTTCATTCCTCTCGCTGCCTCTCTGCTAGTCCCGCAATGGGGCGGCAGCAACCTCAGCCTCTGGAGCCTCCGCGTCGCAAGGGGCTGGCGCTCTTGCCTGCTGTTGCCGTTTTCACCACCAATTTGAGTACGTCTTGGTTTCTCTTGCTTGGGTTGCTTGATCTGCGCCTCATATTCGCTCGGATTGCCTTTCTCGTGCGTGCTTTTCTATGCGGAGGGGAACCTGTCTTGCTGTTCATAGTTTTTGGGTTTTAATTTAGGGTTTTGAACCGATTTGGAGTTGATATGGTCTGTTTTGCTTGGCGTTTCCGCAGATGGGCGACTCTCCATTACAGTTGCAGAGCAGAGTTACGGTCGTTCAACGAAGACAGAGAGCCGCGTGTTCCCCATCTTCTCGCAGAAGCAGGACGGAGAGTACTCCAGAACGCAATTGGCAGCTCAATCCGGGGCCCGGAGTTTTGTAGGGGGGCTCCTCGAGAAGACGCTTGTACTCTTTTTGAGGTCTCAGGTATGTATTTTTGAGCAATTGCTGTAAAAAATTTGCAGTCTCTCTTCACGTGATCTTTGAATTTTTGGGTGATTTTCTGAGATTGGTTAATGTTCACTCAAACCTCTTCAATCTTTCTACCTGGGGTCCCAAATTTTTCACTGACATAGTTTGAATGTGTTGTCAAGTGTGTTACAGTCAATGATAATGTGGATGTTCTTGAATTTCAGTTTAGACAAGGCTGTAATTAAGAGAGGTTTGAGTGTATTGGCAGTTGGATGATTGCGAGGACTTGAATGTAGCCGTGGGTGGGAGCTCATGGGAGCTTCTGGGAGGCCATATGAGAAGGATCGAAGTGAATGCCACAAAAGCAATTTACAAGGTACCATTCTATAGTTGATTAGTCCATATTTCAAAGCTGTGTGAATTTATAGTGCTTGGATTTTAGTTTTGTTGTAAACAGAGGAATGCATATCATTCGAGGACAACGTTGATGGCTCACCCTTTTCACTAAGCTACATTGTGCTGGCAGTCAGCTTGAGTATTATAGTTGGCTCTGTGCCAATACTGTCATTCTTGAGCTCAAGATGTGAGAGGATTTGTGCCCCAAAAGATGTCAGAGCATATCTGACATTGAATTGAGCCCAAAATATTGGCTTCTCTCTTCTTCAATGTTATGTGAAATTGTGAATTGCTTCTCTGAACTCGGTTTCATTGATTGGTTCAATCTGATTGAAACAGAAAGCCATCCATGCAATCTGTTGCTTGAATTATGTCAGTTAAGCAGGATTTTTCGTGGTCTGCTGATTCTCAGGGTATTGTTATTAGCGAAGTGGGTTTAGCAGCATGTGATGTACGAGCCCAAATTGGAAAGAAAAGGTACAACCTCAGCAAGAACTTTCCTAAAGATTCTGGATATACATCACCGATTTGGATTAGTTTTGAATGCAACTTCTCAAGGATGATTGGTCCTTCGCAGATCCCCCTGCTTTTTTGAATTCATGAGTGCTTTTTTGGGAGTAGCGGGGTACTTTTCTTCGTGTGGTTGGGTTTGAGTGTCGTTACCACTTCAATTAGATTCGAGCTTCTGAATATATTGAAATTGTTAAATAAAAAGCCAAGAAGCACAAATTGGACAACTAATAGCAAGTGTTGGACAATAAATAAATAAAAATGGACAAAAGAAAGTTCCCGAATGACTTACCAAAGATTCCAATGATATCAAATTTGGCCCTATCTAAATTTTGTATTTTTCACATGATGATCATTTGAATTGGTCCATTTCAAAACCATGAATCTTAGGTCTTTGGGGGCTTAATAGAGCAAGATATGTATGATGGCAGGTTTTTTGAACATCCGTTCCATGTAGATGCCAACATTCGGATCCAGGAGAAAGACTTTAACTCCAGGTATGTAAATTTCACCTAACCTGCGTAAGGTTCACTCAGAAATTTAAATCATAAATTCATGCTAATGCTTACTTAATCAGGTTCACTTTTGATTATATATTTGCATTGACTGTTTTGCAGTCTCACAAGCCCTCTTTTGTCAAGCTCCTTCAAGGACATCCTCCCAAGGAATACTCAACCGCTCGAAGTTCAGTATGATAATGGCAACTTGCTATTCTCGAATTCAAGCAAGCAGTCTGGTATGCATGGTCAAGTCGAGTATCCTATCGTTCTTAGATTGGACGTAGAGAAGGATGGTGAAGTTATTTCTGTCGAATCATCCAAATCCGGCTCCCTGAAAAGAAAAACATTCAAGGTGGGACCAGAAGTCAAGATTACAGACTTTCAAGTGGGAAATTCGTGGTTGGCATTCACAGGGAAGTTTCTAGTTATGCCCTAATGAAGATTGTCTCATAAGATCAGTAAAGTCTCTTGTTACTTTGTAAAACAAGGTATTAATTACTTCTGTATAGCTTGTATCATACACTGCAATAAAGTGCATTATCTACGTCTCAAAAGTATTGCGTTTGCTATGAGAATTTTGATAACAGTGATGCTTGGCTATGGACTTGTTTGTGCATCAGATTCTCCCCGTTAGGGTTATAGTAATAAGCAGAGGGGTTTGCATTAGTTTGGAGGTGTGGTGTGTTTTGAAACTAGATTTGGCCAATCACATGAGGTTTAGGACTTAAACAAGAAGTGAACTATGTCATAAGGAAGAGCTTTATCTTTTTGACTTGAGTTACAATGGTTAATTATAAGTGAACTATTTGAGGGATAATCCTACTTGAGTTACTATTTTTGTGATACTTCCCATGATTGTCCATTTTGTCTTTGTTTATCTCTCAAATCATGAAGTTCCTTGTTGATGTGAGCTCTTGACATGTTCATTCCTACAACAATTGTGGTGTTCTTTCATACTTCGTGTACTTATACTTGTGTACTTTGTTTCTTTTCTGTATATTGGCCACGATTATTGTCTTTACTCTTTGATCTTCCTGAAGATAACTTTTTCCTTTGGTTTAGAATGCAGATCCGCTTCTCAATGCCGACATGTATAGAATCTAATCTTAATGAAAAAATTATTTGATTTGAATTAAATAACCAGTTGTTTGTAACAATAGAATTCTAAGTACAAGTGTAGAATGACATTCTCTGCTCAAAGACCAAGCAAGTTCAAGCAATTGTGAAGGTAAGCACTGGATGTCCCCATTCTCATTTTATGTTGATCTGTAAAATGAACAATTGTGCCCTCGGTGAACAATGCATGCCCACTGTACATATATTAACTTTTGCTGAAGCATGTACAATAAGGATGCATTTATGTCCTAGAATGATCACCATAGGTACAACTATTCCATTTTAGAAGCCCTGTTGATTTCACAACCTCCTACCTTACCTCAGTCCAGATCTCAAATCGTTATGATAGCAGCTTCAATTGATTGTTGACACTCTGCTGTGAAGGACTTTAGATACAGAAATCAATTTTGCACCTATTCATCGACCTTGCTTGCACAAACTAGTCTGAATAATCTGGTTAATGAAGTTTTTGCAATTTGATTAGAGATTGATTTGTACGACTTGTTGCAGTAAATGACTGCCGTCTGGGGCTGATGAACATCAAAATATCAATTCCGACGGCACTTCTCTTGCCAAAGCTCGGTGTTTTAAAGATAAGTAATGCAATTTTTCTATGCCTGACTCTGCCCAAAGTGCTGTATAAGTGAACTCTATAGAAAGAAACCTTCTTCAGCAAAGAAACGGAAAATGTCTTCAGAAACAATCGGTGACCCCGATGACTTGGAAAAGCTCGTGAAGACTAGTGTTGACTGCTTGGATACTGGGCCTGATCAAGGGACTTGTGAAGACGCCCTGATGCCTATCCTTGCAGAGAATGGCACTGGTTCCCCTAAACAGGATGCGTCTCCGGATCAAAAAGAGGAGGTCAAGGCCAACATAGAAGCTTCATTTAGGAAGACTCTCCGCAGCAGTCGTCTTCGAGCTCTGGTAAGGAACGTGCACGGGCCCAAGGACTTGCATTGTATTGGTCTCATTGTTGCAGATATAACATTGTTTCTCTGTTTGTGAACATTTTGTTTCTCTGTTTGTTGGACTGTTTGTTCTCTGTTTGTCACTTTGTCACACCTTTCGTGGCAGATGTCACATTGTTTCTGTGATTGAGAACATATGCTTTACATTCAGGCGAACGGAGTCTCTAACTTGGCTGACTGAGATGTTTTAGGAGCTTCCAGCTACGTTTGTTAAGGAGCATGGACACAATTTCAAATCAACTGTTTCCCTGCAAGGACCTAGTGGAAGTGTGATGGGTGTTCGCCTCAGCATCAAGTCTTACCCCTTGCAAGACCGTGTACACTTTGCTGGCCCAGGTTGGAGAGATTTCGTGGTTGAAAATGGTTTCAAGGTGGGCATTTCAATTCGTGTTTACTTTGAAATTTGGAAATTACCTCATGTGGCTAAAATTGATGCTAGTTGCACTGAAGATTTCAATTTCAGATATTGTATCTTTGGACAATCCTCAAGTGGAAAGGAGGCTAAGTTAGACAAATTTGGAATCATTAAAGGTGGGTCATCAGCTGCTCTTCTCCCTCGTCTCCATGTCCACTTTCACAGTGCGTCTCGTGGAAATTCCTGCATCTTCTGCACCTGCCAAGATCAATCGACTTAGCCCGTCCACAAATGCTTTCATCTGCCATGGTATGAGTCCACCAAACCTGCCCGAAATGGGGAGCAAGGAGAAGGCCAACGATGTTTCACTGCCTGCAAATGTAAAGAATGACGTCGTCTACGGTCATCGTACATTGGCATTCAAGCAAGAGGTGGAGACTTTTTTGGAGAATCATCGGTGCCCCCATTTTGTGACGCTAGTCGGGAAGTCCAATCTACGCGAGAATAGATCATCCTCACTTGTGAGCCTACAGCGAGCCTGACCTACTCTGAAATTACATCTTAGATCGTACTTCTTCTGTTTAACCCTGAAAGCCCAAATTAGGCCTTACTTTTTGAGCAGTTTTGTGCAGGTCATGAGACGACTTTCCTCTGTCCAATTTAATTAAAATTTTTATCCAGGCATGCAATGTTTTCCACTGATTTTGATGACATAAAATATGACTTCATCTGAATTAAAATTTTCGTATAATATGATCGATTGTATTGGTGGATTTTTAACCATGAATTCTTGATTGAATATGCGGTGTGGGACCTGCTGAACAGAATGTACCAGTGGAGTTTCAGAAGAAGTACGGGGCATATTTCTCGAAGTTCAACTTCTTGCAAGGACCATCTGGTCGCATGATGGAGGTTTGCTTCTCAGGGACCACATATAATCGTTTCGCAAAAGGGTGGAAGCCCTTCCACAAAGAAAACGGCTTCAAATTGGGAGATGTGCTGCTGTTCTCTCTTCGTGCACCTGCGTGCTGGTTAGTACAGGTGGTGGAAAGCAGACAGTCGGAGGAGCTCACAACTGGAGGCGAGTTATGCGACATTGAAGACCGCAAGTGATGAAGTGGTTTTCTTTGTTGAGGTTTTTGAGGCTTTTGTTGGCTCTGGACTGAAGGGGGAGGAGGCTTTGTGTTCACAACACCTAATATCTACATGTGAGAAAGTTTGAGTAGGACTTTACGTAAAATATGACCCAGTGCTACAGGGACAGAGCCTCTCATAGTGAAAGTGGAAGTTCTTTCAGTTCACTCTTTTTTAGGTTACTCTTTGAGCAGCCTAAGTGTACTTCATCAGTGAGGACAAGCAAGGTTTTGTTGACTCTTGACCACAGGGGAGGGAGCTTTGCATTAACAAATGCTGCATATGAGGAAGTTGGAGTAGGACCTTACTCAAAAATCGAGCTATGTGCTACAGGGATAGAGCTTCTCATGGTGTAGCTGTTTCTTGCTTTTGTTAACTCTTTTTCTTTGCTATTTCAATGCAGCATAGGGTCACTGAAACGGTGAAGACAAGTAAGATTTTGTTACACTTGTACATTATGATGATTTTATAGTTCGCTCTTACATGAACTAATTTGACCGGTCAATGCAGATTGTGGCAAGTTTTCTCTAGTTCAGAGGGTTTAACAATCACGGTGTGTGCTTTTTTTGGTTTTCGGAACAATGGTTGTGTGGCCTTTCTTGGCTCCTTCATTTTGGGGGCTGGCATCAAAGGAGGCCCAATTTTGAGTATGTAATTTTTATATGCAATTGTTGTATGTGTTAGCTTTAAGCAATGGTTGAATTTAGGTTTTGGAAACATCGTGGCAATGGTATGTAGGGCATGATTACAATTTGGCATTTTTTAACACATTTACCCTCTTTTTTTTCTATAGGCTTGAAGCTATCCAGTTTTTTAGAGGTAACTGGGCATTTAAATGCCTAAAAAAAACATTGAATCACCCTTCTATTGAGACAACCTTGGTGAATAACTAATGCATTTTTGCATGTGTTCTCAACTTGAAAATTGGAAGTTGTGCAAGTTGTTCAATCAAATATGAAAAATGAATCTATTACATAGATTCTATGTAATATGCAAAAAATTTGTAGTTACGAACATTATTTGACAATAAATCATGGGTGTTTGGGGGAGTCTTGAAAACTTTCAATTGATTTTGGTGATTTGAATGTATCAAACTACCATGCATGCATCCAATTGTTGATTTCCTACTCTCCTTACAACTCAGACAAAAGTTTCAGACCCTACAAAAACTAATTTCTGGAACTGATTTGTTGTATTTATAGCCACTAAGGTCAAATAACCTTCCTCTTTCCTTTTACTCTTAGGAATAATTAGGTTAGTTGAATAATGTTATGATTTTTTCACCTTGTGTCCAAACTTCAAAATAAATCCATTCAAAATTGATTTGTAGTATTTTGTAGATTGAGAAGAGACTTTAAAACTCAATAGTTGTAGTGATCCATGTAGGAAAAATTACTTTGCAAATTACATGCAACACTTCATGTTGTTTGAAGTACAAAGTTATATGTACTAGTCATTGCCAATTGAAGTTGGTTATCAAAAATAATTTTCTCCTTCAAAAGAGCTTCCAAAGAGGTAATATAGTTGTGTCTAATTATGATCTATTTCTAATTTCTAATTTTGATCCCTATAAATTTTGAGCCTACAATGTACTACCTTTATTCATGAGAATATAGAGTTGATTGTGGATATTCCTATTTTTAGCACATTGAATATTCAAACTTTATTCATATAGAGCCAAAAAAATGCATGCTAAGAGAATTTAGAATCCACTTTGGACTTTCAACAAGACCTAATAAAAAAAGATAATTTAACCCCTAAAGGACCAAGGTACATTATTTAGGGGCATTTTTTTTTTTTAAATTTGTTTATTAGGGCAATGTCAAAAAAAATGAACAAATAGTTTTTTTCAAAATTCAACTATACAAATGTATACTAGAGTACTATGGGAATGTGCGGAAAAAAAAAATTTATCTTTTACAACAAAAATTAAAAGATTATAACATTTGAAGTTAGAAGAAAAAGGGATTTTTTACCTTGCTTAATAACGCCGACAAACTTCAACTCCTCCTAGAGTGAGATTTTACACTACACCTAATTATTTTTTTTGGCATCAACATCTTATATTATGTAAGTTACAAACCTACCAAATTTTAAAATTAGAAATTCTTTTTTGCATATGCTAACCAAAATTGCCTAGAAGATTCATGGCAATTTAAGTTTTGATCCGGGCACCCAATCAAAAAAATTATATTTCCACTAAGATGATACATATTCACACCTTGCATAAAATTTTTGTGAACATCCAACCCAAATTGACTTCATGCTTAATTACCCAAGATCTCTTGTATACGTTGACCAGTTACTTGGTCCTTTAGGGGTTTAAAATAGGAATCATGCGCAATAATCATGAAAATCTAGTCATTGAATGATTAGTTTATTTGGTTGATTTTTAATGCTATTACAAAGACATTGAGATATGCAAAGTGATTGAGACATTCAAGAAGTTGTAATTATTTTGTTGATTATGAAGCTTCTACTTACTTCTAGTTTAGTTTTAGTTTTGGGTTTAACCCCTCATCGCCTGAAGTCCAAACATGTATAAAAGTATCCGTGCTTTTCAAGTGCTATAAGTCTAAATTTCAGTGAAGTATGAAAATCCCAACCGCACAATCTTGTAGTGTGCATGTTGTAGATGGTGTGAAACAAATTTGGGGTCATTTGACCATATAGATTGAATGATTATAATGTTTTAGTGTTGAAAAAAGATGCTGAAATTTTCTTAAAAACATATTTGGAGGTGAAATTCGATTTCTAAACCTACTCAAATGAAAAAACTCTAAACTACAAATTGATTCAAAACCTAGACAAAAACACTTTGTTAAAAATAAATATCATTCAATTGACTCATTGAGTCTGCAAAATTGTTTTGAAATGTCAAAAAACAGTGAAAAAAGTAGCAAAAAATCACATCTATGGTTGAACCTCCCTCCACTAAAATGCTTCTCAGTCACTCACTATCTCTTGGATTGATATGAAATTTTAACCACATAAACTAGACTAGTATGTAAAATTTTTCCAACAAAAATTATTGAAAAGGGACCACGTATGAACAAGTTATAAGCCGCAAAAGTTCACTATAATGCAAATATGTCTGGATTTTGAACTTTGAATTGCTCCCAAACATTCAAAAAAACTTAGATTGACATGAAAATTTTACCGCAATAACTATACCTTAAGAGGAACAAAACTCAACAAATTTTATTGAAAAAAAACATTTTATGAAAACGTTACAAGCCCCCTAAGTTGAAGCCATCAAAATGCAATTTGGTGAACTCAAATTGAACCTTTGAACTTTGAAGGGTTCTCTAAAACTCATTACATCTTGCATTGATCTGAAAATTTTACCAGTGAAACTAGACTAATATGCGCAACTTTTCAAACAAGTTTTATTGAATTCGGACATCGGATGCAAAAATAAGAGCACTTTGAATTTGACTGACAGACTATGTGAGGACACTTTTTGTCCCCTCCGGCGATGAGGGGTTAAGCCGGTTTGTAATCCCTACACAGTGCAAGGACGACGAAGTCTGCTTGATCATTCAATGACCAGATTTTTCATGACCATTGAATTTGAGAACACGAAATATGATTTCTCAGCTGATCATCGCAATGGCTTACGGCAGGAAAATGCGCAAGCATCGCTACTACCAGGTGAGCTTGAGCTGTAACACTGGTCTTCACAAAAATCACCTAGTGCTCAATCTTTTTATCGTTTGTATTTCCTTCACTTCTCTTTGTAGTTCTAAAATCCATATCCAGTATGCATTGTAACTCAATATTTTCTAAAAGCTTGAGAGAAAAGAGATTGCAGAGACAATATGGCAGCACTTTCAAACTCAGGAAATGGTAGGAGCAAGTTGTTAGAGGGCGCAACAAATAATCAAGCGGTTCTAATCATGTCCAACTTCGGAGGTTTTGGCTGTCAAGTAAGATTAATGGCCACCCTAACCCTTCAAGTCATTTCGCGTTGATTAAATTTGAAAATCATGATTTGGGCAATCTCCATCTCTTCGAAATGTTGCTGATCAAAATCTAGGTACTCTGCATTTATAGCCTAATCGGGTACGTTTTACAGAACCCTAAACGGAGTTTGTCAGTACTCTGTCCCTTCCCAGATCGGAGCTCCTACTTCAGTACAACACGCTTTCAATTTGAATCTCCAATCAATCCTGCGGTATTTGAGTCGGAATTCTCTGTTGGGGTTTAGAAACTTTTGTTTATCTGAAGTTGGAATGGATTCTTGCTTGCACTGTTTTTTCATGGCAGACTTTTAGACCGTGTGGAATGCGGAGATGGATTCGAATGCTGGAGACGTGACTGAGGTGCTCCAAGATTTACAAGGGAGCATTCATTTTGTGATCAAGAAACTCAAACCGTCACATGTGCCGGACGATACAATCAGTGCGAGGTGCTCTCTGGTAGGTTTGAATGACCAGATTGGAGAATGCCAAGCTCTCTTCGCGATCAAAATCTGCATTTCATGCTGTAGTTATTTGTTGTGGCTATGAAAACCGTGAACAACTTGTGACTTTCATGATGATCTTGTTTACAGATGATACCCGTGAGGTTCGTGAAAGAGCATCGTGACAAATTTGAAAGAACCGTCACCCTCAGATCTAGAGTATGCACGGAGCCATCTATGGTGTGGCTCAACATTTGTAGGAGGCTTCCACGTTCCCCCCAAGTCAAATTGGGGAAAGGCTGGAAAGCTTTCGCGACTCGGAATGAACTCTCGGTAGGCGACTCGTTGATCTTCAGACTCAAAGGAGTGTCTGAATTCGAAGTCTACGTCTTCCACAGAACTTCCTCAGCAATATCTTCTTCTCAGAATGGAATTTGTAACCCGAGTGCTGGACATCAAGTTCTGGCCTCGGAAGGAATTAGCGGAGCTGCAGTGGATGCTCTGTCTGGTTGGATCGCAAAGAAGAGAAAAGCTGGAGGTGAATTCGTGGAGCAGGAAAGTGTGTCAGTAGAAATTCAACGCCATGACTCAGAGAACAGTCACGAACTCCAATTGCCTTTCGATGTGGACAAAAGTGCACAAATCACCGGGAGTGGCGAAAAGCTTGAAGAATTCCAAGAGTCTGAACCGTCACTTCCAAGCTTCATTCAGCGATTGGCCGTTTACAATGTACAGGACTCTGCGGGAAATACATGCGGGGCTTGCTTTGTAAGTTCCAATTTCATGACCTCGCAGGTTCGCTTGTGTGCCTGATTTTCCCTTGAGTCGATCTCAGCAGGCTACACAGAACTTCATCCTAGTTTAAATCCCAAAATTTCACGAAATTCGAGGTCATATTGAAAGCTGAGTTTTGAGTAACCAGAGTCGCCCACTGAAAACTGGAGGTTAGCTAAACGTCATGTGTAAACCAGTCTTAGATTTAGAGCTCCAGGTTTCAGTATGAACCAACTCAAAACTCATCTAAGCACCTAGGCTTCAAAGTTCTAGGCACTTAGAAGTACTTGGAGTAGTAGTTTTGAGCCCTTCCTTGAGTCTCACATTTGGGACACTCTGAAATCCTCCATTGTAACGAATATGATCATCTACTTGTTTGGTGAGCTTAAATAACAGATTATCGCAGGACAGACTCATGTTTTCAAATATCTTCAAAGTTTGATATCTTCAGATTTAAGCCTGAACTTAAAAATACGAAGTCCACTTTAGAATCTCACAAGTCAGTTGTAGTAACTTAATTGCAAAACATATTCTTTTTTATTTCTTTGTTTTATTTTTATTAAAAACACATGGATTTCTATTGCTATCTTCTTTAATTTTTGAATCAAGCGGTGATTTTCACTTCAAAAACGAAAACCACAAACCCTAATGGTCATAACCCCTCCAACTAGGGAACCAAAAACATCTTTTTTTACAATAATTCAAACTGGGGGACATGAGTTCATCTTTCTAACGGTAAGTTTGATATCTTCTTTGAAACTCCCTAATCGGAATTGACCACTTAGAGAGGCTTTCTTGGTTGCAGGAGATTCCGTTCGACTTCATGAATTCGCTACAAAGCCTACAGTTGCTTGATCAATGTGCACATGTCCAACTGCAAGGAATTCAGGAAGAGTCGCCCATTCGAACGGTGACTTGCGCGTTCAAGATCACACAGCAGGACATGGAAGAATGCGCTACGAGAGTATCCTCTTTGTCGCTTGGATGGGGAGACTTCGTGAGGGAAAATGGCTTGCGAGCAGGGCAAGAGCTGGCCTTCACACTCGCTGCTGCGTCGTTCTTCGTCGTCCGAGAAGTTTGGGGGTAGGATCAAAGGAACTATTTTCGAATGGGTATGTGATGGACCCTGAAATGTCCTCACAGCCCACCCTGGCCATGTGATTTCGCTTGTGCTGTATACCTGTGTTCTGTACTTTGACTACATTAGAATATTTAAGTATGTATTCATATCATTGTATGTAGGGTTAGTATTATTAGGAGACACAGTCATATTTTAGAACACTAGATGGAGTTTTGTAGAATATATCTTTTATAGTAAATACACAATGTCAGAACTTGTTGAAATGATTTGATTCATGGCACGCGATGGGCACGTTTTTATCCCTGTTCTAGAGTCCCAGGTCAAAGCCCGTTGCAAGGTTTTACTTTGCATATTCTGCAACGGTGTGCACTAGTAAAGTGTATATACATTAGGCTCCGAGGTATCTTCAAGGGAGAGGTATTGGTTGGAACCTTGGGAAAAGTGATGTGGCATGGAAATCAATTCAAATTTGGTGCTGAATTCACTAGTAGAAACATGGTTCATATGGACTAGGGAAATGACTCAACGTACAAGAAGACTCTCGTGACAAATTTGACTACCAATGGATTTTCACATAGTCATTTCACTAGTCTATGCAAACCATGTTTCTACTAGTGATTTGACATGATGTTGTGTTAACTACATCTAATACCAACAATAAAAAAGCATTATTGCACCATGGATATGGAAGAGAACTAGTAGAAGAAAATTGCAAAAAAAGAAAATCTTTGTAGATTTACAATTCTTCAAAGTAGTTATTTCAAAAGTGACATTTTTAGGGTTCCAAAAGGAATCTTGTATCCTCTTTAAAACCTAGTGCAATGGCTACTTCCTTATATGAAATCCCAAAGTTTTTCTCTTCTCTCCCATCACCCTCCTTCTTTTAGATTTAGAGTTTATAGACTGAGGGGCTTGATAAGGTTTTGTATAAGGTTAGAAGATCAAATAGAAGATAGTCTAGAAATAAAAGGAAGTTAGAATTCAATCATGTGCAACAACACTAAAGACATCCAAAGATCAAGAAATGAAGCAACAATATGTACACTATATTATATAGTAGAATTTGTGTTTGTTTAGGCAACATGTAGATCTATAAACAATAAATTTTGCTTATAGAATCAATTTTAATATGAATTGCATTCCTTGTTTTGCTAAATCATGCACATGCTAGTGCCACAAAGTTTTGACAAGTAATAATTCAGCAATTAGGAGGTATCATTTTTCAAAATAACCATTTTTTGCATACCATTTCAAAGACAACCTATGCACTTGGTCAAGTACAAAAATCCCTAATTTGGTGTAACAACATAGGTAAAACTATTGCAATGTTTGCAACAACAAACTCTTGCATTTGATCATATTATTTTTGTAGGTTTGTTGAATTTTGATTTTCATGTAACTTATTTATTCTAGTCTTTTTTGAAGGGCCATCTTATGAGCCGAAATAGTTTAAGGTCAAACATACTTGTAAGATTTGAACCATGATAGATTTTTTTGTAAATAAAAATTTTGTATTGGACAAATATAAGAGAACTAATACAAGAATCCACAAACATTTAGATTGATGAAAAAAACAAGACTTTTGGTGTTTGGAACATGTTTATGTTCATCTATTGTTTAAAATTTGAACTTCTAGACCTCAAGGGGTGAAACTCAATAAAATCCAAATTTAGGATGAAAATGTGAAAAAGATGAATAAACTACCATCCAAATAGATGTATTATGACACCAGATCATGACATTATACACTTGACATAATAGATGGCAGAAAATTTTTAATTCTTAACTAATTGAATTCTTATAAATGAATGTTTTGGTTCAATTCAAATGTTGGATTTATACATATGAAATGTAAAGGTTTAAAGTTGATCATGAGTTCATTCAACTTTGAAGAAACAAAAGTGAAATGTATGAATGTATCCCATTAGATTAGTTGCAACCTTACAAATCCAAGTGAACATTCAATTCAAAGCCTTCTAAGGTTTTGGAACCTTCTTTAATAATTTTGAGACAAAAGAAAAAGATACAACAAAACAAAACAGGCCAAACTCTATAAGGCTTTGATTTATTTGAATTTTGAGTGTCATGCTCTATTGTATCTCCTTCTTTCATTTAAAATTGGATTCACATATGGATTGTTCATTTGGATAATCCATGTTTGCAACTAATCTAATGTAATACATTGCACTTTGTTTCTTCAAAGTTGGATGAACTCATGATCAATTTTAACCTCCATAACTCATTCTATAAATTTGACCTTTGATTTTGAAATTGATTCATAGGAGTTCAAATTAGTCAGGAATGGTAGAATATGCTCCATCTATAATTTAGATTAAATGTATAGTGTTACAACAATTTCATCTACTTGGATAGAAGAAATCTTACCACATTTCAGACACAAAAGTTTGAATTCATATCATTTCATGATATTTTTATATTTTGTGTGCAAGGATTACCAATCAAAATCAAAATTAGAACAAAAGGATTCAATGAGATCACCACTTTGGTAAAACATACATGTTGTTTCGAATTCCAACTAGCAATTGAATATAATGTTCACTACAGCAATAGAGAACTTTCAAAATTCATACTCTCATGATGCAAATTTTGCACTAATTCTCATAAAATTTAAAAATATGTTATTAGCAAGTAAGATTAGTAAGAGCTCAACCACTCATAAGTAAGTCAAAAGTTGGAATTGTGTTCAAAATAAATTCCATACCTCATTTAGGCATAATAGATTAGCTTTTTTCAAAAAACTTTGGAATAAGTCAATGTGTTAAATCAAGCTAACTTTCATTTCCAAAAATTTATTTAAGATTTCAAGCCTCAAATCAAAAGTTATGAACACAATTCAAGGAGGGGTTGGAAGGGACATTTTCTTTGACATTTTCAAACATCTTCTCTAAATTTTGTTCATAACTTTTGATTGGAGTGTTGAAATCTCAAATGGATTTTTAGAAAAGAAATTTATCTTGATTTCCCAACCTTTCTTGGTTCAAATTTTTTCTTTTAAAGTTATTCTATTATGCCAAAATGAGGTTTGAAATTCTATTTTGAACACAATTCCTATGCATTGACAATGAGCAATGAAGCTCTCATCTTCAAATTATCCCATACCATTTGAAGATTCATGACCAACAATAAATTCATTAGAAAAATGACCTTAGCACTCTCCATTCCCATATTGTAATATCAATTAATTCCTTCATTATGTAATCAAAATTATTCTTGATGGTAAATGGTCAAATGACAGATTGGTATTTGACTCAATGGATAGTTATTGGATTTTTGACAACCATCTTTACATATATTTGTGGATTTGGTTGTTTGGTCTTATAATTTTTTAAAAAGTGGAATTTTGATTTTTTAATTAAATTAAGCGGATCTTGCTATCCAAAGACATTATTGACATTTCATTCTTTGCAATTCATTTCTAACTTATTAGCGAATAAGAATGTAAAATCCATGAAGCTATATCCCAAATGTTCTTCCAATAGATGTAGTAATAAAGTACAAAATTTATGTAGGTAATAGAAGTTAAATTACAATAATAATCAAACATGTCCAAATGAATAAATTCAAAAAAATTATTGAATTAATTTATACAAAGATAAAAACTACCATACGTTTAGGTCAAGGTAGGCAAAAAATAATTATTTTTAAGAAAGCCATAAGAAAAATAAAATGAAAGAGCAAAATTGCCGAATTTAGAAAGAAAGAAATAACCAAGTTGTCATAAACAAAGAAAATATCTAGTCTTAGACGAATAAAGAAGTACATAGTCCATTTATTATTTATATTATCATCAAGCAAGTTCTTGATAGCAGAGTGAAAACATACCTTGACCATTAAGAGAGACTTGGGGGTGGAGAGATCGATTTTATAATGAAATCCATTGTCCATCATAAATCCTCAAAGGATATGGGACAATTTAAAGATGAGAGCTTAGCTATAAGTGGTTAAGCTCCTATTAATCATAACTGACATATCCCACATGGGTTGTTTCACCTCCTACCACCCCACTTGTATAAAGGAGTTGTCTTTCCCACTCTAGTGAAGATAAGTGAGAAGATTCTTGAATTGTTATGCCAAAAGTATAGAATATTTTTTAATATAATGTTGAAATCATTGAAATTAAATTTTAATTTGTCAAGCCTACTTTGAGAACATAAAATTTCGAATATTATGAGATCTCCTACCATGTTGGATAATATTGTACGAAATTGGGTCTAATTTGTGTGAACCTTTGAACAAAATGAAAGATGAACGAATGTTGAATACGAACTTATATATTTGTGCGCCTCTAAAATTCCCAAAATTTTGGTACTACTAATTACCATATTAATGTACATGTGAGCTAAAGATTTTTGAATTCCAACTATTGCACTCCTATTAGCCATCACTAAAAGTTGGATTGACAAATTTTTATTGTGTTTGTTCTTAAACAATGTTTTAATGGCAAATAATATTTACTCTTGACACATTCAAGGATTCATTGTTTTGTAATTAATTTGACACCCAATCAAATAAAAAATATTTGATTTCATAATAATTAGTAAAAATATAATAAATTATTGTAATGGCTAAATAATACAAGCAATACAAAAATACAATAGTAAAAAATGAAAAGAATCAAAAAAAAATAGACAAATATAAAGTTTAAAAGTACAAAAGTACAAAAGTATGTAGAATCTGCACACAAGAAATGAACAGTGTTAGTGCATTAAACATATTGGACATTGTATTCAAAAATAATAAGCAATAACAATTGAAGCAATGAATCAAGTTTGTTGGCTTTAAGTTATGACTCAATCAAAGTCAAGAACATGACATTCACTACATATATTCAATGGCTTCAAAAACAAGATTAGGCTTTGAAATGCAATATATGGATTTTATCCAATGGCACATAACTAATCACCCTAGTCCTTGAGGTTATAGTAGCCTTGCATAATTTGGATTCAAATTTCAAATTTCAAATTACTTAAAATGAATTTTCATTGAATCGAAAGAAACTAATTTGTTAGCCAAATTGACAACACAATACATCTACAAAGGATAATAACCATGATTAGATCTATAGAACATTGCAATATGCAAACACAATTACCAAAAGAACCACAAAAATCAAAATTTAAGACATTGAATAGCTTGTTTGTTGTTGCTAACATCCAATAGATCCAATGGGATTCCAAGATCATGTTGAACCATAGTTTATGCTTCCAATGAAGTGAATCATCACCTATTATACATATGTGTACATTACATTTTGCAATTTTCAACTGCCCAAAATTGTGTACTAAGAAATTTGCACCAACAATGAAACCATGTAAGCAAGTATAATATATAAATAAAAAAAATTCTATATTTTCAAGTCAGTACAATCAAAAATCATGGAGGATGAACATATGTCTTTATTAATATTTGTTTTCATCAACTTGTGTTGAGCTAGGCAAATCATTCTCGATTCCAATTCAAAAAGAATTTTCTTTGTGAGAAATCACCTATTGAAGCAACAAAATTGATACTTTTATCAAATTCATGGTTGAAACTAAATTGCATAGACTAATTGGACAAGAGAAAGAGAAATTGACAAAAAAAAGTCTAAAGCCAATTTGACAAGGATTTGTTAAATGCAAAATCACCAACTACATTTATAAACTAATAGATTTGACGGTTCCATCATAGAAACTACCAAATTGAAATAGCAAATAGAATGCAAGATAGCTTACTTATGTATTAGCAAGGAAGGTGGCAAAGTCCTAACAACTCCCTATTTTTGTATAACAATACACTAGTAGGTATAGAGATGAGACAATTGTAGCTAAAAAATAAAATTTAGTATGACAAGATGCAACTTACAATGACAACTAAGAAAAAGTGAAGCAAAGAAATCCAAGAGAGAAGAGAAAATAATTTGTATGGTTCATCTTTGATATACGAAGCAAAGATAACTCGATTTTATTGTGTGGTTCACCTTTGATATACAAAGTTTGTGAAGATAACTCAAAAATTATCAAAGTTGATACCAAAGTTATTTTTAATTAATGTGTAGATCCCAGATACTTCACTATACCTTGTAATCCTTATATATGTGCAACAATTTTTTTTAATTTGGATGGCTATTTAGCAATTATTTCACAATAGATATGCCCCTATTTTTTTGTTCTACTTCTACTTTTCACCCATTTTCCTACACCCTATGGTAGTTAAAATCAAAATTTGAGACATTTAAACATGTGCCTATTGTAATTCAAAAATTCATATATATTTTTAGGGTTGATTAGTATAACACGTACACTCTAACTATTGTTGAACACAACCTTCACAAAAAATACATATATAGAGACATCACTAGAAGTTGGCGCTTGCTACACTACGCATTCACCATACTATTTTATTAGAAAGATATTAGAAAGATAGAAAGATAGAGAGAATTTTCAAAAAATAAAATGCAAAGTAATAAATTTCAATAAGTCTTCAAATCTTCAAATAAAATTATTAAAATCTTCTTACAAATTTTTTACAAACATGCATATATTGAAATGTACAATATAGATTTTAATGAATGAAGTATATGCAATGATGAATACATTAAAAAATATACATACATTGGAATGTAGAAGAATCCAAATCCAAATAGTAAAAATGCTTGAAATATAATTTCATTATAAATATTAATAGAATAGGTTATCTCAATTGAGACAATGAAATAATGATGGACATCAAAAGAATACAGTTGGATGGAAGGGGATGTCGCCGAAGCGTGTATAAACCCTAAACATGCAAGGTTTGAAACAAACTCTTAACTTTTCCATCTACCTGATTAAGGTGTTGATATTTGTAAGAATCTTCATGACAAATGTCATGCAAAAAGCTCATAGTAAACCACATTTTTTACCATTTGCATGGCATTTGAACGGTCATTGGCAACCTTAATGTTTGCAAGATGTCTACCATGAGACAAAGCCACATATAACTGACCATGGCTAATTACATCATTCCAAAAATAAATGCCAACTCGGTCATATGATTGGCCTTGCAATTTGTTGATTGTCATGGCAAAAGCACCAATGATAGGAAATTGTCTCTGATATAATGTGAATGGCAAGCGGCTATCATTGCAATGATGTGTGATTCTTGGAATCAACACTTCTTGCCTACGATGGCACCCTTCTACAATTTCACTCAATAATACAGATGGAGACACTTGCAACAATTACAAGCAATTACCATTGCATAAACCTTTTATTGGATTTAAGTTCCTTAGCAACATCACATATTGACCACATCTAAGATTTAATTAGTGAGGTGGCAAATTGCTCAAATGTAGAGAATTTTAAAACTCTATTGGATAATGATGCACATGCTCATCATTCTCATTAACAAAATCATCACTAGAACATTGATGCACATCACTAGACATGCAATTAGTGATTTTACAGTTGATTTTTTGAGCATCATCATTCTAGACAACCAAAATTACACGCTTAGAGAAATCAACCAGGTCATCAAAAATTGTATCAATGAGTCCATCTAGAAAATTTCCATGCGCAACCATTTCAAGCGGTATCTCTACCTCTGAAACTAGTTTTGCCTTCACCAATATCTAACAAAAATTATTGAAAGTCTAGTTGACTTTGCAATCGCATATTAGTGGTCAAATGAAAATGTTGCATTAGTGGAAACAAATATGAACGTTGCAAGTAAGCTTCAACAATTTGTTTGTGGCCCCCACTTTCACTGACAAACAAAGTTAGACAAAAATCACCACCATATAAAACTACAAGGCCACCATTTGGAGTATCAATACCACGAATATCTCATAATGATCGATCAATTGCTTCAATCATAAATCTATGCCCAACACAAGCTTCATCAAGTACAATCAATTGTACTTCACGTAAACTTTGAGGTAACGATGATTGAGCACTAATGCAACATGTCGATTTATCATGCAATTATAATGGAATGGCAAGAGAAGAATGTATTGTTTGCCCTTTATGCAAAAAGCAAGCAACAATCCTACTTGTTGTCATTGCCATACACTTGACACCACGACCATGAAGATAATCTAACATGGTATTGTATACAAAAATCTTGCCAGTATGTCCAGGACCGTCCAAGAAAAATAACTTATTTGAACGATGGGGTTCCAAAATGGTAGTAGTAATTGCATTGAAAACAATATATTGCTCTTCGTTTAGTCTACCTACATCTTCTTCAGTAAAACTATTGTTTTGAATTATCTAAATCATTATTGTCATTGGCATCAACACCAACATCAAGAATGTTTGAATAACCAAATTCATTCAAATCTTGAATGTCAAAAAAATCTACAATGCGTTTATCTAAGGATGATAAATGTTCATCTATAGATAAAATCACTTTGATACAACGGTTTTAATCATTGTGCCAATCATCAAACATAGCATCGAGATGTCTACTTAGCAAGCCCAGAGGATCCAACGGTTATCCATACACAAGAAGCGTTGTAAACAACCATCTAATTTGTCTAAGAAATGCAAAGACAGTTGCCTCTAGAAGACAATTGTCCTATTCAATGTCGTTTAGCAAAAACCCTCTTGCAATATAAGAAGCTTTGTGTGTTTGATGTACCATATCTAAAAAACAAAATAGGTCATCAAACGAAGTTGGTGCCTCAACATGAATCAACAACAAACACAAGTAAAATAATTCGGTACCTACAGGAACCATATTCACCCTACCAAAAAACTTTACCTTACGTTGTCTTCTTTCCCACATGTTTTTCTTAACATCCCACTTATAGTGAAGTGGAAGATCCATGTATTGAAGAAGCATATGATTGCTTTGATTACCACAAGATATCAAGGTACATATGCGCCGATTGAGTTCAAAAAACTTGTAAGTTTAATCTCAGTGTTTTGATCAATCACTGATTGCAAAAATGTTCCTTTTTGAAAAGTAACAAGTTGATTGGAAAGATGAAGAAGTAAACGACAAATACTATAACTTTTGTTGTTGGTTTCAAAACCAAAGAGCCTCCAACATGCTTCTTGGGTAGCTACATAGCACCCCCCCAAGAATTCCTTAATCTCATCCACGACCTCATTTGTTTCTATAATGCCACGATCTAGACCCTTGAAATTATATTTATGGAGGTATTTGATAGTTTTTTACTGAATTACAAACCTCCATATTAATGTGGCAGTTAAAACGTCCTACTAAATATGGGTTGTATGGCACAATCTATCGATTGTCCAAATGGACAATTTGACCACGGGTGCGTTTCTCCACTTACCGACAGTGATTTTGGCGACGATACAAAATATGACAATTACCATCCATCTTAGTGGTATCTTGAATTTGCATTGGATAATGTTTAGAGCATTTTTCATCCTCCATGCATGGACAATTGACATTATCCAAACCGTATGGACTGTGCATCATGTGCTTAGCAACCACGGCATAAAATTTTGGTTGCTTATCCAAATCTGGAATTTCAACACATACAACTCTATCTAGAAGGTCACAATTGTTAACTTTATTTTTTAACCACAAAAGAATGTGAGCGTGGGGGAGACCATGTTTTTGAAACTCAATAGTGTAACAAAAAGCAATTGTCTCCCCCAAGACATTCTTTTTTGTGATTTCGTTCATCCTTATTTTTAATTTAAGTTCAAAGACACACACAACAATATCTGAACGATCAGGAGGACTTTGACGTGGCTCAAGCTCATCAATGATCTCAGACCAAGTCAGATTATACATCATTGCTATAAATAAATCCAGTTTATCTAAAACTCTAACCAAAACTATACTATCATGAAAGAGTTTTTGCATGTATCTAGGGGATCCAATGAATGTTGCAGGTAAAACAATGCGATGTCCAATGTGTGCTCTATTGTCTTCCTGCAGAGCATCTACAATCCTTTGATAGCATTCTGCTCAAAGTTTTGCTTGATGTTGCCTAATGAAAAGAAAATTTTTGTGTTCTACACGTAAATACTGATCTACTACATATTGTTGAAATAACCTATCAATCCTATGTAATACATTAGATTTGGGCCGCTTTTGAAGCATATATTGAACAAATGACTTTAAAGTCACTTTAGTATTTGCTTTAAAAGTAGGTGACCATCCACATTGACCATTTGGAAACAACAAATGATAGGATAAAGCATCAATGCCACATTTAACTACTTTTGGACTATTCAGTGAATTTTGGACTAAACATCTGGAGATCCCCAAATAATATCATCAAGAGATCTCTAGATGATTATATGGATCTCCCAATGTTTGTATAGATCTCCAGATGTTTTATATTGATCTCCAAATGTTTTGCATAGATCTCCCGATATTTTGGATTATCCTCTAATGACTATTTTTTTCTCCTGATGACCATTATTAATTCTAGACTTTCAAAAGTCCAAAAGTAGTTAAATGTGGCATATCATAAGTTGGATGAATTTCCTTTATCTATTGTAAATTTTTACCACATTGGTGAAGAATAATATCTTGACCAAATGTCATGTGTTGTTCATCCAAAACAACAACAATCTCTGGAACGATAGGTCGATTGTATCGACGATGATGTTCACCATTGGGAGTCTCACCAAAGATACAAAGTCCCATGTTCTGGCCCCCCATAAAAACATGACATGAAGACTTGAAACCACGAACTAATGCATTTATTGTTTCTAAAACTTCTTGGATGTTGTTAACAGTGTCATGATGAAGATCATTAAAGATTTCCATGCAATAATCTGTCTGCAAATTATCATCCAAAAAGTAAATTTGTACAAATCTTGCGCCATAATCTATTTTGGACTCTAAATTTCCAATATGATGGCATAAGTCTCTATTTACACAAAAAGTATACACCCCTTGACCCTCGACTTGGCTAGACTGAAACTTACTACACATACTTGAAAACGCAAGGGCTTGATTATATTTTCTAAAGGATTTTAGAAAACCTCGAGAGTTGGGTGTATTGCCCATGAAAAGTTCATGGAGCATTGGATGGACAATAAGATGGCTAACATGTTCATTGGTAACTTTGCCATTGTAACAACAAATTGTCATCTTTTCCTTCCTAAAATGAAATGCTAAACATTTTGGACATTGGATGCATAGAAATCCAACACCATCAATATTGACATCTACATAGTCATCAATTGTAGACAAAGCCTAAGTCATAGTCTAAGAGAGATGACAATAATAAATTTAGACTAGAAAAAAAATCCTAAATCCTAAACTCTGCAACAATGGAACTTAGCAATGCAAAATAAACATAAAAAAGAGTTTAGGATAGGATAATAAAAACCCAAAACTCTAAATCCTTAAATTTGTTAAAGGTGAAAACTTTATAAAACAAAACTATAAAAAAGAAGAAAGTTTAAAATTGAAATCCAAAATTATAAAATATAAGGGTTTAAAGTAGGATTAAATCCAAACAATAGACCTGAAAATCTGTGAAGGGTAGAAACTTTGTGAAGGACACAATCACAAAAAAATAGGTTGGAAATTACACCTATATAACTTGCACTCTAAAAATTTGTACCCCTCAAATATGCTCCACTTCATTCCAAATGCTTAGTCTCCTAAAATACACTACACATCAAAATATTCATCAAAATATATTCAACAATAAAATTTTGGATTTTGGAGCCTATTGCAAAAGTTAAGTCAAATTGCTAACATTAAGTCATACTATTGAAATTAGATTAAATTGCTCAAGTTTGCCTCGATTTGTTCAAATGAAGCTCAAACAAATACTCAAGTTGTTCGAATTCGGCTTTAATTAGGTTGAACTTTTAAAATTAGATTAGATTGCATTGACAAAATTTCACCCAAGTTGCTCAAATGAAGCTCAAAATCACATTGACCTTCTTAATATCACATATTCAGACTATGTGATATTACAGAAATCCAATGACCTTTGTAATATCAAATATTCAAACTATGTGATATTACAAAAACAAAGTAGAGTTTAGAAATGGTCGTTGAGATGAAGTGATATTAGAGAGGATTGAAAGAGTGATATTAAAGAGGTGTGATTTTGATTGTTTTTTTTGGTTTCAAATTCCCATCTAAAGAGATCAAACTATTAGATTGAGAATCAAATTACATTAAAATTATTCAAATGAAGCTCAAATTGCTCAAACAAAGCTCAATATTTTAACAATCAATCTATACTTGAAGTCAAATTTGCTCAAAGGAGATGTAAAGAAATTTGGGTACCTTGGAGGTATTGTTGAACTCAATTGAATACTTGAACACCACCACTTGATAAAGTTCTTGCCTCACAAACAATGGTGACTAAAATTGAAGACTTGAAATGACAAATTTGCAAATTTCAAACACTTTGTGAATACATGAATTATTGTGGAATCTCAAATTGCTTCAATCTAACAAATTTTCCAAAATAATCATATGGTAATAGCAATAGAACATTGAAAGCATGAAAGTTCAAATCTCACAAAATCACCAAATTGTGGAAAAGCAATGAAGTTTGAAGCCAAAAAAAGCAATCAAAATCACACCACTTTAATATCACTCTATTGATCCTCTCTAGTATCACCTTGCTTCAACAATTGTTTCTAAACCCTATTTTATTTCTGTAATATCTTGTATTTTGAATATGTGATATTACAAAGGTCACTGTGATTCTAGTAGTATGATGATGATATATCAAAAAATTCATAAAAATGAATCATACATATATAATAGGAGAAAAAAACACAAAAATTGAAAATCCTACAAATAGTATTATATTAGTTAACCCTAATTTATGCAAGACATCCTAGAAAATCACCTACTATAAATCTAAGTTGGAGCAAACAAATAAATAGCAATCCAAAATGAGACTTTGTTCATTAATTTGTCTATTTGTAGATGGAAAATAGAGGCTCATGATACAAAGGTTCTTCCCCTCCTTTTTAGACTATCCCTTAGGTAGATTTACAAATTATGTACTATGGATCATTCCTATGTAATGTATAGTAGTTGTTATACAATATCCTTCAAAAAATGATGCTATGGTAACTTGAATATTTTTAAATTCTTAAATCCAACATTTAAAATGTATCCTATAGTAGGTCTCACATTGTTTCTAAAGTAACCGCTATTGAAGTACCCAAGGGTGTAGATTTAGATATATATCTACATTTAGGCTAAAAAATCTAGAAGTTGGTGTGGGACCTATTTAACCCCTAAATGGAATTCTTAATTGTTTTCTTTGAAAATTTCACACTACCCCCACCCCCACCCCCAATTCATAACTTTTGACTACATGATTAAAAAATTATTGCAAGATATGTCATTTTCATTGCTTGATGAGCAACCCAAGTAGATAAAAAAAACTTCTTTTAAAATCACTTTTAGAAAAAAATAAAATGAGAAAATGGTTCTCTAAATAAATAAATAAATATATATATATATATGGGAGGCTTTGAAGTTTGAATCATTCCATTTTGATTAATGAGATGAAAGTTTATGAGGAGTTTCAGTTTGCTTCCCATGTATATATAAATCTAGAGAACCAATTTCTAATTTTATTTTTTTAAAGTGATTTAAGAAAAAAATTGAGCCGTCCAAGCTGCATGATGAACAATGAAAATGACATATCATGCAATAACTTTTTAACCATGCAATCAAAAGTTATGAAGTTTTTGGCCTTAAAGCTATTCTTTGGGTAAATGTTGTGTGAAATTTTCAAAGAAAACAATTAAGAATTCCATTCTCAGTGAGATGCCTCGAATCCCTATGTTGCCAAAAAACATAGTTTAGACATTTAGGGATTAATTCATTTTTAGACTAAGGCTAAAAGTGTCAGAATTAGTGTTATACAAAATTAATTTCATTTGAATTTTAGTGTGAAAGTGTCCAAGTTTGTGTGAAATTTATCTTTTTTAATAAGATTTTAAGATTTTTGGATTTAGGGTTTGATTATTGGGATTTTGAACATTTGGAGGGGGCAAAGGATTCATAGAAGGGGTTCTTGGGGCAACTTCCTTGATGTTTTGTTTTGGAAGATTCCAAACAAATTGCAAAGAATTGAATTATTCAAAAAGAGTGTAAACAATGTTGTGGATAGGAAATGGACTTTGTATTAGTCAAATTTGATGGGACATTATAACATTATTTACCAATGAGGTAGGGGCCCTTTTGCGTCCTTGAAAAAGGGGACCCCTATAGTGAATAAAATTGCCTTATATGGCTCGTCATTGAACCCCAATCCTTAAATTAATCCCTAATATATGAATAGTCCCCTAAAGGAACTTTTGAAGGTATGGGCAAGTATCTATGATCTCAATTTGGCAAGATTTTTTGAATTTTTTTCAATATATGAAAATTGATTAGATTTCTAGGAATATAATTTCTATTTCAATCAAGGAGCAAAAGTCATGCCATGATAAGCCCAAAATAGGTGAATATAATTTTTTTTCAAATTTAATTTCTACAGATTATATTTTTTTCTGTATGGAAAGATTTGATTCATTCCATTTGGATAAGTGATAAAAAAGTTATGAGGCTTTTTGTTTTGGAGGCAAGATAAAATAATGTATTCAATCTAATTATGAGCTCTTTTTTTAAAATTTTTAAATTTATTGTCCTACAATAAAAAGAACTTTAAGTTAAGAGGATTCAAAGCCTTCTAAATCTAGTCAAGCTAGGAGCAAAAAAAACTCACTTTCTTTACTTTAAAAGTTTACATCTTATGATCAATGCAATCAAAGTTTCTAAAATTTCTTCTAGATATTTTCATATTAGTCTAGTACAATATACTATTGTTGTATATGCAAAAGAAAAAAATGTTTAAATTTTTTGTTGTTTGCATTAAAAATTGGAATTTTGAGTGATTTTCAATGGAAAAAAATGGCCTTGAATGAGACTTTAGGAGGGTTTCTTGATAAGGACCTATTTACACCAAAAAACTTGAGCTCCAATCTATGAATACAAGAGGTATCTATGGGATGAGACCATTGTAAGTGGGGTACAATGCTTGAATCAAAAGACTTAAAAGTATGTAGTAGCCCAAACATTTGGTGTAAACCAAAAAAATTGAGTTATGGTCCAATGTGCACTTGGATTGAATTTTTTAAGTAGAGTAATCCATAGAAGACTTTTTTAGATATACCCCATAATCATAGAGTTTCTTGTAGTCAACATTGTCCTACATATTTGTATACTATTTTGTTTGATCTCTCTTCTTTTTTTTCATTTTTGATGATTTCAAGCCAAATACAACCTAGAAACAAACAAACAATAAAATACATGATTGGCTAAATAAAATCTTCCCAAATTTTCCTATGGACTTGGGGATTGGGTACTTCCAAGAGACCAAGACCTTCCCAATGCAATAAATACTTTCCTTAGGTCTAGGAAGTCACTATCCACTTCGGCCATATAGGATTCTAGCAAGGATTTTCATCCACTCAAAAAATGATGGGCTACAATCTAAGTTCTATTTGGTGTAAAATCAAAAGCTAGGTACCATAGCTATCTTTCAATCAAAACACTCCATTTATTTGGGCTCCAACCCAAATTTTTTGGGTGTAAACAAGCCCTAAGTCTCTTCTAAGTAAAGTAGATAAATCTATTACCATAGTGATTTGCAATCTCAATTTCTTGGGGCCAACTCTAAGAGGGGCACATATTTTTCAGAGGTGTGTGCATGTTTCATGAATCAAACCCAAGTAGAATTATAATTTTTTTGATTAAAATTGTAATTTCTATGAATTTCTAAAGTAGCATGCCCTGAAATTACAAAACCGCCAATGGACTATAAACAACCTATAACTAACATTGTATGTATCTATTAGCACTTAAGTATTCACCAATGAAGGAGAATGGCAAATAAACGGCATTAACCCTTGTTGAAATTAATGCACTGAAATTGTAAAAAAATGATGGATTTGGATGAGTATTGTGGTGGTATTGAGACCAAAAATAGGATGGTGGAAATAGGCGGTTGGTAGAAATAGACTGGTCTACCTTATCTAGCAAAGCATAATACCTTCCCATCATGGAGAAGACCATTGCTTGGTCATACAATGTTATAGAGACCTTTGCATAGCGGACACAACCCTTAAATCTGCAAAATTTTAATTAGATGATACAAATTTCTATAAGGTAAACCAGCCTATTACCACCCTGATTTGCAATCTACCTATCTCGGGATCAATTCCGACAGGGACACATATTTTTCAGAGGTGTGCGTTTGTTTCCTGAATCAGATCCAAGTGGAATTATAATTTTCCGATCAAAATTGTAATTTCTGTGAATTTTTGAAGTGGTCAGCCTTGAAATTACAAAACCGCCTCTAGACCAGAGTCATAAACAACCCACAACTAACCCATAACCGCCTAATGAAGTACTAAATATTCTCTAATAATGGAGTGACACGTTACCCCATCTTGTCATAAAAACCCTAATTCTATCATAAAAAACCCTGATTTTGTCAGAGAATGAAGGGGATTGGGGGGGATTTTAGGTGGAATTGGGGCTAAGAGTGGGTGACGGAATTGGGCTGGACTATTCATGGAATTGCGCTGCAGAACGGTAATGGGCTGGTGTACCCTAGATCGTTGTAGGGAAAGCCAGCTCAAAGTTCACCTCCGTGACGAATGAAACTGCGTCTCCCTTGCTTGCTGGAAGTATGGGCGGGGGAATGGACTCGACTTTGAATCACCCCGAAAAACGTCGTACCGTTTGTGTTGTCCGTCTGTGGTCCCGGCAGGCCATGCCACTTGTGGCTGTCATTCTTTTTAGTTTGCCCTTTGCAATGGCATTCCGTTTCATTTGTTTCAAAAAACAAACCAAAAAAACACGTCGTACCAAATGTCGGTGTCACTTGCTGACTCCGGAGGCGTCACAACCACAAGCTTACTAAGCTGAAGAGGGTGGGTGGGTGGCACATGCTCCCTAAGTTATCTTAAGTAAGAATAGGAGCCACCTGCACTTGCCTTGGCGGCCACTACTGTACGTTACACGAGACAGACAGTGCAGAGAGAGATTAGGTGTAAGATATGACACGCCCGCCCAGTTGTAAGGACGAAGGACAGGAATGTTATGTTAGGAGCAGCCACTCAGCCAGATAGCAAGCGTAGAATGTCGTGAGGAATATCTCAACTTCGAAAGCATCAATGGCACATGGCTGGTGAATCAATCAATAGCCAGACGGCAGACGTGTCAAATAACAAAAATTAAAACATCAATAGACTTACGGGGAATACGGGCTACAGTTGCCATGCCTGCCTGGCTGTCTCCTCCCTCCAGATAAGTATAACTTAAGTCGTGTGGAAATTATTCAGTTCGTGAGTGGAATCCGCTCACTTGCTCGGAAGTTGTTTTGTCTTTGGCGCATTCAAGACTTCTCAGTCCGCCGTCGTCTCCACGACAAACTCGAAGAAAGATACCCAAATCAATTCCGAGACAGAGTGAACCTACTGTACTAACAGTAATTTAGATTCGAACGGACGGCGTGACGGACTCCAGTACTCCACCCCGGCGATGACAAGAGTAGATCGATCATTCGGCAACCCCCGGCAGTGACAGCAGAACGAACAGTTCTCTTTCAGTCAATTATAAAAGGTTTTCAGTTCCGATCTCTCATGGTTTCTTTTCGTAACCGAATCCGGGAACGCCGGGTGCTCGTCACCGTGGTCAGTGGTAATCATCCTTTTGGGTACACTGGGAATCATTTGCTTACTCCTTGAAGGACGCTGAGGTGAAAAAGTGTGCAATGGATGACTGCATTGTTCACTGTAGAAACAAAGAATGCACCTATTGGTCTAATAATGGGAGTAGTTTGGGGGAATGTGTCCTAAAACGGTTAAAAAAAACCAAAAACACTCATTGGAGGTCAAACAATTGTGCAGGACCTCCCCTTTTCATTTAAAATTTCAAGGTTGAACATTTGTACTTAGACCTTTTCTTCCATAGAAGGATTCTTTGTCATTCATGGAGCACTTTTAAGTTGTTGCATTGTTACAGGGTTAATGAATGAAGGTAAATTCATGGTCTAAAGTAGGAGGTCCATAAATTGCTCAAGTTCTAAAAGCATCTTTCAACATAGAGGTACAATTTTGAATGTACCAATGGTAAACATCACACATTTAGAACCCATAGTCATTTCAGCTTCAAAGAATTCATAACAAATCCCACAAAGGTTCTAAAAATATGACACAACTTGAATGAGATGCTAGTTTTATTTATTTTTGAGGGATATTTTATAGAAATTATATTTCAAGGAGCTTAGTTTCACCTTAAATGCAATTAGTTGGTAATGATTGCTTCATGGACATCCAACCTTATCTTAGCTCTAAAATGTAGTTGAAGAAATAATTAGTAATATATGGATAAGTGGAGGTTTCTACTAGTATTTGCCAACAAGAGACATAGAAGAGGTGGTAGACACCAATCAATTTTCTTAAATGATCCACAATTTAAGATTTTTATATTAATAGGAATATCCCATTCAGGTACAACTTCAAAAATATCCACCACCACGATGGAGATTTCCTTGTAGGAGTACCCTAAGCATGTACAATATTGAAAATATCCACCACCATGATGGAGATTTCCTTGTAGGACTGTCCTATGCTTGTACAATATTGAAAATAGACCCTACCATGATGGAGATTTGAGATGGAAAGATATAGTGTTGGATTGCTTTGACACCTTGATTTGAGTGGGATAAGGATTGGGATTATTTTGTAAACAATAGGAAATTCCCCCTTGTTGAACCTTGAGGAAGTCCAAGAGGAGGAATAATGTACATTTGGAACTTTTGAGGCAAACTAAATCATGGATTGAAAAGAAGATGGATATAAGATGTTTTCTTCGGCATTTTGTTAAACTTTTCTTTTTTTTGCATGAAGTGATTTAGAACCCCATTTATTAGAAGAAGCTTGAAGCATTTGGAGTGACTAAGCTAGTTACATCATTGAGAAATATTCCAAACTTATTTTTCAACTTACTTGGGTGTACTTACTTCATCCATTTTGTATAGGTCTTCTATTACACTCTTGAAAATGCTCCCATTAGATACTAATATTGTTTGAGGATAAAACAAGAATTACTTTGGCTCCAGCTATGACTAACGTAAGTACACTTGAAAAGCACCAAAAGCGCCACTTTGTATTAGTGTTGTACATTTGAGGTCCTTGTGTAAAGGAATCTAGTACATAATTATATCAATTTTCTTAATTTGTTGGGTTGTGTACTTATCTGAGCTTGAATGAAAATTGCGGACAGGATAATGCTACAAACGATGCCACATGGATGCAGCTAGCAAGTTCTTTCCTGGGTTAGGGTAGGCTACTATAATTTGCCTGGAATTGAGAAGCTGTCAATTACTTTAAAGAAAAATAAGTCCCGACTCTAGCTAAGAATCTGCAGGGATATATCTACTAAATAGGCCACTTGGACACACAGACACACAGACACAGACACACAGTGCTCCCCCTTGCTACCTCCTTGCACTTGTAACTTCTAAGGCATTCGTATCCAGTAACGTTTTAAATTCAAGAGAGAATTCTGGTGCACAGAATTGAAGGCAATTGAATATTACACTGAAGTAGTAGAAACGTAGTCTTTATTCACCAGGTCGAACAATTGAGTTCTCAAAAATACAAGTAGGCTTTTGCTCAGTGACCCCAGGAGAATACAGAGCTGTAAGTTCTGTAGCGTGAAGTTGGAACTCAAAAGCAGGCAAAAAAGTGACATGTGCAAAAATTCGCAAAGCTCCCCACGCAGAAGGAAAGAGCAGAGCTAGAGAAGCGAAACCAGTTCAGAAATTAGTGTCAAAAATTTGAACCCAGAACTAGTCCACTGCGCCAACGAGTGGGACAAAACCTAGGTATCCTTACGTTGCAGAGCATGATAAATTATTCACAGAGACAGGAAGAGTCCAAGTAGGGGTGGAACGAAAAAAGAGGGCTCTAATAGAGACGATCAGCAGTTACTGCCGCACAAAGTGACAAGTCAGAGAGAAGCTTTGATTGCAACTCTATGTATACGGAGTTGATTGCATGCTTCTGCTGCAGTTTGCAGTGGAAATGGTGATGATGAGGGTGCTCTCAGATGAGCGGGACATAACGAACACCCAACTCGTTTGTTTTCTTCACAGTCCCATCCAGTGCCTTGTCCACAATCACTAGCTCCTGCAACCATTTTCAAATAAATCTGAGTTGGAACCCTTTTGAACAAACTGCCAATAGAAGTTACAGTGAGGTCAGTACCAAGTACAACAAAGAAATGTAAAGACAATGAGTTTACCTGGGAATTGGTTCCCACAGGAATCACCATGCGACCACCAGGCTTCAGCTGCCTCACCAGAGCTTCTGGAAGTTCTGCAAATATTCAATACAGGGCTAGTTGAATAATTTTGTTCCCCTTTCGGATGGTCATTTTAGTTAAATTGGCACGTTTTAGCATGCAAAATCATCACATTCAAGTGCACAGAGCTCTAAATACCAGGATTGGTATCAATTTGAGGTTCCTGAGGGCATGGAAGAGTGCCAATCTCTAGAGATTTTGCCATTCAGACTAATATAATAATAAGTGTTCTAACAGAAAAAGAAAACATGTACCATCCACACTCTAAGACTGAAGACATTGTTGCAAGAGATGAAGCTTAATACCTGCTGCTGCTGCACCAACATGGATGGCATCGTAAGGTCCACATTCCTCCCATCCCAACTTTCCATCTGCCACTGCAAACAATTGATTCAGCACCCTCTGAATCGGGAGTAGACCTAGAAACTAACTGATACCAAAAGACTTTAAAAAGTTCTACTGAGAGATTCCATTGCTATGGTCAACATTCAAGCCACAACAAGATTTCACAAAATCAGCCCACAAGGTGGTGTACCATGAACTACAAGTTGGCCTTTCTCCATCAAGGCAGCAGCTGGGGTCATTTTGATGGCATCAATGGATCTCTCCACAAGCTCAGCAATGTGCTCCACTCCCACAGTATGTCCAGTCTCGCCAACCTGCAGCAAATTAGTTCCACACTGAATCAGCAAAGTATAACTCAGTCCCCGTCCTCATACTGACTGTATGCAATCGATTGAGAGATTTTTTTTTGGATGAAACAGTTTTCAAGGAGGGGTGACGATGGAGCAAGCTGTTTCAAGTAGCAAAATCCCAGTATGAGGAGAACACCGCAAAGTGCACCCTGCAGTTTAATTTGCGGTGTGCAGTTGCTGTACGGGGCTTTCCCCCTTACTGGAAATTTCCCCGTCGAGTTCAGGCAAAGTGTTTACCATGAGGCCGAAGACAGCGGTTAGGTAGCCGGAACCGGATCCCACGTCCAGGACGACGTTGCCAGGCTTCAAGTAGTCCGCCAGTAGCGACAAACAGAACGAATGCTACAAAAATACACAACACACCAACCGTAAGCCATCGCAAACACGGTATCCAGCACTGTACAGTACAAAAACAGTGCATTGAGTGCAAGGAATGCCAGCGAGGCTTCCTTACCATGTGGGGGGCAGAAATTGTGGCTGCATAACCTGAGACTCCCAAGCACAACACGAATCACACCCACTTTGTCAGTTCCCAGAACGCCGCAAACTCGAAACACTCAACAACAAACACAAATAACTCGATATCACACGCAGAGTAAACCCCTGCTTAAACCCTTCGTAGGCTTCGACGATCACCTATGACTTGCGGCGCATCATTGTAAGCTAACTTGGAATCTGGCACGAAAAGCTTCCGGTCCACTTTGGTCATCGCCAGCGCCGCCTCTGGCGACGTCAGAATCTTTTGCTCTGCACAAAAACAGAAGCGCACTATGGTCAGTGAAATATATACGTCGGCAAGCTCAATTCCATTTGATTCATTTGCAGACAAGCTGCTGTAGAGCTCTGAAACGACGATGAATTGCAAGTGATCGGAAGCCCCGAGTGTTGGCGATGGCAGAACACGTACTCTGCAAGTTGGAGACGAGCTCGGCGTTGGTGGCCCCATGACAACGCCACATCATATCATCGCCGGGGCAAGACGGCGCCGGCGGGTAAGTCCCCGGCGGCGCACAAGGGGCGAGAAATGGCTTCCCTATTTTCGCTCCTTTGTGTCCCCTTCGTTTGCTCCGCTCGATCCGCTCGCGTTCTTTCAGCTGCACCGTTAGTTGCACTGCGTCTTCGAAGTTTCTCACTAGCACAGGGTTTGGGTTCTTGGAAAAGTCGACACCTCCTCGTGCTTTGAAAGGCTCAGCAGCAGCGTATGTAATGACGATTCTCAGAGGAATTTGAGACGGTGAAAATGCCGAAACTGCTCTGGTCCAAAACTGCAGCCGGATGAGACAGTAACAAGACAGTGACGAGACAGGGGAGGCTTGGATATACTTGGATATCAAACACTATTTCCAATTGGAAACACCACGCCCACTCAATCAATCAACATTCACCGCCAATGCGACACACGTCCTTGAAAGATCGATCGATCGACTCTCACTCCGACACCAACGCCCCCAACGCCCCACAATCTCCTCCCCAAATTCCGTCCCCCAACTTGCGCGAAAAATCTGGAAACAAAACGTGAGCCCAAAGGACTCAATCGCAAGCTCCACAACCACTGCAAGCACTCGACAGACTCACAAAATCGCGACTCTCGCACCACGAACTCAATCACCGCGCATGGTGATTTAGTCGGCACCAACCGCTCCACCTTCGTCGGAGCCCAAGATTCGTGAAGAAAAGCAAGAATCCACGAATCGAACAAATTCCAGGAGAGTAACGAAAGGTTCGCAATTAAGAAGTGCAATTGCACGGGACGATCCCGCAGACGAAACCACTGAGAGTGAGTGACTGTGAGGATTCCAAAAGCTCGTTCGCGAGCTCAGAGTGGAGGATCGGAAGAAGACGAGTGAGCGAGTGCCAGTTAATGGAGACATGGTGGGCAGGGGCTTATATAAGAAACGGCGTTGGCCGCCTCACCCAAACTTGGAAAGAAGCATCGCATCCCCATCGCCAAACTTGCAAGTTCTCATTCGGCCAAAGTTACGTTACGAGAGCAAAATGGGAAGAAAATATTCGTTGGGTTTTTCGCAGAATTACTGGCGCTGGGGATGGATTCCATGGGTTTTTACTGCGGGTATTTTTCGGAAATGGGAAGAGGAGTGGGATCGGGGAGAGGGCGCATGATGATACCCAGCAGCATCGCGCACATCTAGGGGTCACGACCGCCGTTGCCGTTGCCGCAGCTGTCTGTGAGGAATCCTGTTCGCTGTCGCAGGACTCGTCATGGATTCGGCTACGAGCATATGCACCGTTACTCGCTAAGTTTGGCACACTCAAATTTTTACATCTCTTATCAAGGGCTCTCAAACTACTTGTCTCTCACCCCTGCTCACAAAATGTGTTCCATAAATAGTCAAGTCACTTGTAGAAACATGGTTCATATAGACTCAGTTTCAAGACCCACATTGGGTGTAAAAGTTAAGTCTACATACACCATGTTTCTACTAGTGAGTGATCAACCATCAAGTAAAAATATAGGATAAAGTGATTAAATTTAATCCCTAAAGGTTTTTGACTATGCTTTCACCAAAAACGCTCCTAAACTGCCATTTCTAGTACAAGTACAAAATTTTGGAAAAAAAATATTTTTGAACACATAAAACCGTAGGATCTTGTAGTACATTGGTTTGAGAAGATGTAGAAAAAATTTCAGAAATGTGCACCTTGTAGATTTCAAGATATTAGTGTTTAAAGTGACAAAAATCCCTTTTTTGGCCCTATGAAAATTTGGGTAGCTGCACTTCACAAGGTCAAATCATTATAAAAACATGTCCAAAATGCTTGTAACTCTTTGGATTCATTCTTCAAGGCAAGTTAGCTACATGCTTGAAAATTTTCAGATCATTTGGAATTGTGCAACATTTAGGAAAAAATTAGTAAGTAGAATGAAGTAGAGAATGATTCAAAATACTAAATTGTTAACAATTTATTTATGGAATTGAAAAATGCCAATTCCAATGGTGGTAATGTTGTAATAAAAAATCTACACCGAATTTTTTTTTTTTTTCCAAAAATATTGAAAATTGAGTTAAATAAAGGACTTCAAAGTTTATTTTAGAGTAGAAATTTCATGGCTACCCATAAACTACCCATAAACTACCCACAACTAATACTCCTCATAACATTCATCTCATAAATCAAAATGGAATGATTCAAAGCTTTCCATGTATATATAAATGTAGAAAACCAATTTTTATTTTGAAAAAAATTGATTTTTCAAGAATCTTTTTTGGCTGCCAAGGTTGCCTGCCAAACTATGAAAACTACATATCATACCATAAATTTTTAACCATTTATTCAAAAGTTATGAAAAATGTTGGGCCTTAAAGCTACTACTCGGAAAAATGTTGTGTGAAAATTTCAAAGAAGAAAAATAAAAATTCCATTCGTATTGAGCTACCTCAAATTGCTATGTTGCCAAAAAAATGTCATTTGGTCCTTTAGGGGTTAAAATGATGAATAGTGATTTGAAGGGCTATTACTTGAGACATTTGAATTGAGAACCAAAAGAATATTTTGCAGGGCTTGCAATACTTATCATCCATGTTTGGTGACTATTATACCATTCAAGGGCATGAGTGGAGATGCTCTAAGAGCATCTACAATGTTGCTTTGCTAAACTTGGCACACTCAAATTCTACATCATCTATGTTATATCCGGGCCTAAAGGATCATTTACACATATGCATCCCCACTGCATCCCAAGGCATAAAAGCTTTGCTTAGCTAAGATTTTTCTTTTGATGTATTGAATTGCTTTGCAAATTAAGTAGGCAAAATAATAAAAATAATCTTTTTGTTCATCTTATTCTCTTCTATCATTCAAATGGATTGAGTATCCTAGAACTTTCTAAGCCAAAAAAGATAAAAGATAAATTAAAAAAGCAATTTTTTTTGCTTTTATTGATTTGCAAGCCATTGGCATTCCTTCCATAGCTATGCAAATACATGGGCAAAGTAGAGGAAAAAGCTTCTGTAAGTAGTCATAGTAAGTCATGCCTTACCAATTGATGATGTTTTTGCAAAGAAAAAGTCAATACCCAAATGTGTAATGAATTGAAATTTCATTACACACACTTTGTGCCTTTCTCATTTATCATGGATAATAAAACATCACTTACAACTTGAGGTCTAAGTCAAGTGACTAAAGTTGCCACCATCCTTCGTCATTGGCTTTTCATTTCAACATACTTATGAGTCAATGGTTACTCTACAAAAATATTTCTAAACTTTGTTTTGCCTAGGAAGGCCATGTGTAATATTCCATGTAATAGGATATTCTCCTAAAGACATTTTCATTAGCCATCGGAATTGTCTAAAATGTAAAATAAATTTGATAGAATTTGGATTAATCATTACAACGTTATATTCAATTTAGTCTTTCCATTTTCAATGGGTACATCAAGCAACTTGGGGGGGGGGGGGGAGGGTCTTGAATTTTTTTTCATGGATTTCCAACTTAATTATAAAGCAACTCATCAACTTGAAAAGTTTGTATGATACATACATTTTGCTAGGAAAAAGATCTAGAAGATGAACTTTGCAAGTGCATAGTCAAAAGTTGCTAGCTAGCATGTGAGCCTATGTTCTTGAGCTCATGAGCCTAGGAACTTAGGCACCTACATTATAGACTCTCTCCATGGTTATAGGATACCTCTGTTATAGGTACGTAAGTTATAGGCACCTTCAATGGTTGTAGGCATCTATTGACATGTAAGCTCAAGGCTTGTAGGCTTGCATTTTTTGGCTTACACACTAGCATTGTTGGTGCAAAGTCATGGAGAATTTATTTTTCTCAAAGTTTCAAAGTAAATATTTTACAACTACTAACTTTTCCACTTTGAAATTTTGACACAATATACATCAATGAATTAGCTATCTGATTTTTCAGTTGGATTAGAAAAAATTATGAAAATAAAACATTTTTTAAGTTGCCTAAATTGAGATTGAAAACATATTCTTCAATTGCTTAATTGAATTGGTCAAAAATTAGTACACTAGAAAGCTAATAACATGACATACACTCTTCTAAAAGTAATTTTGAAAAATAAATAAATATGGGCTTTACCATGGACTATTTGAAAAATGAAAAAGCATTATATAGGTTGTTTAGTCATTTAGAGGTTAAACTATCTACACTGAATAGGGGTATTAAGGGGACCAAAAAATCAAAGGGACTAATTATAGAAAACTATAGATGTTTGAAACACATGTACACCCCCGGACACTTCAATAACTATTGATGTACAATAAAGGTAGATATTTCTTTAGTGTGCAATGTTGATTAATTAGTATGGGTCCCCTTAATACCCCTATTCAATGTACATTTTAAATAGATCTCAAAGGAAGTCAAGAGGAGATTCCACATTCTTTCGTATTTTGGTATATTTTTTAGACAATGTGTAAACAAACTATGAATTTTTGAAGTATTGAAGATAGGCATATTTTAGATTGACCAAAGACTCATGTTGAGTAGACTTTCATTTTAGGCAAGAATCTAGATGGGATGGTTTTGTAAACAACTCACAATTACTTGTGGCTACATGAGGAGAAGGTGAAAAACAACAAGGTGGAATCTTGGGTGAGACTTGTAGGGTACGGCTAATAATTTTATGTAATGGGTAAATTATTGAAAAATTTGGAGAAACTTTTTGTGAAATGCAACTTTTGAAACCTCTAGTAGTAAATATATCATATCCATATGTAAAGTTGTTTTTGTTTTGTTTGTTCTTTCATTTGTTTTGTTTGTTATGGTGAGATCTCATGGATTGTGTGTCCCCCCAGTAGCATTCTTGATACTATCAAAAAGCCATTAGTGAAGAGGGGTGCATGGGCTTTGTTCATAGTGTTCCAACACACGGCAGAAGAGTAATGGATTTTTAAGTTATTTTTTAATTGAAAAAATACAAAATTACTTTTATTGGATGTGGCAATGGCACATGGCACATTATATCGTGGCCCGGGGTGAACTGACCCCCTTGTTCATCCCCCAAGTCAATCCAAGGGTGTAGGTAAAAAATAAAGACCCCCTATTTTGTGTTTCATTAATATAGTTTTCAAATCTCTCCTAGCTCATGTGGGGTCTTTGATTGCAAATATGAATTCATAATTTGCAAATTTTATCATGTGTGGCAAATAAAAAATTTCAAGGTTTTCCCTTGGGGACAAGCAAGGGGGGCAATTCACCCTTGGCCGTGTAGTGTGTATGAGATTTTAACTTTCCACTTGAAAATGGCCAAGGTGGATTGACCCCTTTGCTCGTTGTCCCCCTCCCCCAATTAGTCTAGGGGTGCATGTAAAAAAAAAACACCCTATTTTGTGCTTCATTAATTTTGTGCCTCCACCAGCTAATTTGGTGCCTCTGATTGCAAATATGAATTCAAAACTTGCAAATTTTTTCATATGTGGCAAATAAAAAATTTCAGGGTTTTCCCTTGGGAACGAGTGAGGGGGTCAGTTCACCCTCAGCCATGTAAGTTAGTGTGTATGAGATTTTCACTTTCCACTTGAAAATTGGCACTGGTCAAAAGCAGCACAGTTGGCATAAACTGGCCCCGATCATCCGCCAAATCATCATATTGCTGAGGAGGAAGCTCCACTTGTTGTGATGGAAAACTGTGCCTGAGGGAACTAAGATAACTTATTCACTTTTGCACCATCAAATGACAGATTGCAAATACTTTTATTCATTTTGAGTTTGAAAAGTGTGTGTGTGTTGGTCCTAGAAGGAAGAAGGGTAACTCCACCGGCAATAATGAAGAGTATGATGGGAATGGCTCAATTATCTAAGTTACATGGACTTAAGGTGGATCCCCCCCAAAGTGCCACTAACTCAGAACCACCATCATCACACCGGGTACATTCCCAAAATCAATATGTACCTATGTTGAAGAAACTAAATTTTAGAATCTTTACCAAAAAAAATTTGATCCTTCCTAACTTTGGCATATCCTATGCAAATGTTGCATTCTTTGGTGTGTTGGAACCTCCTTCCACTTGCCATCAAGAACATATGAAAATTTTACCAATTTAATAATAGTAGCTAGGTACATTAGCAAGAAGTGGAGTTTTTTGGAGGGCCCAATATATGTTGGGAATGGTTGAATTAGCTCAAGTCTCCATTTGATGACGAGGTCATTTGAGAACACATACGCACACATAATTGGGTGGACTATTGTGGTAGCACCCTACCAATGCCTAGATTTGCACTCATGACCACCGTACCAATGTGCCAAGGTCAAAGCCCTAAAGGACCAAGCTGCATTTTTTGGAAACATAGAAAGTTTGGGCAGGTATGTGTGACTAGAGATTTCCATGGTTTGGGCCCAAACTATAATTGAAGGTGTGGACGAGGAATATCTTTGATGTGCACTAAATTTCAGGACATTTGGAAATATGAGTCAAAAGTTATGGCCTAATATGTAGTTTGTTTCTCAACTCAAGTAGTCTGGGTAGATTTGAAAAAATCTCTTTTTCTACATATATAAATTTGAAATTGATTTTGTAGATTTATATATACATAGGAAGTTTTGAATCATTCCATTTTGATCAATGAGTCAAAAGTTATGAGATGTTTTAGTTTGCGGGCAATTATGGATTCTCTACTCTAAAGTAAACTTCAAAGTCCTTTATTGAAATTACTATTTCATATTTTTGAAGAAAAAAAAAATTAATAAGATGTTGATTTTTTATTACAACATTGCAACCATTGGGATTGACATTTTTCAATTCCATACCATAACTAGATTCTTAACAATTTAGTATTTTGAATCATTCTCTACTTCTTTCTACTTACTATTTTTTTCCTGTATGTTGCACAATTACAAATGATCTGAAAATTTTCAAGCATGTAGCCAACTTGCCTTGAAGAATGAATCGGAAGAAGCACCACGAATTTGGACATTTTTTCATACAAACGTGACCTTGTGAAGAGCAGCTGCCCAGTTTTTTGCAGGACTTTGAAAAGGATTTTTGTTGATTCCATTGTTAATATCTTGCAATCTACAAGGCGGAAATTTCTGAAATTTTTTCCACATCTTTTCATTATAGCGTACTACAAGATCCTATGGTTACATGTGTCCAAAAATGATATTTTTCTAAAATTTGATAATTGTATTAGAAGTGGCAGTTTTTGAGAGTTTTTGAAAGTTTTTGGTGATGACATAGTCAAGGAACTTCAGGGGTTAACCAAGCCTCTAGGTGCCCTACTCCTAGAATATCCATATTGGAGCATATTGAAACAAACAAACCCAAACTTCAAAAGTTGCAACAAATGTATCATTATAAAATAATATAGAAATGTTTTTGAACTACGGTAGTAAAAATGGTAAATGGTACAGAGTAGCTTATGGCATAGAGAGAGCTCTTCAAGTTGATATTTTTTTTTCTACTCGTGCAGTACACAAGCACAAGTGCACTTACTTCCAAAGGCTCACTGGGGTCAGTGTTTGTCTTAATAACACCGACCCAGAGTCCTCAGATGCAATGGATGGCTCCAAGGACACCCATTTAATTTGTGAATCCGCTTGTGCACCACCACCCCTCGCCCAATTCGGCCGGGGTGGATTGACCCCCTCGCTCATCTCCGCAAGTCAATCTAGAGGTGCATGTAAAAAAAAACTATTTTGTGCTTCATTAAACCCTCACCGCCTAAGGCCTGAACAGGTTAAAAACAACATTTCTTTTGAAGTATTATAGATATAATTTTCACTAAGTTATAGAGATCTCAACCACACAATCTTGTAGTGCACTTGTTGTAGATGACGTGCATCAAATTTGGTGTCATTTAACTACATAGATTGCAAGATTATAATGTTTTAGTATTGAAAAAGGATGCTGAAATTTTCCTAAAATACATTTGGAGGCGAAATTTGGTTTCAAAAACTACTCAAATGAAGAAACTTTACACTATTATGCGATTCAAGATCAGCATAAAAAACATCAATGAAAAAATATCATTCAATTGATTCATTGTGTCTGCAAAATGGCTTTGAAATGTCAAAAAATAGCAAGAAAAGTTGCAAAAAATACATCAAAAAATGAACCTCCTACTAATAAAAATCCTTCTTAGTAACTCATAACTTCTTGAATTGATATGAAATTTTATACACACAAACTAGACTAGTATGCACAACTTTTCCACAAGAAATTATTGAAGACATTGTATGAAGAAGAAACAAGCTGCAGAAGTTCACTGTAATCCAAAAATGTCGGGATTTTGAATTTTGAATTACTCTCAGACATTCAAAACAACCTAGATCGATATGAAAATTCTACCATAATAACTAGACTTCAAGGGGAACATAACCCAACAAATTTTATTGAAAACAAACTTGGGATGAAGGAGATGCAAGCCCCCAAAGTTGCAGCCATCAAATGCAATTTGGTGAACTGAAATTGAACTTGCGAACTTCGATTGACTTCCAAAAATTCGGTACATCTTGGATTTATCTGAAAATTTTACCACAAAAACTAGAAGAAAGAGAAAAAGGTTTCCAACAAGTTTTGTTGAATTCGGACATCAGATGCAAAAGTTACAACACTTTGAATTTGACCTGAGAACACTTTTGGTCCCCCTTCGGCAGTGAGGGGTTAATTTATCTTCTGTTCCACCCCTAGCTAATTTGGGGCCTCCGATTGTAAATATGAATTCAAAATTTGCAAATTTTATCATGTTTGACAAATAAAAAAATTCAGGTTTTTCCCTTGGGGACGAGTGAGGGAGTCAATCCACCCCGCCCCCAATTGGGCGTGCAGCGGCATCGTTATCAATTTTGATTGCAAATTAAATCACACAAAAGGTGTGCACACCCTGCCATTGTTTTTTTTGTTTTTTTTGTTGACTGGCTCCACGGTCCACGATCACGTCGTCATGTTGCAATGTCCTTCCCATCAAGTTGGTGCAAGATGTGACAACACATAGTCTCACCTGGGAAACATGATCTCTCGCCTGGCAAATCAGCATTGTTGTCCGGGGTGGTGGGTAAGAAGAAATGGTGGGAGCAGAGTTTTTGTTTTTTGTTTTTTGTTTTTGTTTTTTCGGTCCTTGTCATGGTGTCATGAAATAATTATTGAATACAATTTAAATGGTAACTTTCAGATTCTAGAATGGTGTAAAAAATGATATAAGAATCTTCTGAATAATCAAAAGAAAAACTGAATCCATGAATGAGAATACTATGGAATCCATTTCATCTTAATATGGTGACTTGAGAGTTCATTACAACTTGGAATCGATCCTTCTTGATGCCTGCAACAGTCATGTCCAACAGTACAAGAAAAATCCAAAAACACAAACACTTTTCGGTTGGGGTATCTAGTATATTTGTCCCCGATGTCCAGAGGGTGTTTTGGAAGACGTTTTGGAAAAGTCCAAAACTGCCAATTTTTGATGCAGTGTCTGAAATAAAAAATCAAAACATTTTTTTTGGAATCTCAAAACTGTAAAAAAGTGTAGTAAACAAGTAAGGCAATGTGTGGAAAAAATTTCGGCCCATTTGACTGCATGGATTGGAAGATTATAATGTTTGAAGTGTGAAAAAAGATTTTTTTAATTTTTTTGCATTACTACGAAACAAGGTCAATTGACTTCAAGACCCCTTGAGTGAATATTTTTTATCTACACAAAAATGAGGATTTTCACCTTTCATAAGTATATGGTGTTAGGTTCATTCATGCAAAGTTTCAGATGCAAGTAAGATGTTAAACTTATTCTAAATTACCTTGCGATGCAAGGAGGTTAAGGGCCTCTTCACACTATGGCCATCCAAGTTGAGAGGCCATGGGATTGAGTGGCCAAACTTTGTTGAGAGTCCAAGGAAATGGGCAATAAATAGGCCCCAAAAAATATGAATTGGAGCCTTTGGCCAACCTTGGTGTGAAGTCTCCAGAGGCCAAGTCCAAAGTCCAAACCCTTGGCAATGAACTCCCACGGCCTCTCAACTTGGATGGCCATAGTGTGAAGTCTCCAAAGGCCAAGTCCAAAAGGTCCAAACCTTGGCAATGAACTCCCATGGCCTCTTGATTGGGATGGCCATAGTGTGAAGCCTCCTATAGCCAAGCCCAAAGCTACACCAATCTAATGATTGAGATCTTGTTAGATTCTAATTTTTAATGAAAAAACTCCGATGGCCTCTCGACTTGAGTCTGGATCTCCATTTTTTCTCAACCTAAACTCTAGTTGAGAGTCCGTCTCCATGTAGGCAATTTGGGGGGGACATCGAATTTTGATGGACTTTGGATTGTGCCACCTTGTGTGAAGGGCCGAGAGGCCAAAATCTTGGGTTTCTAAAATTTGATTGGCTAAGGGTCACTTCACACTATGGCGCGAGGTTGAGAGTCCGTCGATTTTAACCAATCAAATTGGAGAAATCGAAGAGTTCGGCGTCTCGACCCTTCACACAAGGAGGCACAATCCAAAGTCCATTGCCCATTTGTCTATCTACATGGCAATCAAATGCTTACATGGCGATGGACTCTCGATTAGAGTTTGGGTCTCCATTTCTAGCCAACCCAAACTCTAATCAAGAGTCTGTTATGGTTTTTTTCAGAAACTAACAAGATCAAAGCCATTAGATCGGATTGTTTCTGTAGTAATAGGTAGGATGCCCTTATTTGTTTATTTGTGTTGCCATTGGGGTTTGAAACCTAGTCTCCACTACTAAAATGGTGAGTCTTAGCATTCAATGAACCTACTTCCCTTCAATGTTTAATGCCACCTTTTTATTTCATTTATATCCTTCATATTCCTTGTTCAATGATGAGAGCATGTGCTGTAATTATTTTTCCAAGGCCATTTTTGACTCCTTTCTCATGTTTTTTTAACCTTTTACTTGAAAAAATTGTCACATGGGTGACAATTCATTGAAAATTTCAGAAATTGGATGGATTAATGTGGAGAGTAAGGATAGAAGTCAAAAAAATGGAATAGGTTTGGACTTTGGGCTTGGACTTTGGAGGCTTCACACTATGGCTAGCCGAAGGCTCCAATTCCTAGTTTTTTTGGCCTATTTCTTGCTCATTTCCTTGGACTCTCACCAAAGGTTTGGCCACTCAATCCCACGGCCTCTCAACTTGGATAGCCATAGTGTGAAGAGGCCCTAAGATCAATGGACTCTCGACCTTGTGCCGTAGTGTGAAGTGGCCCTAAGTGAATCAGCAATACACTTGTCATTTTTTGATGATTTCTTGAGCAATGAAGAAATTTTTCTTTGAAATATGAACAATTGAAGTTATAGACAAACATTTTGAATATATAGGAGAAATTTCAAGATTTTTGACTTCACATATTCCAAGATAATAGGGCTTGAAGTTAGAAGAAATTGTTTTTTCTCAAAACCACTCCAGCTTAACTAACAAGTTTGACTCCTCCTAGAATGTGATTTGATAAATAAAATATTTATTTTTTTGGAAAATTGTGTGATGTATGTTATTAGTTACAAACATGCCAAATTTCAAAAGTCAATTAGGGTTGTAGCAATAGATGCCTTAGAGATGTGAAAATTGCCTTGGTTGAAAAAAATCTAGGGTATCATAACCTTTGATCTAGGCACCCAATTAGAAAAAAAATGATGATACCAAGTCTATGAACATCCAACCAAAACTGACTTTATAGGAACCTACTAGATTTTCAATTGCTTGTTCAATGCTCAATTGGTCTTTAGAGATTAAGTACGCGATGTCATGCCCCCAATCATGATTCCTATCACAAAATCTATCAGGTTTAATTTCTTTCCAAAGAAATATCATCCACTTATTTCATCTGATGTTCACAATGAAAACCTAAAGATTGATGAGCATTTCTTGAATCCATCATGCACATGTTTCCCTTCTCTTAGAAACAAAATATGCAATGGGAGTATTGTTGGCACATGTTAGCAGTAGTTGTACAATTAGTTGTGGTACAACTTCATATTAGAGGGAAGGTTCATAAAGTGCATATTCAAGAGCTGGTAATCAATTCTAGGAGGTTAGGCGTCTTGAAATATTTTTCCATAAATTTTCCTTGAAAAGCAAATGGAATTGGCATCTAACCGAAGTTTCATTTGTTTTAGCTTGGCATAATTAATTATGAATTTTTGAAGTTAAACACATTGGTCACCTAAAGCGTCCACCTTGTGAAATGTCCACCATTTGTGCATGATAAAAGTAATGATAAAGTAAAATGTACAAATAGTGTAGTAGTGTACATTTAGGAGGTGGAAATTCTTAGAGCTTGAGTGTTCTATGGATCTCCTTCCTTAATACCTAAATGCCTAACTTTAAGGCCTCTAGAGGCTTCTTGGAATTTGTTCAAAATTGAACAAAAAAACAATACGATAGTAATTTTTATCATTTAAAAAAAAAATTAACCTACAAATTCAAACTAGACATATGAATCCCTAAATGCCCAAGCCTTTCCAATTGTGTTTTGACTATATTTTAAAAAGAGCATGGTCTTATAGTTATCTCCAATGAAGCAAATTGTGTTGTTTTCAAAATCTACTCATATAGATGTTTAAAGAGCTTGCTTGTCGGTATGTCAACCAAATGCCAATGTGAAATTGCATAGGAGTTGTGAGATTATAACAAGAGAAATGTATGTTTTCTAATTTTCGTGTGATGCCTGTCTCCACAATGTTTTAGAAATTTGCATATAAAAGTTTTTTGGAATTAGAGGTGACAGGACCAAGTAAAAATTGTGTTAGCACACTAAAATGCACTTCTGAAAACCTTAAGTTCAAATATTGCAAACTATAAAACTCATTCTAAAATCCACCTTGCAATTGCTGAAATGCAATTTTTTAAAGTAATAATTGCAAATAACTCCAAATCAACACTTACATGTTTAAATTTCCAATGGTGAAAATCTTGAAAACACTTTACTCTTTCTATTGGGACAATTTTCAAAGCAAATGGATAAGAACACTTTTTTTAGATCTCAAATCAAGTGAAATTGACAAACTTTGCTCAAAGCTAGGAAATGAAGTATAATTAACAAGCTTTACTCTTCACTAATGGTACATATATTCCTTTGAAGACCTCTCAAAAATCAATTGAATAACCTTTTAAGTAATTTTTAAAAGAAAATTCAATATGGAACCTTCAAAATTGTCCGTAAAAAAGATTAGTAGATCACTTGGGAACAAAAAAATGCGACAATATTGCTTACGGATTGAAAGATTATAATGTTTGATCATGAGGGTGTTGAAATAATGAAATGGATTTGACATCTTTCAATATCTTTTTACATGTCAAATCTAAAAGATTTTTCACCATAAAAATATGAGGTTAATGCACATAATATGCATAGTCCCAATCGACATAATATGCAGCTTTTAAAAATCTACTTGACAATTATTTATAAAATAATGAATTTCCAATGTGATTTGTTCTCCAAGATTTAGTGTATTTGAGGCTCATTTCCAAGTAGGGCTTTTTTTTGGCAAAATTTTGCTAGATCTGTCAAAATCTAACCATTGTGAATTTGTCCCTCCAAAATCTGGCATATACAGTGAAGCCAACAAGGGGACACTAGTACCAAAAAAAACCTATTTCCAAGAGACTACAACACAAAAAAGTCAAGATTTGCAATGGACACCTTTGTACAAAATCTTGAATAGAAAAATCATAATCATTCATTTTCAAAATTGTATTCTTGATGCTAAAACTAGACCTCAAAAAGAATTTTTCAAAAATACATACTACTAAAAATAGTAACTTGGTAAGGTTTTATTTAACTTCAAAGTATTTATGACATCATAATTTGGTGCCTTAGGCATTTAGGGGTTAACACGATGTTGCTACAAATCATCAAAGGTCATAGGACAAATGAAATCTTGACATGAAACCATGACAAATGTAGATTCTTTTAATTCTACACTTCATGTTCAAGTAAGCTATGTAAGGTGGGCACCCCCAACTGTGCCATGGACCCAAAAGCACCATCACCACTCTAGGTACATCTCCCAAATCAATATGTACTTATGTACAAGAAACGATTTTACAACCTCTACCAAAAAACTTTGACCTTTCATAACTTTTGCATATGATATCCAAATGCCACATTCTTTGGTGTGTTAGAACCTCCTTCCACTTGCCAACAAGAAAATATGAAAATTGGACCTATCTAATAACAATAAGTAGGTATAGTAGCAAAAATTGGATTTTTTGGACGTGCCTAGTTTTTAGACATAATGAAAAGTGAATATTTAATAAATTTTTTTATTGTAGTGTGGGCCACAACTCAACTTCAATTCTCCAAAGGGGCAGATGCTATTTAATCCTTAAAATTCCTTTGCATTTTGAACTTCTCCAAAGTAGAAAATCATCACTTTTGTGTCAAAATCTTCAATGAAAAATAATTTAAACAATTACAATTGTAATCATAAGATCTTCATCCCATCTTCATATAAAACACATACAAAATAATCCAAACTCAAATTCCTTACCATTTACGAGAACTACAAGCTCAAAGTTTCAAAAAAAAATTCACTACTTGTGGGTTGTAGGGGTATCTCAAAATTCAATGAGAATTAGAGAATGTTGAATTGAGTTTGTATCTTTTAGTATGATGTAAATGCTAAGATTTGAAACTAGCTTGTTTACCCAAATTCTAAAGTTGAATCTACTTTGAAAAAAACTTATAGACCTTGCATTACTATGATCCCTTTGAAAAGAGTAAAACAACCCAAAACATCAATAAATTCATCAAAAATTCAAGAATGGATTCTTCTACAATCCAAATGTGGAATGTTGCATTGTAACAACAAAAAGTGAGGAAAAAAATTGAGAAAAATTTCTACAACACAATTTTATAGCCTAGAAAATGGTTGTTCATGCCATTGCCCTCAAGGAAGAATGTCTACAAGTGTCAAAACAACTCTACCAAGTAGAAATTCTTCACAAGTCCTTAGGTAATTGTAGTAATTGAATTTTTGAGGCAATGACTCAAATCAAATTTAAATGCATCCAAACTTTCTTGAAGGCATAAATTATATTTCATATTTGTATAAAAAAATATGCATCCAAAAATTTAAATTTCACACACAAATAAATAAAAAGTCAAAGTGCATTAGATGACCCAAACTTCAAAAAACACAATGTGGTTGCAAGGAATTTTAGAGTTTTAAAATGTAAAATTTGTAAAAGAAAGTATAGTCTATTCCATTAAAAGAAATGGAGTCCTCAAAAAAAATTGGTTTTGTAAAAAATTGAGTTCTTTTTTTGCACATTTTACATTCTGAACTTTCTTCTATTGTAGGTTTTCAAGAGGAGGGAGAGCAGGAGAAAGAGTGATTTTATTCCAAATCACTATTCTAGATTCTATTTGTCATGAAATAGTCTATTTTTTTTAATACAACATTTAAAGCTTAGGTTGTCAAGATGAGGGAGAACCAAACACGTCAACTACAAAATGAGAGGCTTGACAAATAAACATATTATACTTATTTTATGCATGAGTCATAAACTTGCTTCACCTAGGTTGACAATTAGCTCATGAATCACCTTTCATAACATTCTTGATATTCAAGAGTTAAGTTCCTTTATCCCCCATACTTGCAATACCATTCACTTCTAAAAACTATGGAAATTCTATAATTGAAGCTTGTTTTTGAATCTCATGGCACAATTGACATAATTATTCTATCTACAATGCAATTGCATAGGGGGAAATTCAACTTACATGTTCAAGAATATTATGGATGATTGCAAAAATATCTTTGCTATTTCATGGCACACATTATTTATTAGATATGATTGTGGGATTAATGATCCAACAATGTTGAAATCCATAGTAAAAGAGGATATAACAATTTCAATTTTTTTTATTAAATTTTCTATAATTGATATTGTCAGAAGTTATGGTTTCTAAAAATATATCACACTTGCAATTTTGGGATCATGGAGCTAGTACTACTATGTATTCATTCTATAGAATATAAAGCTAAAATTTAAGGATATATTTTTGTAATAGACTAGGAGCTACTATACAAAGAATTATTAAAAGAATTAATTCTATGTTATGAAAAGTTTGTAAATTGAGTTCTCTCTGTCCATAAATTTTTAATATTTTGAAGATTTCAATGTCAATTGGATTTTTGGAGGTGAAATTTGGTTTGATTTCCCACCTTTTCTTAGTTCAAAGTTTTTTGAATTTTGTTATTCTACTATGCCTAAATGAGGTTTGAAATTATACTAAAAACATGTTTATTAGTTTTAACTTAACTATGAGCGGTTGAGCTCCTACTCATCCTAATTAAACATATCCCATTTGGTTTGTCCTACCTCCTACCACCTCACTTGTATAAAGGTCTTGCCTTCTCACTCCATGTGACACCAAGGTAAGGGGTCCTTGAAAATCACTTGTGAAGTACATCTTGAGCTAATTTGAATATAGTGCTTCAATTTTCTAAAATTAAATTTTAATTCAATGAGGACTAAAATTCTATTTAGAGTATGTTTAATTGATTGATGAATCAACCAAGCCAATTTTGATTCTAGTTACCATCAATACATTGTCGATGATTACTGTTTTTTTCAAGAAAAGTAGCTACTGAATCAACATACAAAATTCCAATTTTTTTACAATCAACACAAATTAGTTGATGTTGGGTTGATTAGAGCCCTCTTCTATTGGAAGTGCTAGGTATGCATTGTCAATGAAGGCTAGTGAACTTCTAAAAAGAATAAAGAGGGAATTTGAGATTCTTGTAGATAATATGCTTAATAAGACACGATATAAATAAACAATTGATTTTTGGAATGCTAAAAAATGGTGCACCTTAAATCAAACTTAACATCTCACAAAAAATTTTGTTCATTTTAGGCAAAAATGTATGGGAGACACTTTTAGAAATAGATTGCAATTAGATGCAACTATCTTAGTCCAAAAGTGCTCAAATATATTAATTATTATGAGTCTTACATGCACTATTTTCAATACTAAGTGTAAACATATCTTTATTGTAGAATGACAATGATAAGGATTTAGTTTAATAGAGAAGTATTTCATCCACACAATACTCCCATAATATGCATTGATGCAAAATAGTCAAGCTTTCCCTTAACGACTTAGTCATGTACGTCTCACACACTTGAGGAGGAAGATAATGGTCATTGTATTTTCCATGGTAAAAAAACTTAATTCTAGATGAATACAATATTGATGATTGGGGATCATCAAATCCTACCTCAATCTCATAGTTTTGAGACTAAAAGTTGTACCTAAGTTTGTAACCAAGTTTGTACCAAAGTTTTTGTATGAAGGGTTCACTAAAATCTTACACTTTGAACATGAAAATTGTAAGTTGGATCTTTTCTATCCTAGGACAAAATCCAAGGCTACTAGTATAGGGATTCTTTTGGAAAAAGGTCAATTTGTCTATTATTTAGGTGTCTAGGATCACTTTTAAAGTAGAATAGGATTGATATTGTATTTGTTTGTCAATTTGTCATAAAACTCAACATTTGACCAATTGAATAATTCTAATACACATATGATGTAGCAAATTTGATTTAAACCTCATTATTAAATCCAAACCTATTGCTAATTACACAATACTAAGTGCCAATTTGACACACTAACCCATTACACATAGTTAATTTGCCACAACTTGACTAAACCCTTTTCTTAGCAAGACGAACTGTATATCTAACGAACCTAGTCCTAGCCAAGCCTTTGCTACTTAAAACCAAGTATTGACAACAATTTGACAATTTGATTTAACAAACAAACCTTGCAATTTGTCACAAACAAACCACAAGACTATTTGCTTATACACAACTTGCACACATTAGTCGACTAGCAATACACAAAAAATGTCAATCAAGTAAAATGGCCATTATCAATTATAATTTTAACTTCTTCAATCATTCCTGAATTAAATAATTCATCTTTGTTTCTCACAATTTGAATTCCAGGCCACCTGACTCATTCGTCAACTTGGTAGCTACTCCACAATCCTTCTCAGACATTGCCATTTGCATTGCAGTGGATTGATTTGCCAAATCAACTTGCGACTAATACTTTGCAACTGGACAAACTTAAAAGACACATTCTTAGACCTCACTCAATCTAGTGGCGTAAATAATTAATTGACGATTTAAAATACAATAGGAATCTACAAATTCATAAGGTGCTTCCTCTAATGCAATCCAACCATTTCGCATAAGGCAAATTGCAAATAATCAATAACACATTACACATTACACATTACAAATACACACATTCACAAAGAGGAATTGATTGAAAGAATATATTATACAAATTGTCAATGAGCCATATTCAATAGATAAGCTTTGATATGAATTGAAAACAAAAGACCAATAGACCTAGCTATATAGCCTCAAAGAGTTCCACGATGACTTGTCTAATATTTGATCTAAAAAGACACAAAGTCAAATTGTCACCCTTTTAATCTTGCCAAATTGCCCTTTTAGAATCTAATTCAAGTCCTTTTAACATTTCCATGAATTATCTAGCAATTTGACTCTTCAAAACTAGAATGCAATGATGTGACTAATGTATTAAGAAGCAAAAAGATGAAAAGGTAAATTGTTCAAAATTTAAATTATGGATACACAAACTTTCAATTTTTCTAACAAATATATACTACATACTATTCAAGAAATGAAAATTCATTTCAAAAACAATGTAATATGAATCTACAAGAATTTCAATTTCATTCAATAGAATGGAATACAATTTATTGGCTCAGATGATACCATGATCTATTATCTAATCATCATCAAATAATAAAGATAGAAGCCACCTATTATGATCCTTATTGATTTTCAACTTCTTAATTTGCTTGTAGAACTTTTTTATTATAAAATATTGAAGCACAAAGAAAAATTGGTTTGTGTCAAGTTGACAAGTATCTTGTAAAAGACATAAAGTTTGCATTTGATAACACAGTGCAAAGCCAATCTACTCAAAAGCACTTCTATATGAGAACTTTTAGCCTCATTTATAATAAAAATAGAATATTGTTGAAATGTGAGTAAAATTGACATTGTGTCATAGGATATGTCAAGTAGATGTTGTTTTACACTACATATACAACATTAACACCTAAAGAACCATGTGTCTTCTTGGAGCATACAACAAAGTTTGAGTAGTGTCACACCCCTATTTCCTTGGGGTGCTGAAGTGCCTTAGTGAGCAAGGGGGACTTTGGGGGTGACTTCCCAAGCCTTGCAATAGTCTAAGAAGGGAGAAATGAAGGACTCCCTAGAAAACAGGGCGCAATAGCACCATGTATTGGAAGAGAGTTTTAGCATATCAAATTATTTTGAAAAACTCTTAGTAAGATACTTCTAAGTGTCCAAAGAACACATGAGTTGGACTAGTTGGCTAGAAGTTATGGCCATTCAAAGTTGGGGGTGTCTTGGTGGTGTTGAGACACTTAAGGGTTAGGAGTGAAAGGTTTCCAAGAAATCACTCAACAAAGTATGGCATGTAGCATATCATTGGAAAGCTATAAAGACAAGGAATCTAGAATGCCAAGAATTGTGAGTTTCTAAGTCATGAGCCTAAAGTTATGGCTAAAGAAAGGACCGTGGTGAAGGCGTGACACCACTCTCAGAGAACCCAAATCTTTGGAGGGCCATAACTTTGTAAGAATCTGTCCAAATGGGATAAGTAAATAATCCATCAGCATCTACTTGTTGCTTAGATATCCGAAATAGGCTTGCGTGTGGGATTTGGAGCCCTAAATGCAAAGTAAAGCCATTTGAAAGCTCGGGAGTTCGAATGAAAGTGTAACTTGGCGATTTTGGTTGGAAATGGGTGGCCTTCTAAAAACCAAGGGGATTTGAGAAGTCCCTTCGCCCTACAAGGGTGGGGTGGGGGTTGCCAAATACCATAGAGTGTACTATAGGAGGTGTTGATTTCCCTACTCACTTACTCTTGGAGCCTTGGTGAGTCCTGGTGACTCAAGACTGGTGATGCAACTTCACCATCGGCTTTAAGGCACCATGGGACACTTGTGTGGGTGTCTTGGGGCACCAGTTGGGTAGAGTCCTACTCCTTGCTAAGCCATTTTTCATGTGTCTTGAGTTGTAAGTCTTGATTAGTTTTGCTATGAAAGTAGCAAATACACAACATGCCTAATATAGATTGGGGTGACACTCAAGGGCGGTTAAGATTGTGGTGAATAGTACCACCATAAGTCCTAGCATAGTAAGATGAAAGTTCCGTCCTCTGTCGGCAAGTGACATGCTTAGTGTCATGTGTAATAGTAGTCCCAAGGATTGGGACTTAGCAGTATGAGTTGGAAACGAGAACTAATGTTGTGGGTACTTGGCATGTACAATGTTAGTGAATCGAAGTGATATTGGAAGTGAAGTGTGGTGAGTCCAAGAAGCTATAAAAGGTTGCTTGGAGTTGTAAAGTGTTACTAGGGCTGCAACAAGTAAGTTCCTATGATCTCAACTTTTGACTTCATTTTAAAACTTTTTTTGGAAAATGGAAATTAGAATATCTTTTTAGAAATATAATTTTATTCCAATCAATCCATGGGAGCAAAATTTATGCCACAATTAGCTCAAAAAACAGTTCATTAGGCAACACTAAAAAATCACAAAAACTCAAAATATGTTTAATTCTTAAGAGATAAGTTAGTGACTATAGAAATCATTGTTTTTGACACCATGTGACATCATCTACTTTAAAAAAAATCCAAAAATATTTATTGGAGGTCAAACTAATATAGAAGATCTCTCCTTTCCACTCAAAATTCCAAGGATAAATAGATGTCCTTTTGTCCCATACAGAAAGATATTCTATCATCCATCGGATACTAAACATCTATGTCAACTTCTATAAGTTAAATTTTTTTTTTTGTTTCACAATGAAAATACTTATGTCTATATGGAAAGATTTGATTCATTCCACTTATACTAGGGATGAGAAAGTTAGAGAGAGTCTTAGTTTTGGGGGAATTTGTGAGCACTTCTTTACTCACCTTTGATAAATTTGTGAGCACAATTAGTTCTTGTTTCGTTTGTGGTTTTCATGCCAATTGGGTGCCTAGGCATGATCCATTGTGACTTCCAAGCAATGGATCTTTGTAGAGTGCCAAAGTACGCAAAAACATACAAGAAAAGTAATGAAAGTTCACACTAACTGCAAAAATTTACCTAAATGGCTGAATTCAATAGGCCATTGTGATTTTCTAGTGCAAGTAGAGAAAGTATAGATTTAACCACTCCTAATTGTAGATAATTTTATTCACTTTCTGAAAACATAATACTTGACCTAATTTAAGCAACAATTATGAGTGGATGAAGTCATCTTTTGGAAGGGCTATCAAAACTGCATCCGTTGTTTTATGTTAGTTTCCTATTTCTATTTACTTTGAGACTTTTTACAATTGCTTAAGATATTGATTACTTCCCAAAACCTAAGTTTGAGCTTGGTGGATTGAAAAATCTAATTTTTCAACCAATTTCTAGCTAGAACTTCATCCCTCAATATCTCATGGAGGTTTGGGCCTTTATATAGTTTAAGGTATTCTTAGACTCCTCTCAACTAGCTCTAAAAGTTCATGTTCTTAACTTCTTACTTCAACCTACCTTCTAAGTTCTTAGAAGTTCTTAATTCTAAGTTCTTTTGTTTCTAAGCCTTGGTAGTTACTCCTAACAAGTTACTATATTTTAAACTTATGGTCAATTTCATAAAAATGGCGGTGTTCCATTAAATTGGCGGTATTCTAGTAAATTAGTGGTCCATTTCACTACTTTGGCATGGTCGGAAATCTAAACTTGTCCTAGATGTTAGAAATCTAGATCTGTCCTAGATGTATAAAATCTAGAAATTTCATAGATATTTCAGACTGTGCAGTCTATAATCTATAACTCTTCTAGATTTTTGAAATCTATAAGTGTCCTAGATGTTCGAACTCTAAAACAGTCTTAGATGTCCTTTTAGAGTTCAGACTGCGCGATCAGAAAAATGGCATTTGAATACCGCCATTTTAATGAAATTGACCATACTTCTATTAATTTTTGTTTGTAGAGGCTAACTCTAGCTTTCCGAAACATTGTGATTTTCAGGATTTGGATTCTCTTAATGGAAGCTATGCATGGATGAAGATTGACTACTAATGAGTTCCTCAAACTTCATCCACGATTTCCTTCTAACCTACAATTCGAAACTAACTTTTGTTTTTTTACATTCAACTTCCTATTTTCCTAATCTTATTCCAAGTTTTTGAGTTCACCTAAGTTTTGTCCGTTTGAAGTCCTATACTTCATCCACTTATATCTTACTCATTTTAACTCTATTTTTTAATTATCATAAGTTTTCTGAAATGTCGGAAATTTTCTTACAGGATTGTAAATATAAACCTTGGAAAAAACCTAATCTTAATACTCTGACTTGGACTTGTAATTTGGCTAAGAGTTGAAATGGCTAATCAAGAAAATTAAAGAAAAGATAGAATAATTAGCAACTTACTTGGATTTGGGCCTCATCTATGAGGTGGTTGAATACACCTTCAAATACTTTGTTCGCTATGTTTGGTTTCTTTTTGTATTTTTGCTCATTGCTTGAATTATTGAAATTAATACAAGTTTGGGAAGTTTGAACTTTCAACTATTTTCCTTCTTTTCCTTTCTCGTTTTCTATAGTCTTTCACTATTATTCTAATACAATCATTGTATTTCAAGAATTGAATTTGAATAGAATACAATAATTGATGCAATATTAATTGACTTTTGATACTTCCTACTTCCTATCACTATAAGAGAAAGGAATATTTTAACCCTTAAAGGATGGATTGGTGACCATGGAAATCATGGCTTTTGGAACCATGTGACATCATCTACTTTAATAAAACCAAAAATATCCATTGGAGGTCAAACTACTATAGAAGATCTTCCTTTTCCACCCCTAATTTCGAGGATGAATAGTTGCACTTCTATCCTACAGGAGAATTCTTTGTCATCCATCGGCTACAAAAAGTCCTTGTCGACATTTAAGGGTTAAGTATAGTCCTAGTAGTATAGTCCTATAGGGTGATTGCAACAAACACTTCACCTTTTTTGATTAAAATTGTAGTTTTGGGTCGTAGGATTGGCAATACTACGAAGTCCTATTAATTTCACACGTCAAGAGTGTGCTTGTGAATCTGAACCATCGATTTTGGCGCCTCTGAATTTGAACCGTTGATTTAGTACTATGTAGTACTATAGACTACTAAGGCCATATTTGTTATATTGAGACCTTTCACAGTCTCAATTTTATCCTCGACTCGAGGATAAACCGTTTTATCTCTTTATTGGTATTTTTTTATAAATAGGTAACAACACCAACTTTTAGAATTTCATTATAGGATCACTATTTGAGCATTATTTCTTTTTTATTTCAATTCCTAATTTTTTAAATGAATTTTCCAATAAGTAGCATTCTGTTTCAAAATCTACGAAAAGTCTCAATATAACGAATATGGCGTTTACTATGGAGTACTACATAAGCCACTAGCAACAAAAAATAGCAAAAAAAGGGTTTGTGGACTTTTTCATTTTTAAGAATTAAAAAAAAACTGTAAAAGAATTCATAAAAAAAGACATTTTGCTAGAGAAGGTTGCACTCCCATTGCACCAAAAAATTCATGTAGGAAATTTTTTCACTTTTTGTAGCCTTCCCGCAAAGGAAGGTCACTTTGACCCCATGTGTGCAACCGACATGTTGCTATTTTCACAAAAACTCTTTGATAGTCTTTGCAAAGGTAGTACACCTCCAACATACCCAATTTGTGGCTTCCAATTTGCATTTTGGGGTCCAAAATAGTACTACAATCCAATAGAATGGCTAAAATAGATATCCAATCAAGGGTAGGTTTAAAATAGTAAAATAATTTGAAAAAATTTGAAAAAATGAGGGAATGTTTGAAACTTCTGCATCTACCTTTATTTCAAATTTCATGGCAAATGGACTAAGGATGCCAAAGTTATGAGCACAAACCACTAGTCCAAGGGTGTCACGACCCTCATCAAGAGGCGTGCCCGGCCACCTTGGTGAGCAAGGGGGACGTTGGGGGTGACTCCCCAAGCCTTGCAAGAGATGAGGTGAGGGGGACTAGGGGTCCCAATCGATCAGAGCGATGTAGCGCTCTGATTCGGAAGAATTTGGGGGCGTGTCGCACATGCTTAGAAAGCTTGTGAGAAGACGCGTCCATGGGTCCAAAGAACGCGAGAATCCAAGTTGGGAGTCAAAAGATATGACTTCTCAAAGTTGGCAGTGTCCCGGCCGCGTCTTGAGGCATGGGGACGTGGGAAACAAGGTTTGGGAGGGTTTCTTTGAGCCAAATAGGGCATGCCGCATATCATTGGAAAGCTAAGGAGACAAGATTTCTATAATGATAAGGCTCATGAAGAGATGAGCTGTGAGATAAAAGTTATGGGCATCCAAAGAGGGTGGAGTCCCGGAGAACTACACCTCCCGGGGGACTTGTACCTTTGGAGGGCTATAACTTCCTCAATACTTATCGTATTGAGTAAAGTGAATAGTGCACGGTGATTTAAGGAAAATGTAGATCACGAAAATGGGCTCGCACTTGGGATTTGGAGCTTGAAGCTAAAAGTTATCCTGATGGGAAGATCGGGAGTCTTTTGGGGGGCCGGTTTGGGGATATCACTTGGAAATGGGTTGTCTTCCAAGATGGGATGCATCTTGGGGGTTCCCGGTGACCTCTAGTATTGAAGGGGGTTGCCGAATCCCACAGAGAGTACTATGAGGAGGGGTGGTCTCCCTCTTCACTCCCGGATGGTGTCATGGTGAGCCTAAGTGGCCCCGGGTGGTGAGGCTAGTGTTGGAGCCTCACCACCACTTGTGTGTTACCGTGGAGTGCTTGTGCACTCCTTGATACCAGTTGGATGGTGTCCCACTCCACACTAGACCATGGTGTGAGTCCCGATTAGTGAGTCCTGAAATGAGTTGGGTTGGGCCTAGTAGGGAGTTGGGTCCCATTCAAAGGCGGTTAAAACTGGTAGGAGTAGTGCCTCACTGAGTGCTTGGACATCAATGGAAGTTCCGCCCCATGTCATCAAATGACATGTCAAGTTTCTTGTGGGAGTTAAGTGTTGGAAGGAAAGGATTGGGAGTCACGGAGGAATGGGGAACCCCGTGACTTGAGTTGAAACCTAACATTGTGGGTGCGTGGCATGTGCAGTGTTAGGAGAGCGTGAACCTTGGTAGCACTAAAGTGTTAAGTGCTTAGAAAGTTAGCTTAAGGTGGTAAGTGTCACTAAGGGGCGTGACAAAGGGTAAGAAGATAAGAAATAGGACAAGTGTTTCTTGCAATTATCCTATAAATAATGACTTAAAAGGGACATTTCTAGTGAAATGTTACTAGAAATACATGTATTTTAAGCAAAAAAATTCTAAAAACACTCCTTTCATGTCATTACTTGTAGGATTATACTACTAGGACTATACTTAAAACATGCCTTTCTCTTGCAGTGCATTCAAATCAATTATTATTTTATATAACTCTAATGGTTTGAAACACTTCTCTCAAAATTTCCTCCTAATCTTTCACAATGGCTAACCTTCCAACTCCCCAACTTGTCTCTTCATTTTTCAATTTGCAACTTTCTAACTCCACTCTCTCCTCTAGTTAGTTAAAATTGAACTCATGTCTAATTTGAGGGTTGGCTAAGTTTTCCAAGTTCCTCTTAAATTCTACGTTCTTCAAAGGTTGGATTTTGTCTATAAGAAGTTTCCAATTGAGATTAATTCTACACTTCTTTCCCCCCCCCCCCCCCCCCCTCTCCTACCTCTAATTATCTACTTAGATTGTTGATTTCAAACTACCACTTTTACATTCCATTTTTTTTTAAATGAATTTTTTTTTATTTTAAACCATCAGCTAGTATAGCCTGAGCAATTGAGAAAACTCTTGGAGGAAATGTAGCTTGGTCCATTAATTTTTTGTTTTCAGATTATAGCAAAGCTCATCTATCGCATATAAGTCATTGATGATTTGTATCAATATATTCCTTCAATCGATTCCTCTTTGTAAATTTGTGTAATTGTGATTGTGTACTAGCAATTTTGCCTTGTTGATGGCTAAAATGTTGTAGGTTTAGCACCTTGTAAATCTATAGATTCCTATTTAAAACCGTCAATTAATTATTTATGCCACTAAATTGTGCAAGGTCTAGGAGTGTGTATTTTAAGTTGGGCTAGTTTTAAAGTATTAGTGGCAAGTTGATCAAGAAAATCAATCCACTGAAATACCAATGGTAATGTTTGAGAAAGATTGAGTAGTAGTTGATGGGTTGATGGATGAGTCAAGTAGCGTGGAAGTTAAATTGCGTGAAGCTAAGTTGAGTGAATTATTCTTGGAAAGATTGAAGAAGATAAAAATTATGATTATTAATTGCCATCTTACTTGATTGAAAATTATTTGTATATTGCTAGTTGACTAATATGTGCACGTTGTGTATAAGCAAATAGCCTTGTGGTTTGACTGCGGCAAATTGCAAAGTTTGTTTGTTATTTCAAATTGGCAAATTGTTGTGAATACTTGGTTTTAAATAGCAAAGGCTTGGCTAGGAGCCTAGATCTAGATTCACCATATATACATTCCATCTTACTAAGAAAAGTAATTAGCTAGGTTTTAGCAAATTGACGATTTACAATTGATTATTATATTAAATCATCACTAAACATTGTCTAATTAGTAAAAGGTCTGGATTTAATAATGAAGTTTGCATCAAATTAGTTGAATCATATTTGTGTTAAAACTATTCAATTGGTCAAATGTTGAGCATTATGACAAATTGCCAAACAAATACAATATCAACCCTATCCTACTTTAAATGTGACCCTAGACACCTATACGATAGACAAATTGAGCTTTTTCCAAAATGAATCCCTATACTACCGGTAGTGACGTTAGGTTTTGTCTTAGGATAGGAAAAATCCAACTTACAAGTACCAAAGGTGACTCCTTGATTGTCTAATTTTTGTCTTTAAATATCTTGTGGCATAGGATTTAAAAGATTAGAAACTAGTTTTTCAACGTTGTTTTCACTACTTGTTCAAAGGTAAACTAGGAATTCCAAAATTATATTTATGAAACTAAATTTGGTGACCAAGAAGGAAATTCCACTATCAAGAAAACACACTAATTTTTGTGAGATTTCCTCTAAGACTCTCTAAGTCAAAGCTTCACTGTCAAATGGATTTTTGCTAAATTTTCTAAGATACTTCCAGTCAAAGCTTCACCTTTAAGTGGATTTTTGCTAAATTCTCTAGAACATTCTAAGTCAAAGCTCTATTGTGAATCTAAAAACTACAACAATACTATCGCACCTCTGAAGACACACAAGCCAAAGCTTTGTTGTTTGGATGGAACTAAGGACATTCCTATAATGAATGAAACAATGATAGAAAAGTTAGTTTAGCATACACATTAGTGGATACACACAAATTAGTACAAGTGGATTCATACAACCAAATGTCAATACAATACTTTTAAACATAAACAAGTTAGTTAACAAAACATCAATACTTTCAACAAGAAATCACTCTAGAGGCCTCCTAAAGTGGCATCGCCAAAGTATGGTGGGGAGTGGGCTCTAGGATTAATACAACAATATAATCGTGAACTTAAAACTCAACAAAAAAAATTCAAGGTTAGTGCAAACAACTCAAACAAAGCACAAAACAAGCTAGGAAGGTTTGAAAGGACCTCAAGTCCTTCAAAACTTGCAAAAAATATTGACATGTGAAGCTTGAAATGCTCCGAAAACACACATTAACAACTTTGGCTCAAGAATGGCCAAAAAGTTCAACTAAATGGACCAATGTGTCAAAGTGCTAACAAATTGGCTACAAAGAATAACAAAGGGTGTTTTGAAAGGAAAATAAATGCCCTTATATATTCTTCCAAAGGCACCCACTTCCTTTCATTTCCACGGGATAAACTTATCATTTAGAATTTTCATTCTCATTTGCCAATTTTGACTTTCTACACTAGACCAAAACTCTAATTTTTGAAAAAAGATTACAAATGGATTGTGCCATTGGAGTTTGACTTTTTGTGAAAAGTAACCAAACCAGGCCTTTAGAAGGCATTATAGAATAATAAAATACCTAAATTAGTCCTCATTCCAATTTCATACGCTCTCGGTACACTGGTCAACTTTGTTGTAAACTTTAAATTTGCTGATAATAAAAGAATCTTGCTAGTTCGAGTACTTTTGACTATTGGAATGTCTTCAAACTTGTCAGAGTGTATTCTTAACATTAAAAAATCTAGTGTGATTTTTAGTGAGATTTTATCGCACCCCGAGTAATTTCTATGAATTTTGGTAGTTGATAGTTTGAGAGAAGATCTTTTGACTATTAGAAAATTTCAGAATTTTTTGTAGAACTTTTTGTGGAACCTTTCATGGAATCCCACAAAAGATGTGCAAGCCCGTTTTATTACTTTGTACATATGAAGGAAGAGAGACATATCCCACTATCTCCTTTAACCCCTAAAGGACCGAGTGTATTTGAGCGAAGCTCTTGTTTTCTTGACTAGCTCTTGTAACAAATATAATTTTTCAAATGTGTGATATGATTTTGATGATTGCCACAATTGAGATGAAAGAAGACTTATGTAGCTTTCCTAGGAAAATAAGATCAACAAAATCGCACAATTTTTGAGAAAATGCCACCGTTGACAAAATTGATGAAAGATATCCAATTCAGTAGAACTTTGTACATGTGCTGAAAGTGGAATGTTGAAATCGGAATGCTCAAAAGTGATCCAAAAACTCTAATTTTTTTTCCACAAGTACTTATCATCATGATTTAGATGTGAAATTTTTTTTAAATCATTTTGAGGTGTGGAAAAAAAGATATGAGCACATGATGTGATAGCCTAGAGTACTTTTCCTAATCTCAAAAAAATTCACCAAAAATCGCTCACTCAATCATTTCTTGATCAAATTGTACCGATGTATTCAACAAAAAAAAACCCATCTAGGGTCTCTTTGTTGGTCACGGACTATTAGTGAGGTTCACATTCCGTATATTCTACAAATGTAGTTGCAAAAGCCATGTGGTGGCCTTATGGTCCTCTAGGGGTTAAATTCCAGTGAATAAAAAATCTTTCACACTAGAGGGAATCTTAGCAAACTAATTGCGCCACTAGACTCCTAGCATAATTTTCATCTTGAAACACCTTAATTGGATAATAAATATCCTCCACTGATCCATCTTGAGTTTTCTTCACCAAAAGACTAGCAATTGGAGTTTCTACTATTTCACAAAAAGAAATGGGAAATTGAAACCCTTCTTCAAGAATCAATTGGGGTTCTCACCCTTTTTCCCTCTGACCAATTTAGACATGATCTTTCATATACAAGGCAGGTTTGGAAAATTTGGGCAATACCCATTGTTTGTACAAATATTTGATTCCCACCTTATTTACATGAAGAATTTGGGGTTTTTTGAAGGAAAACACTCTATTTATGACCAAATGCTATATTAGCATGTAACATATATATTTGGGTCTTACACTCTTTGGGGGGATTTTTGTATAAACCACAGTCAAATGGAAAATAAAAAACAAACATAGAGTCCTAGGTGATGAATTGGGAGCTTACAAGAGACTGATACCAAATCAAATGTCGAAAAAAAAGTGAAATTGGCACATACGAGTGGATGTACAGGTTTAGAAGGGGAGAATGTCATGATGAAAATATTGCATTACTTAAAAATATATGTTTATATTGATTTGATTTGGATTTAAATAAACAATAAGATAGCGGAAAATCAAGCAACCAAACAAATGGGAAAAAAAAGTGGGATCGAGGTAAAAACCATTGTTTAGGGGTCAATGCGAGAGCTTGTTAACAATCTTTGAATGCCATGTATCTTGTCTGAGCTCAATGGTGGGTAGCGCATCAACTACTTATTCATACTTTACTATTGATGTCAAGTTGCAGGTTATCTGAATTAGTCAACGAGCTCAACATGATTTGAAATAAGGATTGGTTGAATAACCACCGCCGCACCAAACCAGCCAACCAAATCCACAACTTGATGACTAAATTCTACTTTCAATTGGGTATATCACCTTTGTCGACCAATCTCTTTCTTATTCCTCATTTTAGTCTTTGTCTATAACGATTTCATGATTTTATTTTACTTTTCTTAGAATTTGATAAGTATTAGTATTGATTTGGTTTTGTTGCATAGTTAAAAGGTAACAATTGTTTACCTTTTCTTATGTTAGTTTTATAAAATAGTTAAAAAAATAAAATAAACCATTTGGTTACAATTAAGAGGCCCATCCATATAAAAGAGGAGGTATGGGTTGATTCAAATGGCATTTGTTATCTAAAAAACGTCTTGGGAAGTTTCTTGAGGGTTTTGAGTAGTGTGGAGTTTGAGTTTGATAAGAGCATTTTTGGAGACAAAGTATGAAAGGAGAGGTCTTCTAATATATGGGGAATTTTACAATAAAAATTGGAGGAATTGTGTATCTTAGTGTTATGATTTTAAAAAGTCCATTTTTACTTGAAATGAAATTGACATGCAAGATTTGTGCCTAATTTGAGTGGCAGAAGGTCTATTGCTTCTTATATAGAAGGGCAAAGACTTTGACTGACTATAGAAGATGGATAAATATTTTGTTTGCAATGAAAATTTGAGAGAATCTAAGAGATTTTGTTAGCAATTCAAAAATCTATCATTCATCTAATTTAGAGTTTTTAAAAATGAGTTGTGAGTATTGAAGTGAAAAATGGTCTGCTACCCTCTATTCTAAGAGAAAAAACTTTGAGTGGCTATAAGAGTCAGAGAAACTGCTAGAATGTTTAAAGATTTGGAGAAAAAAGTGAAGATTGTGTTAGCTTTTTTAAAAGCTATCACTCATCTTTTTTATACTCATAATACAACAACAACACTAAATCCAAGTTTGGCTATAAAATTGGAAGAATTGAAGACTTGAGTGTTGTGGCTTGTGACTTTCTTTTCATTATAAATTTTACTGTTGCAGGTGGCATGGGTTATACCATTGCTTAGTTTCATTTTGTGTCTTAACAACAAAGTGGGGTTCTTTGCCCACACGGGCGAGACTTGTTTTGTTCTCATAGTAAGACTAGATTGATAATCAACAAACTGTAAATTTGAAAGTTTAGAATCTATATTCACATATGGTAACTTGTGGTATGCCATTGGTTCTAACCATTATGTATCTCGTAGTTTTTTATTTCTACCTCAACCCATGAACCACAATAGAGCCAAAACAAGATAGGCCAACGGGGAGCAATTCCAAGGAAGTATAGAAGATTCAATTATCAAGACTCAAGATTTGAACCTGACTACATCTTCTTTTGTTTTGAGCCATTCCTAGTTATAGCCAAGATCACTATAAAAGAAGGGTCTCTAATCAACACAAAATGAATTGATTTGTGTTGATTGTAAAAAAAGAAACTTTTTGTATTGATTGAGATGCTACATTTTTTTGATAAAAAATAACAATGAACAAAAATTTATTGATTGTGACAAAAAAATAAAATCTACTTAATTCATACGACAATTTGTTAAACATACTCCAAGTAGAATATCAAACCTCATTTTGTCTTCAAAGAATAATTTTTTTCAAAAAACTTTGAACTTGAAAAAAGGTGGGAAATCAAACCAAATTTCAACTTCAAAGATCCTTTTGACATTTCAAGCCTCCAATCAAAAGTTATGGGCAAATTTTAGAGAGGGAGTTTTAAATTGTCAAAAAAAATGTCTCTTCCAACCCTTCTTTAAAATTTGCCCATAACTTTTGATGAGAGTCTTTATATGTCAAAAGGATCTTTGAAGATGAAATTTGGTTTGATTTCCCACCTTTTTTCAAGTTCAAAGTTTTTTGAAAAAATTTGTTTTACTATGCCTATATGAGGTCTGAAAATCTATTTAGAATATGTCTACTAGTTTTGACTTAACTATGAGCAGTTGAGCTCCTACTCATCCTAATCACACATATCCCATATGGTTTAATCTACCTCTTACCACCTCACTTGTATAAAAAATTTGTCTTATCTCCTCCATAAAAATAAATGTAAGTTGCATTCTACATTCAATTGCTCCTTATATTTAAGCATTTTAAATGTTTTGTAGAATTCTATAAAATGAAATTATGAAATGTTTCTCCTTTGAAATTTTTTAATAAATTATTCTACATTAATATGCCCTATGGGTATGGTATGTGCTAATGTGGCAGTACTTGCATGGTTGGTTTTGCCTACGTGACAAATTTTAGAATAATCATAATTTGACTTAATCAAGAAAAAAAATCAGCATAGATTTGTTGACTAACCCCTAAACTTCCTTGACTATGCTATCACCAAAAACCCTCAAAAACTGCCATTTCTAATACAAGTACCAAATTTTTGAGAAATATCATTTGTAGACACATGTAACTATAGGATCTTGTAGTACACTACATTGAGAAGATGTGGAAAAAAATTCAGAGAATTCCACTGTGTAGATTGCAAGAAGTTAGCATTTCAAGTGACAAAAATCCTTTTGGGGGCCTTGTGAAAAACGGGCAGCTGCACTTCACAAGGTCACATTTGTATGAAAAAATGTCCAAAATGGTGGTGCTTCTTTAGATTCATTCTTCAATGTAAGCTAGCTACATGCTTGAAAATTTCAAGATCATTTGGAATTGTGCAACATATAGGAAAAAAATAGTAAGTAGAAAGATGTAGAGAATGATTCAAAATACTCAATTGTTAACAATTTATTAATGGAATTGAAAAATCCCAATCCCAATGGTTGTAATGTTGTAATAAACAATCTATATCTAATGTTTTTATTTGTTTTCCAAAAATATGGAAAATTGAGTTAAATAAAGGACTTCAAAGTTTATTTTAGAGTAGAGAATCCATACTTGTCCACAAACTAAAACATCTCATAACTTTTGACTCATTGATCAAAATGGAATTATTCTAATTTTTCTATGTATATATAAATTTTGAAAATCAATTTCAAATTTTTATTTTTGAAAATAACCGATTTTTTCAGATCTACCCAGATTACCCAAGTTGAGAAACAAACTACATATTAGGCCATAACTTCTGACTCATATTTCCAAATGCCTCGATAATTAGTGCAAGTAAAAGATATTCTTTGTCCGCCCCTTCTATTAAAATTTGGGCCAAAAACATGGAAATCTCTAGTCACTCATACCTACCCTAAAAAATTATATTGCCAAAAAACACACCTTGGTCCTTTAGGGGTTAATATCCGAGCAAAAATGTCCTAATCAACTATCTAACCAATTGTACTAACCTATATATATATAAGTTGATTATCATGTTGGTTTAGATATTGTCTTTTCTCATAGTGGATCCTCATGATTTCTTGAGGCAAACCTCTCTCTATTCAACAATGCTTGAAAGGACCCTCACATCCTTCAAAAGAAGATTCAAAGTACAAGAAAGATGAGCAAAATGCTCAAGAACACAAGAAGAACATAAAATGTAGCCAAATTGGTCATAGCTTAGAACCAAGGAAGTGTTAGTGATTCGACAATATAAGAAAAGGGGTGGTTTGTGAAAGAAGAGAGGGGCCTTTTGTACTCTTCCAAAAGCCTTCCTATCCTTCATTTGACCTATAGATCTAGAATTGATACTAATTATCGTTAATTACCATAAAAAATAAAAACTAGTACAAGATTGTACCTAACTTTCAGACAAAAGATCCAAATAAAAAACTTATTGTGGTATTGGCTTAAGAAGGCCCAAACTACCTTTGGAGATATTCTACTTCCTACTCCCAAGTCATTCAGACTCACACAATCTAGTGAATTGTAAATAAAAAAAGATGTGAAAATCCCCAAACAATGGAATTTACATCTTCTAAAGGATTTGACTTGCCTAGAGTGCCCGTAGGATTTGTAGAAGTAAAAAAAGATTCATCATTGACCTTCTTTGGATATCACTAGTCCTTTAGTATGTTGGTGAACACATCGAATGGTTTAAATTCTGCACAAATTAAGTGAATTTGCTATTTAGGTACTTGTCAATGTCAAAATGCTTTGGAAATTTTGGGGGCATATTATTACCCCCCAAAATTGTATTCTAATTTTTAGTGGTATTTTACCACCACTTGGATAATTTCTAGAAATTTCCCATGATTGATAAAAGTGGTTGACTTTCCATAGAGTCATCTTTTGTATTTGAAAAATTCGAAACTTTTTAGATAACTTCTCAAAAGTTTTCAAATATTGAGTGCAAGCTCATATTCTTACTCTACACCATTCATAAGAAAGTGTAAATAATTACCTTCTTCAAAACCAAATGAAATTTGAATCTCTCAATTGAAAGGAAATTTTGATGAACTTATTTTGTTGTTGAGTTGTTGCCAGACTTTTATACTGAAATAACTCTCTTTAATCTTTGACCATGCCTTCCCCTCATACTACTTGAATTACTACCTTGTACGAAATGAATGCTACTAGTATTTACAAATCTAACTTTCTTTGACTCTCTTGAATTGGATGGTGACCAAGGCTTTTTTTTGTCTTTTCAATGCTAGATTGGACCGGAAAAAAAATTGGCTAAATTGTCAAAAAAATTGTGAAGTTTTTCACCATAAAACTTTGAAATAGAAAAAAACTTGGATGAGATTGCTCAATTGTGGATGAAAAGCAAATTACATACATGTGATATGTGCTAATGTGATATTTTCTATCCAATTTGTGGAGGACTATTGAAATTTGGAGCACTACTATAACACTTTATATTTCCACTTTGGCACTTCAAAAAAAAAATGAAAAAACCCCCCTGATGGTGACCTCTAAATAGACTAACTACAAGTATACCTAAAGCCAAAAGACTCTTCTACTAGGAAATACTCCGTACTAACTATTGTTTAGCCTAGATTTGTCAATGCACTTACAAATTTAGTTTAGTTTCTAAAAGGAATCTCACAATAGTGAGACTTGGCTATCTTTTAGACACATAATTGACCTCTCAAATAGTGAGTCATATCCTCAAAGCGAAGAATTGGAGTGGTTTAGGCACTCCGGGCTTGTAGGTTGAAAAACTACTACTATTTGGAGTACATTAGTAGAGACTTTTAGCAATTTTAGTTTAAACACTCCTTTTATGATTCTTTTACTACAATTTTCATAAAAACTAAGCAAAAGCAAAAAAAATTGAGAACAAATTGCCAATTTGGAGGCTCATACAACCAATGAATTGCAAAAGTCATTCAAACATACATGACAACATGGAATTTATAACAATAGTCTATCCAAACCTATAGTAGAGGATATAAAGATATAGACATGTAAATACAAAATCTTAAAACACCTAGCTATTATATTAGAACTTGATGTTGTAAAAATCTATATAAATATTGGCACAGTTTTCATATGAACCTTCAATAACAAGCTAATCTCTAGGTTGGTGCTCCAAGACCTTTTTTACCCGTATTCATTATATGGAAATCCATTGCAGAGGAACATAATTGAGAATTTTTCTCCACATTTGAATTGAGTCTTTGTGTTCAACCTTCACATGTAGCTTTTAGTATAATCTATTTTTCTTGAACTAATATTTCAATCCAACCTCTTGTGCTTGTCCCCCTTCTATCACCTGTCTCATGAGATATATGTAAAAAATTGATAAACAAAAGAATTGCCAATAATAACACATACATGGATTTTTAGTAGGAAAAGTTTATAATAGGTTTACCACCTCAATCTCTTATCAAGTAAAAGAATTGGTTAATTAGGTTTCCACCCTCAAAGTCTCAAATACACATACATATACCTAGACACCTAAATGTTCAAACCTAATGTATCTACATAATATTGGTGAAAGTCTAGAATTCATAATATTTGCTAAGTATTTTATTATTATAAAAAATTCAACACTTTATTTCTTGAAATGAATTTCTGCTTTGTTATTGCAAAAGTGTTAGGTAATTTTTTATGTACATTGTATTATTCCAAAGAAATATAAATATTTAATATTAGTTATAATCTCATATGGTATGAAAAATAGTGTTAGAGCATCTTGACCCATACAACAAATGAGACAATTACATGTATTAGATGAAAAGTGCACAATTAATGTTAGACCTACCACATGATTATCAATGACAAGAAAAATTCCCAATTTGATGGGGTTGATAATTTGGCCAAATACCGATTTTTCTTCTACAAATTGGGCTTTGGCATAATAAATGGTAGAAACTCTTTTTGCTTCTTAGACTAGGAGGCTTGTTGTTGATTGGAAATTACTACAATGAGTGCACGGGGGTAATAAACATGTACTTCTATCTCGAAAAAAATGACATGTTGTTTTGATGTGATGAACTTTTGTCAAAGAAGTGTACAACCAATTAAGTGAGCTTTTTAAAAACAAATTTTGATAAACCATTGTGATTAGATTTACTTTACTAACACTACAATTTCAAATACCAAGTGTAAACATTCTATTTAGTATTTCCTATACTCTTAGGAGCATCTCCACTCACGTGGCACATGTATTAGCTCCCTTGGACAATGGCAGAGCCAAATAAAGTAGTGAATTGCCACTCTACTAAGTGTACCATCCTCAAAAACTGCAAACAATCTCAAAAATCACAACAACAAACTCTTCTTGCCCTCGATAAACTAAAAGGAAAAAGTTGTGAACCAACTTCAAAACATTGTTCCTACAAAAAATCCAAGATTCTTTGTCATTTGAATAGGTCAACACATTTGCTACAAAAGACATAGAAATCTTGAACCCTATGAATCCCTAGGAAGAATGCAAATGTAGGTTTTGAGAGTTTTTGGCAAAATAAATTATAGTATGAAAAGATCTAAACATCATATCTTCATTTTTACAAGTTTTTCTTTTCTTCATATTTCTACATAAACTCATTTAAAACCTTGCACAATAACTGTAAAGCACCAAGTCCTTTTTTGTTAGCTTTTAAAATCCAAGGCTTTCTTTTCATCTAAAAACATCTAAAAGTGCCATTTCTATTGCAAAGAGAATTTTTTTCCATTTCTAAGTACAAGATCTTGAATGAGACTATTGTGAAAAGGTGTGGATGCAATTTCAAGAATTTTAACCACATAGATTATAAGATATTTGCATTTAAAGTGTAGAAAATAGTTTTTTTTGCAACTTATTCAACTAGATTTTGGGTCTTTAAATCTTCTTAACTTAATTAAAAATTATATTCCTCCAAAGCTAATGTGATTTCCTATCTTCCAAAAAAAATTCAGAAAATTACATGTGTCAAAAATTGAAGTCACACAAGCCTATCCAAAATACCAAGAATATCCCAAGGGGAGTTTTGGACTTTCAGGTTCATATAATAGACAAAAGTAATGTTTTCAAGATAAATTGAATGCACTTCATCCATTTCCTAAGGCTTCAACAATAGGTCAATCTTGAAAACATTCATAATTCATCCAATGGATGCCAACTTTCTTATGGGTTAAGGGAACTATACCTAAAATAGACCACTCCTCAAAATCAACTCCTATTTTTGAAGGGGAAACTAAATAGGGAGGATATCCCAAATGGTGCACATTATAATGTGGAATTGGGGGCCATTTTGAGTAGTGTGTAGTTCTAATAATAGTAGTATGGAGGTGGCAACCTTACAAGTGGTCAATTTTGGGTATACTTTTTGTTGTTTTAACTTCTTCTCTATGACATGTTTCAATACTACTAGTGTGATTTCTTGATGTGCATCAAATGGATTTTGGCATTACCTACATGACACTTTTAGCACCCTACTCCCTACATCTTAAAAAATTTGTAACTAATTCACAATGTGTCCAAAAATTACAGAACCACTTGCATTTTTATTCCTAGTCCTTCAACAACAAAATATGTTGTTTGTTTTTCCGGAGCATATTGATCATGCCACAAAGCTTATTCATGCACTTTTAGGTGAGTTACTACCGTACGTTTGGGGCAGCGTCGGCACATTGTTGCCGAATAATTAATTAAAATTCCTGTAGTAGGTTCGGCAAATTAGAATTCAATTTTTAAAAATTCAACATTATAGTCAATTGCTTACAATGCATTCGGCAATCTATTCCTAAAGTCTTATCCATTACATGGAAAGACAACTTCTTTATACAAGTAGGGTGGTAGGAGGTGAAACAACCCATGTGGGATATGTCAATTAGGATTAGTAGGAGCTTTACCACCCATAGTTAAACTCTCTTCTTTAAATTGTCTCATATCCTTTGAGGATTCATGATGAACAATGCATTTCATGATAAAAGTGAACCTCTCTACCCATATAGGTCTTGACAATGAATAAGTATGGCCACTCCACATCGCCATCAAGGACATTTTTGATCGTAGATGGTAATTGGATTTCATATTTTCTTTTTTGTCAAATAAAAGACATTTCCTTCTTTTACGACAATTAGGTCAGTTATTTCTTTCTGAATTTGTCAATTTCTCTCTTTTATTTATTTATTTTTCCGTCTTTCTTAAAAATAATTATTTTCTGCCGACCCTGACCCAAAGGTACGGTATGAAACAAAGTCAGCCGGTTGAATATACACAAACGGGTGGAGATGCTCTCCCTCGCTGACGGTATGATACTGCAGAAGTACCAAACTGCAACCGTATTGCTGATTTCTCTAGAAGCCGAAGTTCTTAATTTATTCCTTTGACAGTACAAACATTTCTTAGGTCGTTAAAAACTGTACACTGTCAGAAGATGTTTCCACTTTCTAAAACTAGACGGCCGTCAAATTGTTAAACACTACGGAGTATAACTTATTATTAGAAAAATGGTTTCCAAGGCACTGCCTATCTTGGTGGTAACTTACTCCCTGCCAGGCAACCGGTGGCTGGCAGGTTTTGTATTTTGCCCTGGCTTGCAATGAAATTCTGTTTCATTTGTTTCGAAAAAGAACAAAAAGAAAAAGAAAAAGAAAAGGCAATACCTATCTTTCAAACCCAACTGCTCACTTGCCACCTGCTATTGAATTCCATTTACCTACAACTGAGTTCTCCATAACAAACACAATTTTCTACAAAACAATAGGGGTTGTGACACCTTCTTTACTCCTTTCTCAATCTTTAGAGAATGGGGATTTGGCACTCTCTCATTGGCTCTACTTGGTTTGTAGAGATCCTAATCTTTGAAGACTTAGAGTGGTTATTCTTTTCCTCTGGAGGTGAAGAATGGGCGTGAAGAAGATTCCTTCATTAGACATTTTCATTTGGCTCTCCACCTCCTTGCACATTGTATTATTGTATTCACCTCTTCACATGTTGTATTTCAAGACCTTTGTTGTGGAGATTTAACTATGTGATTAGGAAATTATTGTCCATTCTCATTCTTGGTATGAAACTTAAAGGGGGAAGGGGTGGGGGTGGGCGGGTGGGCACACTTTCTTCATGGAAAAGAGATTTTGATTGGCTCTTCTTTTCACTCTTGTCCTTCTCATCCTTCATATAAGTTTGGTGTTTGGAGAAGGTGCAACAACTCCTAATGAAAACATCATGTAGTCCACTTCAAATTTTAAACTTGGGCTCGGTTTGAGAAGAAAATATTGCCCCTTGTAATGCTTAGGTTATAATTCCAACCCTGCAACTTACTTATTACTATTTATCAAGATAGGAGGTTCTAAAAACGTCCTCAACATTGTTTAAGGATTAAAGAGTTCAGGCTCAAAAATCTTCAAGTATACTATTTGTACATGTTTCTTTTTTTATTGTACCAGAAATGTATAAATTGTGTACATTTGAGGTGGTGGGCAATTTTAGAACCCTATGTCATTTCAACTTCAAAAAAATCATAACTAATTCCACAAAGCTCCAGAAAATAAGAAACTACTTGGATTAGATGCCAATTCCATTTATCATTCTACGAAGTTTTACTGAAAAAATATTTCAAGAAGTTTCACTTCCCCAAATTTAGGTTTTAGCTCTTAGATGAGCGCTTCATGGACCTCCTACCGTAAACCTGAACATAGTTGAAAGTGGGGTTGCCACGTATCAACTAAAACTTAGGAACCTGCTTGGCTCCAAAATAAGTTAGTAAGGGGGTTGCATTAATTACTATGCAAGTTTCCACCCAACTTATCAAATTAACCCTTGAAAGGGCCTTGAGGTCTCTCTATACAACCCGTATTTAGCTATATAACTCTTCAATTGTGGTTTAATAGATGAGTTATGATACATTTTTATTTACATATTATCATGATCATTAATATACTTTGTATTAAAAGTATTAGGTCTATGTTTCCTTGATCAAATATCACCAAATACATAATATACTACACAGCTGCAAAGGACTTTCAGACCTTTCCAGGGTTAATGCCAGCGAGACAATTCTGCTTGTCCTCATCAGTATCACAGAAATTCTCAACTCCAGACATTAACTTAAACTGCTCTTCAGATGTGGTCTATTTTGTGAGTTTGACAGTTTCCTAATTATACTTAGACTGATAAATTACAAAGCATATCATAATTCAGTGGAGGAGATTACTATTCCCATTAGAAGGATGTTCAGTTGACATCAATGGCACTTTGGCCTGCTTCTTTGGTCTATGACTTAATTCTATGTTACTTTTGCCCCTTCAGCAGCAGTCATTCAGCCCAGCTTGGTTTTCAGTTAGTGCTCTATTATTAAAAGCTTTGCCTTGCAGTTTTCTAGTGTAAAAATGGGATGTTGTGAAGATTTGGCCAACATTGAACACGTGACAAACTGAGATAAGTTTAAGTTAAAATTAGAAGCACAAGGCCAAGTTGTTGAATCATTGCAGTGTGCCACCTACAGACTACAGCACCGGTATCTTACTTAAAATTGCTGGCTGCCTGCTTGTGTCTGGAGTCCTGAGGAGTCTTGACAGAGTTCCCTATAAAAATTAAGTTAAGCACAAACTTAAATGTGAGTCACCACCATGTTAGGCATGATCTGCATGACCGTTTGGGCGAATGTATCTTACAGTTTATCTTACTGTCTTCACCATTGCACTCTTTTGTCATCAGCTGGGAATGGGGTCAAAGACTAACCATTTAACGAGCTTGTGACCAAATCTGGCCCAAGGTTTCTTATATTCCTGCATTTTAGCAATGAACATTTTAGCAGTGGATTTGGAGAAACACCAAACGGCTTCAAACTTGCTGGCAAAGGTAGGGGGGAAATTTCACGATTTAAAAAAAACTTGAAATAATGATGCAGAATCTGTGTCTATGAGAAGGGGTTGTATTGCATATTTTCCATGTATACATGTCATTCAGGGGTTTACGGTAGGTGGAGAGCACCCCTCTACAACGGCTATTGTGTTAGGCAGGCAACGGGTTGAACTCATCATGGGCGGTTAGGGTATGTCTTACAAAGAGAGATGCTTTCTTCTTGAGAATTTTGCACCATTGCTGAAGAGAGAAAGAATGCAATTTCTGTCTTGGTTGCACTCACCTATATGAACTTGATACTGACAAAAGTAACATTCTTTCCTTGGATTTTCTTAAGAATTTTGCACCATTTTAAAAACGAGATTTGAAACCAGCGATCAAGGTGTAGTTTGTCTTGGTTGATGTAACTTGAATTTCAGTGGTATTGACAATAGTACCCATTTTCTGGATTTGCATTGTCTCGAGATTTTTTACCAGATTCAAAGAGAAACAATAATAGCATTATTTCTTTGAATTTTCTTGGAAATTTTGCATCTTTTTTGAAAAGAGACTTGATGTTGATGATCGAGGAATCTGCACATGCTAAGATAATCCATTTCCCAACATTTTGTTTCGATTCATACAAAGATTGGAGCCTTTCATTTGACTCTATATGGTGCTCATTGAATTTTGCAACTTCCTTTGCAACCCATAGATGTTTAGGTTTCGGCAAAGGGGAAGGTCCTTCCTACATTGAAGGGATTTCTTTGCATATTCATGGTCTAAATATTCATGCTAAATTTGTTTAGTGGATGTAAAGTACATATATTTGAAGCTCTAAAGTGGCCTTCTTGCTCTCTATTGTTTCCAATAGTCAAAATTTTGCTTTGTTTTTTTTTTAATTCCTCTTCCCTTGTTGAGCAAAGCCATTTCTTAATGTTTTGCTCTTTATGGTCATCAATTTTGTATGAGTCAAGCAATTTGGGGCAATGCATCAAGTTGATGACTATTGTGATGCATTTTTTATGTAACAAATCATTTACGGTTCCCCTTGGTGTCAAACCTATGTTTATGGAAAAAAAAATTGGTAAATTGGGGTGGATATGCAATGAAGCTAGGTGAATAAACAAACACATAATTGTGCTATGAGATGCTTTGCCCCTATAGCAATTAATGTCCTTCTCAAACTTCTTCACAAGTGGCTTCTATGAATGCAAAGTTTTTTTTCTCTTTGGTCTAGAAACAATAGCAAATAATGCGATGATTATAAAAACTATAGTTTTGTGTCTCCATTGAGACATATTTGCAACATTAATTTGCCAAATTAATTACCCACAACTTATATTAATTAGTATTGCATTGAGAATGACACAATATATTAGCAATTCCTTGAACCTCATAAATGTAGGAGATCAAAGACATTATTGTTGTAGGATGTTATGAAAATACTAACAATTTTACAACATATACTACTAATATGAAATTTCTTCGAAATTGTTTTCATTCAAATACATTTTGATGTTGCAAATGACATCTCCTTGAATTTTTAGAAACCATATCACTTCTAATTCAGTTACATTGAAAAAGGCAAAGGTAGAATAATATATAATATAATTAAAAAATAAAATACAAAGTAGAATAGCATAGGATTTATATGCCATAACAAAACTGAAACAATTCACTTGTATATTAACATAAGGTAGCCAACCCACTTTTGATCAACCACCACCCCTTCCAATATATAGGTTGCTTTCTTTTCGTGAAGTTGTGGCATAGTTCCTAGAGTAATTGTGTTGCATTATGATTAGTTGCAAGGCTCTCGATATTGCAACCAACTCTTGGTTGATTTTGCAATTAGCCTATGGTCACAAATAGAAAGCTCTATACCACCATTAGAGGTCAAAGAGAATCGTCCACTAAAAATTCACAATAGTTCTATTTTTTGTAATAAAATTCTAGAAAAATATGCAATCCTTCTAAATTCTATTTTTGCACATGAGAAAAAAACTGCATTTGAGAAACCTTTGCTCCAAATATACATAATTGCTTAAGTGGTTGGAAATGGGTTGGCTAGCTTACATAGTATTTATAATTTGTTATATATTGCGTCTAGGATTTTCTTAACATATTTAATGATTTAATATTAATGTATGGACTTGAGCATCTGCAAATCTTGCATTCCGTGAATTGACATGTAGCCAAAATACTTATAAAATAGAAGGTGCTATGGGCCCTTTCAAATATTTTTTATGCTTCAACATACCAAGTCAGGCCTACATTATAAATGTGATTGGTTCATTAAAAATTTGTAAGACACATTAGAAATGATATGTAAGGTTGTAGGTGCTCTAAATAAGAAGGCTTGTCTAATGTAGATGTAAATTTTGAGCTTGTCGATTTTTGTTTCCATGAACAAACTCTTCTTCACTAAGGAGTCCATCAACTTCACCCAAACTTGCCTTCAACTGTGGAGAGAAACCTGAATATATGCTAAAATGGTCAATAAAACATATTATTAACTTTATTACCCCTTAAACATATTTTAGGCTATGTTTCCCCCCCAAAAGCTCCAAAACTACCATTTCAAGAACAAGTACCAAATTTTAGAAAAAAAAACACCTTTGGGGGACACATGTAACCATAGGATCATGTAGTAAGCTAGTTTGAGAAGATTTGGAAAAAAATTCAGAAATTTCCACTGTGTATTGCAAGATATTAGTGCTTGAATTGAAAAAAACCTTTTTTTTGGCCTTGCAAAAAACTGGGCAGCTGCTCTTCACAAGTTATTATTTGTATGAAAAAATGTCCAAAATGGTTATGCATCTTCAAAATCATTCTTCAAGGTGAGTTGGCTACATGCTTGAAAAAATTCAGATCATTTGAAACTGTACAGCATGTAGGAAAAAAATAGTAAGTAGAAAGATGTAGAGAATGATTCAAAATACTCGATTGTTAACAATTTATTAATGGAATTGAAAATTCCCAATCCCAATGGTTGTAATGTTGTAATAAAAAAATCTATACTTAATATTTTTATTTTCTCAAAAAATATTGAAAATTGAGTTAAGTAAAGGACTTCAAAGTTTGTTTTAGAGTAGAGAATCCATACTTGTCCGCAAACTAAACCATCTCATAACTTTTGACTCATTGATCAAAATGGAATGATTCAAAGCTTTCTATGTTTATTCAAATCTAAAAAACCAATTTCAAATTTTTATTTTTGAAAAAAATTATTTTTTCAGATCTGCCCAAACTGCCCAAGTTGAGAAACAAACTATATATTAGACCATAACTTTTGACTCATATTTCCAAATGCCTTGAAATTTAGTACACATGAAAGATATTCCTTGTCCACACCTTCTATTAAAGTTTGGGCCAAAAACATGGAAATCTCTAGTCACACATACTTGCCCAAAAAAGTTATGTTGCCAAAAAACACACCTTGGTTCCTTTAGGGATTAAATTGTGTGGCTAGTGGTTTTGTTTTTTTCCTCTTTGCAATGAAATTCGGTTGAATTTGTTTAACCCTTAAAGGACAGATTAGTGACTGTGGAAATCATCACTTTGGGAACTATATGACATCATCTACTTTAAAAAAAACAAAGAAAAATATTCATTGGAGGTCAAACTACTATGTGAGATCTCTCCTTTTTACACAAAATTATGAAGATGAACAATTGCAATTCTATTCTACATAAGAAGATTCTTTGTCATCCATTGGACACAAAATGTTCATGTTAATGTTTAAAAGAAAACTATTCTAAAACCATTTACTTCAAGACCTCAAAGCATCTCCTACACATCAATAAAATAACCCTGCCAATGGATTTTCAAGGGGCTAGAAATTCAATCCCCGACATCATTGTAATTGGAGATGTAGAGTCATGGGGCCTCTAGAGCCAGCCTTGACACCAACAAAATTTCAATTTGTATAGGAGATCTTCACGACCCCTTCTTGTCATTGGATTCCTTGTTTTGACAAGTCAAAGGCCATTGTGGTGATGACAACATCAATTTGGATGTTGTAGTTACATTGTTGGGTTGGTGTGAACCACCCCTCTCAATCATCTTCTCAAAGTCTTTGAATTTTTCCAGGGGTGCATGTTAAAAAGAGCCCCCCTATTTTGTGCTTGATTAATTTATTTTCTACACCACTCCACCCTAATTTGGGGACTCTAATTGCCTATAAGAATTCAAAAATTCCTAGATTTTATGATGAGTGGCAAATAAGTAGTTCATGTGTTTTTCCTACATCACAAAATTTAGAACCTATGGTCTAACAATAGTTATCATGTGGTTATCGTTGTTTCATGGGTTCATGTGTTAATATACAAATTAGCGCATCATTACGATGCATTACTTTCAATTGAAAATAATGCATTGTAATGATGCACTAAATTGTATATAAACCTGCAAACCCATGAAACAATGATAACCACATGATTACTGTTGTCAAACCATAGGTTCCTAACTTTGTGATGTAGGGATACAATTGGGGACAAGCATTTCTTTGTGAATGAAGACATAAGTGTTGTGAATTACACAATTTTGTGAATCAAGAGGTGAATGATCCAGAAGATTGTGACTATTGTGACTAATGCCCTACAAGCTCATTAATCACATTAGTCACAATAGATGAAATCTTCTACAATTTTGAAATGAAGGAAGGTTAATTTTCTTAGAATTTATAAACATTTTCTATACATTATAAGACAATTGGGTGCAAATTTGTAGGAGCATTGGATACTTTTAGAAATTTTTGCAATTTTTTTACTATTTTAACTCATAATCCAAAATGAAATAAAATTAGAGTCATTGTATCCAATTTTAATATGCTTGTTTAGGATTTCTTGTCACTATTAGGGAGTTCTTGGACAATTTTTGCATACAAAAGGGAAGTATTTTAAGAAATTTGCTCAATTGTGACTAATGTGACTAATAACCCCAAGGGTCATTAGTCACAATTGAGTAAATTTGCCACAACTTTTGCATAGGCTGGTGAAATTTATATCAAATTTGTGTGTATGTTCTAGGCTATGAAAGGCACCTACTTGAAAATTTGTAGGAGCATTGGACACTTTTAGAAAATTTTGCAATTTTTTTATTTTTTTAACTCCCAAACCAAATACTAATAAGAATTGGCTTTGGCATATCCAATTTTATATGTTAGGATGCTTGTTTAGGATTCATTGTAGCTATTTGAGAGTTTGTAGACACTTTTTGAATACAAAAGGGAAGTATTTGGGAAGATTTGTTTAACCATGATTAATGTGACTAATGACCCCAAGGGGCATTAAACACATTAGTCACAATTGAGTAAATTTGTCACAATTTTTGGGTGGGTGGGTGAAATTTATTTAGAATTTGTATACATGCTCTAGATTATATAAGACACCTACTTGAAAATTTGTAGAAGCATTAGGCACTTTTAGAATTTCTTAGAATTTTTTTATTGTTTTAACTCCCAACCCCCAAATAAATAAAATTGGAGTTTATTTGTTCAATTTCATATGTTAATATGCTTTTTTAGGATTTATTACAAATTTTGGAAATGTCTTAGATGATTTTTTGAATCAAGAGGTAGAATTATGGAAATTTTCCTCAATTGTGACTAATGTGGCTAATGCCCCTTCCATGCCTTGGTTACATTGGTCACAATGTATTGAATCTTCTACAACTCTCTAGAGGAGGGGTAAAATTTTCTTTGAAATTTGTACATTTTTTTTAATACTATGTAGTACTATGTGATTATGGGACATCCTTAGATTTCTCAAAATTAAGTTTTGGGAGGAAATTGCTAGATGGCAACTTGTGAAGGATGTGGCTCTCTAAGGAAATTTTTCCCTTCTACGGTGCCTTTGAATCACTCACCAACTAATGTTGAAGAAGTCCTTTGCCAATCCTATTGCTCATGACCACAAGAGATTTCCTAGCCCCATGTCACCACTGAGTCCTTGACTTTGCCATTCTCCCCTTGTAAATCTGTGTGGCGGGCTCAAACCAAAAGGGGTGCACGAGATGCTCTCAATTGGGGAGAGTTTCACTGAGGGAGGCAACCCATTTCCAACCACTTAAGTGGTTACACCTATCTTGAAGGTGAGTTTCAGGGGGGGGGGGGGGGGGGGACATTTTCTAATGTGAAGAAATAGAGTTAAGAAGGTTTCCATAATTTTCTAGTTTTTTATTTCACAAAATATAATTACCTATGAATTTTTGAATGGAAGATTCCATTCCTCCCACTCTTATCATGTATAGTAGGAGGCTCAAATTCCGTGCGGTCATTATGAATTGTCCCTATAATAGTGTCTAAAACAGTGCAGAAAGTGGATTAAATGGATAAAACTTTTAAAGTCCAAACAATGTCATCCCATGTGCGTGATTCTAGGGTATTTATTAGATGACAAGTGTTAATGTCATGTATAGTCTTTGCAAAGAATGAAGTTCATAATAGCGTTGGGCAAAAACAAAAGTGCAATGAATTGATTGTCGTTAATTCTCATTAATGCTGTCAAGTGAATTCACTAAGGGCCTTGTATGATTCATTTTTTGATTGCCATGTTCATGCTTTATTTATGGAAGTGAACTACACGCTTTCAGGGCCTTAAGTAAACATTTTCAAGTGGGTTATTTGTCAGTTTGGGCACTCACTTGTCCTATTCAAGGACCTGTGGTAATTAAGTTTGTTGTATTCTATGAACAACAACAACAACCTATGTACCTTTGGCCTCATGTAGAGTCAAAATTTGATGAAAAAAATTACCAATCAGTTGTTTCTCATTCCTCTTTCGATCAAAAAAATGTTGTAATGTTCTACAAGCCTGGTTTTCCAATAGACCTCTTTCTTCCTTTACATGCATGCTTTATGAGCTTGCTACCTTAGACCTTCATGTTTCCCACAAGGACTGGTTGCAAAATCCACCCAAGAATTGAGAGTGTTGTAAGGTAGGAGACTCTTGAAGTGATTGGGTTCTAATTGCAAATCCTATCTAAGAATGAATGACATATTGTTTGAAATATCTATTATTATCAATGATGAGTTAGGTAGGCTTAAATGGTCACTTCAAGAGTCTCCTACCTTAAGTTAACCCCTAAATGCATCAATGTCCATTTTTTGGACAATGAATAGTTTGAAACACCAATTTCATCCTCCGAACTACTTGGATAAAAGTTATTTTAATTTGTGAAGATATGTTATCAAGTTTTTGTCCTATCTAAGGGTTGGATTTGGTGTTACTAGAGTTCATATTTTTCTAAAATTACAAATGTGCAAGTATGTCAAGTGGTCAAATTGCATTGACTTTAGTTCTAAATTGGATTAGTCAAAATGAAGTCATAGATACGAAGAACACAAAAATTTCAAAAAAAACACCATGTGAAGAGAACCTCATTTCAAATCCATTCCAACAAGTTTTACTCAAAAAATGATAATATTTTGCTTGTAATCAAATTTTAAAGGAATTTTGGAATTTTTCTCTCAAAATTTATAAAAAAATATTGGTGATAGAATTGGTGAATCTAACCGTACAGATGGAATCTACAAATCATAATCTACAACTTTTCTTTGCATCTTAATTCCGAAATATGCTTCCAATTAGCACTTTATAATGATTTTTCTCAAATCGTCAATTCTAGGGATGAATTTGAACGTTTAGGGGTTAAAACAATCACAATGTGCCACAACTGCACAGAGAATTACGCTGTAATTAATCACTGTCATCTCCTCTTGCGCGGAAAGAGAGGAGTCTTCATTGCCAAAAGGGGGCGGTGATTAGGAATGGGTTGCCTCCCTTAATCCTTGAACGTCGGGCTGGTGACTGTGGAAATCAACCATTTTGGAACCGTGTGACATCATCCACTTTAGAAAAACCAAAAATATTCATTGGGAGTCAAACTATTGTAGAAGATCTTCCCTTTCCACCCCTAATTTCGAGGATGAATAGTTGCAATTCTGTCCTACATAGGAGAATTCCTTGTCATTCATCGGACAATAATCGTCCGCCGCGTCGTTCAAGGGTTAAAGGTGAACTTACGAAAGGTTACCTTCCAGAGTAGATTTGGGCGAGCCCTCACTCAGGCCATCAACTAACTAAAGGTAAGTTACTAAGCTTCGTGCATGCCTGGCTTGGTGGTGACATTGCGATCATGCCCCCCTTCTGATTGCACGAGCAGGCAAGGCAAGGCGAGGCAAGGCGAGGGAATTAGTGTGGGTGGGGATGTGGTCATCTGCTAGTCTGGGAAGTTGTGCCCACGCCCAGTTGCCTGCCCACCCTTCATATACCTTATTATTTAGAAAAACAATCTCACTGGGACCTCTGGGACGATCCTGACCAAACTTCAGTAGTTTCCTATTTTTAAAACATACATTTCAAAAATATGATATTTTTCTTGTGTAGTAAAAAATATGGATCTAAAACTTATCTTCATCTCTTCAGAATTTAAAAAATGAGATTGAATTTTATATGATTTAAAAAAAATCAATTTCTTGATAAAAATCATAGGAATTGCAAAAGAAAAAATGAAGAAGAAGAATTTTCTTTTTTAAAATGGAAAATTGAGTGATCAACATCATGGGGGAGTTTCAATTGGTGTAGCTCATACCAAAAGAAACTCAGTAGAAAAAGTTCAAAATTGTTGTATTTTAAGTTTTCAAGATGCTTCATTAAGAGTGTTACGTAAACATTAAATTTTCACAATTTTGAAAAGAAATTAGATGGAACAAAAAGTAGATTGTTAGGGCTACATTTTCATAGTTAACCCCTAAATGTATTTGACTATGTTATCACCAAAAACAACGGTGCTAGTATGTGAGCCCAAGAATGCGAGCTTGTGAGCATTGAGCCTACATTATAGGTACCTATAATATAGATACCACACACTATAGAAGGTGTATATATCATAAACACTTATAATATGGGTATTTGTAATAGATACACCCTATAATCATAGACAGTTTCTATAGTATATACACCTATAATATAGGTGTGTAGTATTATAGGCTCATGGGCTCACACTCCTATGCTCACATAATAGCAACCCTCTCACCAAAAACACTCCAAAATTGTTATATGTAGTACAAGTACCAAATTTTAGAAAAAAATATATTTTTTGACAAATGAACTAGTAGGATCTTGTAGTACGCTGGTTTGAGAAGATGTGGAAAAAATTTCAGAAATTGTCACCGTTTGGATTGCAAGATATTAGCATTTGAAGTAACAAAAAGCCGTTTTTTGGCCCTGCAAAAATCCAGGCAGCTGCACTTCACAAGGTTAGATCATTATGAAAAAATGTCCAAAATGGTTGTATCTCTTTGGATTCATTCTTCAAGTCATGTTGGCTACATGCTTGAAAAATTTTAGATTATTTGGAATTGTACAACATATAGGAAAAAAATAATAAGTTGAAAGAAGTAGAGAATGATTCAAAATACTAAATTGTTAATAATTTATTTATAGAATTGAAAAATGTCAATCCCAATGGTGAATTTTTTGTAATAAACTACCTACACCTCACATTTTTATTTTTTTCCAAAAATATTAAAAATTGAGTAAATAAAGGTCTTCAAAGTTTACTTTAGAGTAGAGATTCCATTACTACCCACAAACTACCCACAACTAAAATTCTTTGTAACTTTCATCTCATAAATCAAAATGGAATGATTCAAAGCTTTCCATGTATATGGAAATATGGAAAACAAATTTCAAATTTTTATTTAAGAAAAAAGTGATTTTTAAAGAATGTTTTTTGCTGCCTGGGCTACCTGCCAAGCAATGAAAACAACATATCATACAATAACTTTTTAACCATATATTCAAAAGTTATGAAAATTTTTGGATCTTAAAGCTACTCCTTGGGCACATGTTGTGTGAAAATTTCAAAGAAAAAAGACATTCCATTCGTAGTGAGCTGCCCGAATCGCTATGTTGACAAAAACATCGTTTGGTCCTTTAGGGGTTAAACTTTTAAACATTTAAAATCAAGAATTATGTAAAAACTCAAGTTTGACTTTCACTATGCCCCTCACGCTTATTGGCACCTCAAGCTTATTGGCACCTCAAGCTTATTGGCACTTCAAGCTTATTGGCTACCTTCTTTATCTCCCCCCCCCCCCTTCAACCAAAAAATTTCTTTATTTTGACCTCAAAACCTCAAAAAAAAGAAGGTAAAACAAGCTTTCAGCTTTGAAACAACTCAAACATGCTTTAATAAAAAAATGAAAACTATTCAAAGGAAGAAGTTTTAGAAAATAGGACCCAACATTCATGAAAAGGAATCTATAAATCCTCCATAAAAGCAAAAGTAGTTGCCAAATCATGGATTTGGTTGGTTCAATAAGTCCTTGCATTCTTGAGTGATTGGTCCAAACTCCGTTGGGCTCATTGAGCACCATGGATAGCTTGCAACTTCGCACTACTAGTGAGAATGTATAAGAGAGTTGTATAGCCAACCCACTGTCTACCCCCCTGAATTGTGACAAGGTGTAGTACACCCAAGGTAGGTTAACATGCCCATCCAAATTAATTGTAATTCTCTCTCCCCCCCCCTTCCATTTTCTTTCAGTATGTTCTTTAGAATCAAATCAACAAATATAAACATATCTACATAATGGAAGTTTGGAATAAAATTCAGAAGATTTAAAGGATTAGAGTTCACATATGAAGGGTGATGTTGATTCTATGGTTTGTTACATTAGACATGGGAATTGCATAAGAACAAATTGCCACACTTGATGGGAGTGTTTTTCTTAAAGTTCCTATGAGTGGGCTTTTGAGTATCCATCCCTATTGTTGAACTTCAATTGGCCTTCTCCCCTAATGTCTGATTCCTCAAATGTCAAGTTTGCTCTTAAAATTAGAGCATTTTATTGTAGACTTTTCATTTTAGTAGAAGGTGTGCTTGGGTGAATTGTGGTGCTTCTAGAGCTATGAGATTTAGTTCAATGATAGCAAGAACAATGGTGAGAAAGATTGCCCAATCAATAGTATTCTTTTTGCTAGAATGTTGCAAAGGTGGTTGTTTGGGTATTAGTGCATATGTAAGTTGAATAGATGTTGTTGTAATAAATTGAAAATACAAGTATGCCTTCTGTCTACATGTTTGTTGAAGTCTGGATATCATTGTAATGAAATGAATGTATAGGACATCGCCAATTGAATTGAGGGCATAGTAATGGCATCTTGCTTCTTGCCAAAGTCATTAGGGCTTAGGGTTTCATTATTTATAATTATGACCTCTCCATTTTGAATTTGCAAGGCTTTTGAGAGCGGGTCATGGTATTGGTTTTAGGGCAACGCCTCATCTTTGGAGTGTATCCAACAATTGCTCCAACACAATTGTACAAGTCATTTATAGTTTCGGGGCCCTTGTTGACTTCTAGTGAGGGTTTTTTTTCCTCTGTTTTTTGTTTAATTTGAAGATATTATTTCCTGTGGCAAACTTGTGATTATCTCTAGTGTATTTTATCATGTTATAAATGTTTCCAAATTGTATTTTCATATGTATATTCTATTTGCAATAGGGGTCACTTGTCGCTATGGATTTCTGTCACCTTTGTTGAATTCAATTCCTTCATTTTTTAGCTTCTCTTGTTGTTATTCACTACTAATTAGACATTAGATTTGCCAACTTTAGAGGACAAGAAAAAAAATGTAGATCAATTCAAACCCCTAGCCAAGCCATCATAACAAGGTGCCTTCAATGTCAATATCAACACGAGTGATGTTTTGCATAATATCAAATTGTAATGTTTTAAGTTTATTTGGCAATGATTTTTGGCTTTCGGATGAAGCCTTGATCAACAATTTGGTTCTCCTTATTTTTGTTGAAGCAATATTATGATGAACGGTGGGTGAAGATGTTTTGTATGACAAAGTGTGTTGTCCAAATAAATGATAAAAAGTATTGCTTCAAAATGAATTCTTGTGTAAGTGTGTGTTGCTTGTACCTCTTCAAACTTACTCACAATGCAAGATTTGTTTAGTTTGGGCAAATTTTTGATAATGGTAGAAGTATTGTATCTATGGTGGTACATGAAGTTATTCATGCCATCAACAATGCTCTTAGGTTTGAGATTTTGTAATCAACCAAGGAATGACTCTACAAACTCAAATCAACTTCCAAAGAATGTGCAGACTTTTATGAATAATTGATGCCATTGATGGTCCGCACATATCAATTTGGGCTTGCATGGGATTGATTGTTTATATTTCAAATTAGAGGATACACATATAATTGTCAAATTGTAGTTGATAGCTATAAACGTTTTTTATTTACTTTTATTTGAAGCTAGATGCTAGGATATACCAATGATGCTCATATATTCTATAGATAAATATTTGTGTATCAAAAGGCAATATATAATAGTTTACATAATGCCCAATTCTCTATAATGGTTTTGCCCCTTATTGGTTGGCTACCTTCAATAGTTGTAGCTTGTGGTCCTGCACCAAGGCCAAGTGTATATCCTTGTGGATTATGGTAAACATATTGTTCAACAATAAACTCCAACAAGGTTGCATCATCTTCAAGATTGTGTTTAGAATTTGAAAGCAATTGTTAAGAAAAATTGCAAACTTGGTAAAGTCAATTAGCATCTAGATTTTTTTTCCTTTGGATGTGATCACTTGCTACTTTATACAACACAATGTCATTGTAGACAATTGTACAAATATGTAGAGCAATTATTGCAAATCTTTGGAGGGATTAGAGCACAAAGTCTTTGATGATCGAGTTGGACTTGTAGAACTAGTAGAGTCTCTTTGGGATGATCTAGTATTCACTCAAGACTACCTAGAAAAAATGATGGAGTTCAAATACTATGTTGCCATGCTTGGTTACTATAATTGAATTGATGAAAAATGTTTGCATAGGCATTGACTCGCATGAAGCTTTTTGCAAGTATACATTGGATGGGTGAAGACCTAATCCACTATTAAAGAAGGTGTGCTAGTTATAACATCATGATCCATACTAGTGAGTTAGAGGATGGAGGGTACTTCATGTGTTGTCACTTCTTCTCTTGTGTCCATGGGAGGTACCACGCACATGTGGCACTTCTCCCAAGTTCATTCCCTTTGGAAGGCATGACCTATTGCTTGATTATGATGAAAGGGGTGTCAATCATCTCACAAATTTCTCTTGCCTCTCTATCACAATTCATTCCCAATTCATTAATTCTCTTAAAGATGCTATAATTTTTTCTCTGATATTGCATTTGATTAGTGAACAACTTGAGTTGTACTTCTATTTTTGAATACTATAAGTCTCGAACTTTCAACTTTCCTCATTTGTCACTATAACAAAACATGGTAAAAAAAATGCACTTAAATTTGACTACGGTTCATTTTGCCATGTTTTTGTGCATGCATGCGTAGTGGGCTGTTAGCTTCTTTTGTAATTTCTGACTGCAATTTTCAGAATTTAGGGGCGTGTAATATACCATTGGAAAGGTCTTTTCAATACCTTTCCAATGGTATATTACATGCTCCAAAAATCTAAAAATTGAAATTGGAAATCACTAAAGAAACTGATTGCGCATGTAATGGACTTGCACAAAAACGTGGCAAAAAGAACCATAGTCAAATTTGACTACGGGTTTTTTTACCACATTTTGGTATAGTGTATGTTTTACATTTGTCCCACCATGACATCTTACGAGACTATACTCATCTAGTGGTTCTACAATCAAAGTTTGTCTTGATAAGTTCTTTCCTCTAACTATAGTATTGTTTTGCCCTCCATTTGACATTGAAGTTGGAGGTATAGCTTGAGCTAATGAAATGGGAAGTAACCCCAACTACCAATATGCCTTTTGAGAGAGGACTTGATATTGCAATGTGCCAAAAGATAGAGCAATTATTAATCTAGCAATGTAGTCAAATAACAAAGGTCACAACCGTCTAGTTGTTTTGTCATACGTCAACTCCATTGCATCTACCAAATTCATTAAGTGGGTCCTTCATCTCTAGTTTACTATCACCATCTTGATCAACTTCTTTGACTTGTGGTTCTCAAGTCAAGTAGGATAATTTTGACAACTTGATTCTAGTGAGGTTACTTTGTCCCTCTCAATGTTGGATATTCCCCCTTTGAATAAATGCTCCCCCCCAAATGTCATATTACTATACAATCAAATAAAAAAAATACTAATAGAAGAATAGAGATTTGATAAATATATCAAGAAGTATTCTAAGAAATTGAGTACGTGGATTTGTAAAGACTTACCAAAGCAATCTAGACACTTTTTAATAAATAATTCCGAGGGTTTTGTAAGAACTATTCTATAGTGTATTATTCATTTTTAGTATCTATGGAATCTTGACTATCAAATTGTATCTATCTTGGTCCAAATTCCCATTTATTCTAGATATTCTAAAATATTATAACAAGTAAAATTGATGACTTCCAAATACAACATTTAACTACAATCATGAGGAAAATTAAATTACTAATTTGACCCAAAAAACAAAATAATTCATAAGAAGAAAGGAATCCAAACTTGGAATGATATGCATGATATATATACTTAGATTCATGTTTGATAAATTATTTCTGAAAAAATAGCACATGCCAAAAATATTCAAAGTCTACGATTTAACCAAAACCTCAAAACCATTTTTTGTTTTTTGAATTTTTTTGAGGGTTATGAAACAATTTTTCGGCAATTTTGGCCATCACTTGGAGATGAAAAATATAAGTAAGCTGGTTTTAGACTACCTTACATCACAAACACTTAGCCATGTGATTATATATCTCATATTCTTCAAGCTTGATATTTCATTATTATTGTCATCTAAAAGACGTGAGATGAAATGCTACTTGCAACTTTTATATATGCATATAGTAAAATTAAAATTTCTCATTTGATTGAATCATTTCTCATATTCTTTGTTTTTCATATTTCTAATATTACCTTTTTGTTTTTCTCTCTACTAATTTTCTTTTTCTTCTACTACTTGTAATTCTCCAAAAAATCTATAAGTATTTGTTTGGATAAAAGAATGGTTCTCCAACTTACTAAAAGAATACTAAGTAGGGTATCTAGAAGTTAAATTTTGCAAGTTTACTTCATTCAATATGCTTATTCGAAGTTTAAGAACTAAGGATCATACATTAGGTTTTTTGAGGATTTGTGCAAGCTCTTTTGCCTTTGCATTTGGGAATTTTTTCTTGAAATATTTAGAATAGCTCCTAAACATCATGTAGAATTGTATTTCATATCATTCCAAAAAATACTATAATTTTTTCCAATTTCAATGTCAAAATAGACTACAAATATTCTTAAAAATAGATTTGTTAATCTTCTCTTATCTTGTACTAGTATGGTATATTGATTCATACACATAAACATTTGAACCATTCTATTCCAACTAGTGAGATGAAAGTTATTATTTTATTTTGTGGGCAATGAATGTAGAGAAGACTCAACTTTGTAATATATTTCTAGTATAGAATTGTTTATTGAACTCAATTTCGAATATTTCTAAATGAAAAAATAGGGTACACATTACTAATTAGAAAATTCACACCATTAAAATTGACAATTCTCAATTTTTTGTCAAAATTATTCGCTATTTAGGTTTTCATTTTATCAAGTGCTATCTTCTAATTTTTAATTTTCTTCAAGATGAATACAAAATTTTTTTGCTAATAAATTTTTTCATGTATTTTTCAACCCTTTTTCCAATATTTTAAGTAGAACATACAAGTTATGACACATAATTTTTTTTTCTAAATTTCTGAAAGACAAAACTTTACCTTTGAGAAGGGTCATAAAAACCTAGGTATTTGAAATTTTTAAACACATTGATCATGCAATTGGTGGAGTTTTTTCTTTGAAAACTTGGGGAAATATGCTAGAATAAATTAACTAAAAGATCCTACAATTGGATTTATTAATGGAAAAATACACGTCAAGATTTTGGCCTTGCTTTGGGTACAAGTATTTTTAGAGAAAAATTATACAACATTGTAGAACTATAGGAGTTAATACAAGGTTTCTACAATAGAGCCAAATGTTTGCTTGACATTATTGTAGTTGTAGTGGTTGAGTAAGTGACTAAAAGATCATTCTCATTCACATTAACCCTCCAAAAATTGGGGTATGTTTTAGAGAGAAATTGTCAAGAACTACCATTTTCAATGCATTGAGCCAATCAAAGTTGTATTTAAAAAAAATTGGTCCATACAAAAGGATACTAGAATATTATGGAGATTTTATTTTGGAAAACTTTTAATGCTTATATTGAAAGAATTTAATGATTGTAGCTAAAATATTTATTTTTTGAAACCAATTTGACGTAGTCAACAAACTTTAACTCTTAGATTGAAATTTTTATAGAAAAGAGGATGCATTTTTAAAATATTTATTCTAGACATGCCAAATTTTGGAAATAAAAGATGAGTTTAGTAAAGGCTACTTTGCCGTACCCATAAAACTTTGAACAACGTAACTCTTGATCAAAATATCTCATATAGAAAAAATAGATTCCTTCAAAAGAAATACATTTTCGTATTGTATGTCAAAATTTTAGAATCATCCTTTCAAATTCGACTTTGTAGAAACCTATCTAATTTTTTTTGAGACATTAGTCTTAAATCAAAGGTTTATAGTGAGACTAATACTTTTTTATTACAATATTGTTTTATTCAAAGGGTTAGTTCCTAAAGGTCTATGGTACATTTGAGCACAAATTGTTGAAAAGTCCCCTTTTTAGAAAAAAATGATTTAAAAAAAATTCAACCATAGAAAATTATACAAGCCTATGATGTCATTGTATAAAAAAAGTTTGAGAGATTTTGATTAGGAAGACTATAAGAGCATAAGGTTTGAAGTTAGAAGATTTTTTTTTAATATATATCTTGGCCTAGCCTATGAGGTTCTCTCAACTTTCATTCCTCTTTCAGTGAGATTTTTGTATCAAATATAGTTCCTTTTTTGGTTTAGTTGTATATTATATCATGTTAGTTACATATTTGTCATATCTCATAAGTGAAAGAAAAGTTTAGCATAAGCTCTCTAAAGCTACTTGAAGTAGTCCCTTCTACCCCCCAAAATTTAGACGATGTAATTATGATCCTACAATTCAATTGGCCAATTTCCATGAAAGAAATACATGACCACACCTTGTGTCAAAACTTCAAAACTATCCATTCAAAATTACCTAAGTAGTATCCTACCCAGATTTTCCAATTGTTTGGACACCTTATACAAGAATAAACTATGGATTTTCAAAGCTTTGAAAATAGTTGTATCTAGAAGTTCCCCCGTCCTGCCCCCCGCTCTGATGTCTTCTAGGGGTGCACGATTAGTGAGATTCCCTCGATGTGCTAGCCGATTATGATTGGCCTTGGGGGCTCCACCCCCAAATAGGGAGTTCTTATTTGCATGGTGCACTTCTGATTGCATCCCTTCTCATGAATAGAGGCTACACATTTTGACACAAACCCCAATAGGAATTTGTTGTCGTAGAGTAGGATCCACTTTCCGAAAAGGGTCACAATTGCAAGCCGTTACCTTAAGTGTTGACACAACCTCACACATTGTCCGAGACGACCTCTTCGCTTAACCCGTGGCTCATGTGGCTCATATTTGAAGGGAATCTCTAACAGCATCAAAGATTACATAACCGTCCGGCAGGCCTGCATGAACGCTATTAGTGGTTTAAAAATATGTTGGGATCGCATCCACTGGTGGAATGATTTGAACACCATTTGCAGTACCTTGAAGTAGTGAAAGTACTGCCCCAAAGCAGACGTGCAGCAGCAGCAGAGACTCAGCAAAACAGAAAGTTGTGGTTCCTTAACTTATTACCAGCACCATTGATAACTTACTGGTACCGAAATATCCAACAATTTTGCATCACATTTGACAAACTCACCCCTGTCCTGCAATGCATCGGGGACCTCGGGAGTCCGGGACACTGTGACTCGCAGGTTTTTTTTTTGGACTAGTGTCCCCTGTGTTGGCTTAGCTGCACAGGCCAGATTTTGGAGGGACAGATTCACAATGGTCAAATTCTGATAGATCTGGCGAAATTTCACAAAAAAAATAGCCCTGACTGTGAGCCCCAGAACCCTAAATCCAAGAACCCTAAACCCAAGAACCGGATGGCTTGCAAGCAGTCTTTCAAGATCCAGTCCAAAATTCTTCTTGAGGTTGCATTCCAAGATTGATTGCTACCGTCCTGACTACACCTTTCGGATCCATGCTCTCCGTAGCTGCTCGAAAGTAACAAAATCTGCAGCAGAAGTGGCAATCTGGGATTGGGTGTTGGTGGGCATTGAAAATGGGTTTTTGGAAGTAGGTACTCGCTAGAGAACCTTGAAAGGGGGGAAGCGGGGGGACGATCATGTTGAAAATTAGAAATAAATAAATAAATAAAACTTACTGTGAGTTAAGCTGAGTGTTAGCAAGTTTCACTTAATTACAACCATGATTGTGTGTCACCGAGATTTACTTGTTTGGGTCACTTATGTAGTAACTACACCTAAAATCACATGAATAAGCTTTGTGGCAGGATTAATATGATCTAGGAAATGAGCAACAATTTTTGCACATTGTTGAAGGACTATGAAACAAAATGCAAGTGGCTTCATGATTTTTGGACACGCAGTGAATTAGTTACAAATGTTCAAAGATGCAAGGTGTAGGGTGCTAAAAATGTCATGTAGGCAATGCCAAAATCCATTTCATGCACATCAAGAAATCACACTAGAACTATCAAAAAGAAGAAGTTAAAATAATAGAAAATACACCCCAAATTGACCACTTCTAAAGTTGTCACCTCCACAATACTATAAATAGGGTTGCACACTACTCAAAATGGCCCTTGTCCTTATAATACTTGCCCCATTTTGGATATCCTCCGTGTTTAGTTTCCCTTCCAAAAATGGGTCAATCTTGAGGAGTGGTCCATTTTAAGTGTAGTTACCTTAGACAAATTGCAACTAATCTGAGGCAAAATTCAAGACTGGTGTTTTAATATGGTATGCAAAAGTTATAAGAGGTCAAAATTCAATTGGTAAGATTTTCAAAATAAGCCTAGTTTTAGTACCCTATTGTTAATCATTTGCTAATGAATATGGCAACCTATTATCTAGGTTAATGGGGCATACTTCCAAATGCACACATGATCCTACCTTCACTCATAATTCCAAGGAATTGCCTCTGAAGGATTCTATTTGTTTTCAAGGACAATAGGAATATAGGAATATAGTGTTATAGTAGAAATTTTCTAAAGTAATAGGGCCTAGACTAGGTTGACTATATAATTACATTAGAGAGGTTATTATATTTAAAAGGGTTGTTGTATGTTTATATATAGCCTAAGCTTGGATTGGATAGTCAATATTACCTTATAGAGGTTATTACTCTAAAGAGTATTACTTTAAAGAGGTTCTACTATATAGAAGATAGACATGTCTTCCAATCCACTGGATTTCTTATATGAAAAGACTATTTCAGGTAAATTAGGCAAGGCCCACAAGTTAGCGACAATTGATATAATGTAAATAAGTTTTTAAGCATGGTTCCTATTATTGAATTAGAAAAGTTTTTGTTGGATCTTGTTGGTAGTCAAAGGAGAATCTAGATTTTCTTAGAATTCATATTTAGATGACCATAGAATTGAACAAATGACTCATGCTATCTTCATCCAATTCTTTAATGCCTAAATGCCTAAGGCACAATAATTTGGTATTGACTAAACTTTGAAGTTAAATAAAATCTTGCAAAAGTACTATTTTGGTATTTCATTTTTTTAGTTTAATATCCTTTTAAATCTGTTTTAAGCATCAAAAATCCAAATTTGAAAAATAATTGTTTATAATTATTCTATTCAAGATTTTGTGCAAGGATATCCACTGCAAATCTTGATAATTTAGTGTTAGAGGCTCTAACTAATGGCCTCAACTACACTAGACTTTAAAGGAAAATTAAATTGAAAATTTGTTAAAAATTTGTAGAATTGATTTTGAGGAGATGTAAATCAAATATAGGTATGCATGTTATGTCCTTTAACTTCATTTCTTTTCATGACCTCAATTTTAAATTTGACATGGAAAAAGAGGATTGAAGGACTTCAAATTACTTTCACAATTTTGACATCCTTTGATCAAATGTTTCGATCTTTCAATCTATAAGTGATATTGTTGTATTTTCTTTTCCTATGTAATCCACAACATGTCTAATTTGAATTTGTACATTTGAAATTTTAATAAAATTGATTGGACTTATCAAAACTTGGGCTTTTTGTTTAATATTGCTCAAATACCAACTTAAGAAACTCAAGAAAGGTATTGAAAGGGCATTTAGGGGTCAATTTGAAGTTAATGTTTTATAAATATTTAACATTGGCATCTTTGACTAGAATAGGAGGGGAATTCACATTTTAGAAGGGAACAACTTTCTCAATGACTAGAACAATTGTACGAAGAAAGTCAAGAACATAAGGATACATGGAAAGTCCCCCTTTCCACAATGCCCAATGACTTGGGTACTATTTTCATTGCAATGGCCTTCTAAATTCTATAGGAATTAGAGATTTTTTCTTGTGATTTTGAAAAACAAAAAACCTTCTAATCTATAATTGGAATTACTGAAATTCAAAAATATTTGTTGGAAAAGGTGTTTGCAAGAAAATGTAGTATATAGTCAATTCCTAAAACATCCACCCAATGTGAGATTCTCTTGGATGTGTTACACATGTTTTTTAGTTCTAAAAGAACATATTTCTAACATGATTTACAATATGGAAAAAAAAATGAAACTCAAAACCCGTAGTGCAAAAGATAAGATCTCAAATGGCAATCAAAGTCATCTAAAATTCTTGAATAGGGACTAAAAGAACCTTTATTTTTTATTCAAAAGTTAATATTTTCAATTTCTACAGTTGAAGTTCACAAAAAACTAACCATGTGACCTCATGTGTACCTTAACCCCTAAAATCCCAAGTGTCCTTTTGGAGGACATTTGGGATTTTGGGCAAGCTCGTGTGACCTCAATTTTTGACATGATTTTTTGAAACTTTTTTGGAATACAAGAAATCACATTAGCTTTCTTAAAATATAATTTTTATTTCAATCAGTGCCATGGGAAAAAAGTTATGCCGCCATGAGTCCAAAAAGTAGTTCCTTGGATAGCACAAAAAACACACAAAAGAATGATTAAATTTTTTTCCTCTAAGATTATATTCTTCTCTTGACACGTGAAGCTTTAAATAATTCTATTTGGACTAATCTTGAGAAAGTTATGGACAATCTTGATTTTCGGGCAATCTCAACATCTTTATGAAGAAACATCTTACAAAATTCATTTTTGAATGCCATTTTTACAATTTTTCAAAAAAAATTGTTTGAAAAGTTTAACTTTTTTTGCAAGAATAATCTCACTATTAGGATAATGGTTTTTCAATTCCATCTTAGAGATATTAATGATTATTGTTTTGTTCAATCTTAGTATCACAAAGATTTACGAACATGTTCAGAATTGCACCAAGCCCTTACTGTGGTAATGCTTTGTATATAACTATGATATCTGTAAACACCCTAAATATTCATAAATCTACCCTCAATCCCCCTCTTTTCTCAAATCCCTATCCAATGATTCTTTCAATGCCTTGGAAACTGTCATACTTATCTTTGTTTTACCACAAAATATGATAGTAGATCTAAACAACTTGGAACTTTATTACAATATAAATCAACTATCTAAATGTTTACATACCAAATTTCATCATAATCTAAAATGATGTTCAACTTTGGTGGACATTTTACGAATACTGATTTTCCATTCATTCTCAATATGCCCTAGAATTACCATACCTAGCTTTAGTCTACTATTAAACACATATAGTGTTGAGTAGAAAGGCCTTGTCTTGGGAAAATGCAAAGCTTTTAGCTTCAACTAGATGTGGCCCCAAAAATGAAAGATCCCATAGTCATATAAATTCACAAACATAATAGTAAACCCTCAGATGATGCCATATGAACCAATATAATATCACATCTTTATATATCCCTTACAAGATGTTATGGAGTCTCAAGGTACATTATATGTTTGTAAAAGATAGTGAAAAAAACTCATACCCTTCATAAACTACACTTAGAGAAGTGTTTAATAGAAGATAAAACTCCAAACTAAGAGTGTGACATGTCCTTGAAAATCTAACAAAAAATTCTACAAACTCTCCAAAATTCACTCAAAACTAAGATATTGTCCAACTTTTATAATCAGTCAAAGTTTACCCTTTTCAATTCAAAGGCAACTCACCTATACTTCACTCCCAAGCTTATAACTTTCACATACTAGTTCCAAACTAAGAAAATAATATCATTTTAGAAATCTAACATAAATATCTACAAACTCCTCAAGTTTCACTCAAAACCAAAATATTGTACGACTTTCATAGTCTTCCAACGTTCATTGTCTTGAAAACCCCAAAGGAACTTTTCACCTCTTCACTCCCAAGTTCATAACTTTCACATACTAACGCCAAACTTAGTGAGTGATAGGTTTTCAAAATCTCAAAAACAAGATACACAAGTTCTCAAAATTTCATTACAAAAATTTTCATGTACAATATGCAATGCCTCCCCAAAATCACGGCTCTTTCAATCAAACAAGGAGGGGAAGAAGATGACCCTCCATCTCCATGCCATCCATCTAAGCTAATGGATTTTGGCCACTAAAATGCCACAGGGATCATAATATACTCATAAGTCACCTTTTAATCTCTATAAGTCTATTCACATCATCTATGTGGACCTTTAATCCATTAAAAACAACCAAAGAAAAGTAAAACAAGCTTCATCTTTTGTTATTACAACTTCAAACATGCAAACTAAAATATTAAACATCTTTAAGTATAGAAATCAAAGGACTAAATTCAAATGTTTGTCAAATAGAAGTAAACATAAAGAGTTCAAGTGGATTATGACCCCATTTGTTTCTTGAGACTTTGAAAAAAAACCCTCTAATTTAACAAACAATTATGTATTTTTACATAATGAATGCATATACCATGAGACATCTGTAGTTTTAAACAACTTAAAACTTTGCCAAAATGTAGATCAACTATCTAAATGTTCACACACTAATTTTTATCTTAACCAAAAATATTGTCCAATTTTAGTGGACATTTTACTAATATTGACTTTCCAAACCTTCTTTGCCTTCACACTCCAATTGTATTTTATGTATAACTTATAAATCTCAAGTCCATTGAAGCTTAAAATTTAATGCAAGATAATAGATAATAAAGAAAGTACTCTCTAAGTTTCATTGATATAACGTAAAATGCTAATAAAAATGATGTCCCTCAACATGTCATCTTTGGTTGCCTTGAAATCCAAACACCTGCACTTCAAAACCTCATAACTTTTTTCCATAATAGATCTAGAGCTAAAATTTGACTTCATTGTGTATCAATTTTTCAAAAACTCAAATCTAAAATTTTTCATTTAATTAACATCTTTTCAAAATGTCACACACAACTCCTTCAAACCAATGCTTTACTCCAAATAAATCTCTACAACAAAGCAACTCTCCACCTTCAAGTGTCAACCCTCCCTTTCAACCACCAAAAACATGAGAGAGAGAGAGAGAGAGAGAGAGAGAGAGAGAGAGAGAGAGAGGGATACTAGTCATTGCCTCAAATAGCCTCCACAACCCCCGATGGCTAATCTTAACCTTAATCCCACTACCTTAGTATCAAATACTAACAAACCAATTATCAATTGACAATTACATAGTCAACAACAAACTCTTTGTTGTAACAACTCCCAATTTCCAATATTAACAACTAACAACTAATACCACTAACAATGCCCAACACTAACAACATTTTTGAAACTAATAAAGATATCAACTTCAGATACTAAATGGCCCACATCAAGACATCAAACCTACTTCTACTTATCAATTTTTTTAATGAATGAATTCCAGTATTTGTTTGTTTGTTTGTTTTAAATTCCCTGACTCTCAACTTAAATCTTCAACATAAATAATTTTAAGCTCAAACTCAAAACTTTAAAAAATAAATTAAGAAGATTCAAAGCCAAAATAACTAGTTATGGAATGTTCAAAAAAACTGGTTTTCTTCACTTTAAACATTAATATCTTACAATTCACAAAGTCAAAGTTTCTGAAATTTCTACCACACATTTTTGTACTAGTTTAGTGCAAAATCCTACGGATAGATATGCCAAAAAAATGATAACTTTAAGAGTTTTGCACCTTGCAATAGAAATGGCAGTTTTGAGTGTTTTTTGAGAGAAAAATGGCCTTCAGACTTTAGGGGTTAAATCAATTCTTTTCTTTTGTTTGTTATGTTGAAATCTCCAGGACTGTGCGTCCCCCAGTTGTGTTCTTCATACAGTTGAAAAGCGTTCTACAAGGAGGGTGCCCGGACTTGGTTCTGTGACGATTGAACCTACGGTGTGAAAGTTACGGATTTTCAAGTTAATTTTGAATTCAAATATTCAAAAATTACTTTTCTTTCGACTATGACAAAAGTCACATGGCACACTAGTAATAAGATCCTACTGTTTACATTCCTAAAAGTGCACATTTGCACCTGTTGTGGAGGTCAATGCAATAGAAATAAATGGTAGTTTTGAGTGTGTTTTTCATGGAAAAAAGGCTTCGAACTTTTGGGGTTAAACGAAAAAAGTGTGCGGTCACACTATCATACTAACTTAACCTAACTTACTGTTCAGTTGTGTGTCAAGACAAGGTCTAACTCATGATTTGATTCTTCAGATGAGGAATCCTAGCTACTCAAACTGAACCAGTGATGAGTCACTGATATCCATACTCAGATAGCAACTTAACAAGATTAAAATTATAATTAAAACTAGAGGAGGAGAGGACAAACCAAAAACATTTTCCCAGGTTGGATCCCTCATTTGTTTGAGTAATTTGATGACAAAATTGGACGACAAAAATTGGACCATCTTTTTGACATTACTGACCATGAGGAATGTGCTGGTTGGTAAGAGTGCAGCAGTGAGGACCTTTCTACATACAAAACCTCACAGTGGAGATTGGAATCTCTTCGAGAACCTCACTCACTCATTCACTCATTCACTCATTTCCTTTTGTAATCTCAGAGCAAGCTGAGTCACAAAGTTTCATCTTTCATGTTCAATCTCATCCAAGTAAATTTTTTTCAATTTCATTTGCTCTTCATAAATCACCTAGAAGATGTTAGATAGCAACTCCCACAACCGTGAATTTTAAGGTTTTGAACATGATTTCTATTAATAGACATTCAACAACTTGTTGGACCCTATTAGCCAGAGATAAATAATTCTTGTGCTCTTTCATATTTATTCTTTGGACATTGTGAGAATAAGTTGTTGATTTTAAAGAGTTGACTACAAATGCACCTAAGACCAACACTAGGGTTTGATATTCACATGTAGTATATCCTTGTAATCATATCTGTTTACTTCCAAATATGTTCCAAGATTTTAGAGGTGATGGTTATGGTTTAGTTTCTGGGTTTAGAAAGGCCGATTAGAAAAAAAAAAACTTTTAGAAGTTTCGACATATTGAACTTGCAATCAATGGGGATTTTTACTCTGCAATTTTTGAGAGGATATACTTGAATAAATACAAATCTTCTTTTATAAGGAAGTCAACAATACCACAACGAGGGAATTTTCAACACCAACCACTGAAAGAGTGAAAATGGATGAAAAACACACACTTTTTTCAATCAACTTTAGTAGGGAGAAAAAATATTGGATAAAAAAGTGTGCACATGTATGTGTGTTTTTCACTACAAGAAAACAATGTCTGAATTGACAAGTCGGAATCGTCTAATAGTGTCCAAATTGGTTAATAATGTTTGACGTGATAGAAAAATGTCCAAAATGATAAAAAAAAAATTGACAAAAATCATTCAAATCAACCCCTTCGAATTGACTCAAAATGTTCAAATTGACACTGCTCCCTTGTAGTGTTTCCCTTCTGAGTGCACCTCCTTGCTTGAAGTCATGCATTGGACACAAACAAACACTCCACAGAGTGTTGGTTGTCACTTGTTCCAGCGTGAAATTCCTCGGGGCAACCCCCTTGTTCCGTCCATCAAGTGGCCAATCGCTTGGCTTGACAGGGAAACACACCTTCTGTCAGTCACTGGCAGGATGTTCGCCATCAGCATACATTCCAGCCAGGGGCAAGGTCTGCTGTACCTAAGATAAACTTACTGTAGTTCTTTGAGTTGCGAGTTCTTCGGGCATGCCATGTGCATTCTAACATTTTTCTTTCGATATTTATTCCCAAGTGACTGAGCAACGACAGTACAGAAGCCGCCATGGCGGGCACAAAGACCAAACACGAATAGAAGTCTCCCTGTATTTGTGTCAAAAAATCTTTAAAAAAAACCCTAAAAAGGAATAGAAGTCCTTCCTCTGGGCAGAGGAGGCAGGGTCCCGGGTCCAGGGGGTGTCTGGGTTAGGACAACATTGGGGGTCCGGCCGAGGAAAATTGTGATCATTGGAATGATGGCTTCTCGTCCCGGGATTTGTTGGCATGCTACGGATTACGTAGTGGATTCAGATTTCGGCGAAAGTGGACACAGATCGGGGCCAAGGGTATGGGTAAGGGTACCCCGCTTAGTTTCTAAGCTAAATCAAAAGTGGTGGGAGGAGATTCATTACTCAAGTTTTATTAGATCGTGGTTCATGGATGGATGCCGAAAGTGATTTGGGGTAGGAAACCCGGGCCGGCATGATATTGGGGTATGTTGGTGTGATTGTGATGACCCAGCGTTTTGGGAGACTCGGCCATGAAGGTCAAATTGTCCGTGGAAATATCATTTGCTGACTCATGTACTTAGGCTTGTTGAGGAGCAACCATGTTTCTTTAGGTGAAGTTTTACTTCTTTCAATGAAACATACCTTCAAGAAACCAAAAGAAAAACAAGCAGCTGCTTTGCTAAGTTAGCAAGGAGAAGCTCTTGGGTCCTCGAGCCATGATTCACTTTTTAAAAAGTATAGTTCTTCCCAAACTTACTAGTAGAAATATAGATTGTATAGATTCGAGAGTAGATCCACAAGAAGGCCTCACATGACCAACTTGATGAAGCGTGCATCTTTGAGGGCATATTTCTAGCTACTCGTGATGTTCTCACATGATCATGTGGTCTTTGTCAAAGCTAAATTCTTGTCATTTGGAGTTTGGAGCCTAAGGTAGGGGTGTTCAAACACATTAGATTCTGAAAATGTTCACTAACAAAAAAGCACATATTGCATTCTTCAATGCACCATACATTCTTCAATGTACCTTATAAAGGTGGGAATACCTTTGAAGCCTCATGCAATTCCAACTCCAAAAATTCTTAATCAATTCCTCGAGAATCCAAAATATATGAATCAACTTGCACTAGATGCAACTTCCATCATTCTTTGAAGAAAACTTTATTGAAACACATTTCAAAGGAGCTCATACTCCAAAAATTGAAATCAACTCCACAATAGTTGCCTTATGCACCTCCTACCTTTGAAAATGGTAACCATATGCCCATATGATAGATTGAATTATTGGTCTTGTCTAAGTGAAAGAGAGGAAGATTGTTCTTTGTGTGGACAAGGTTCAAATGTTAAATTTAACACACACACACACACACACAATGTTGTGGTTGTATGAACCCCTTGTTCTCGTGGTCCAATAGTAAAATTGGGAAGCCTATACCTATATGCATTTCGAAAATACACTCATAGAAAACATAATGTAGTTGGATGATAATTTGTAAGATCTGTAAGGTAAGTGCAATTATGATTCTTTTTTATCCCATAAAGTGCAATTGTTTGTTAAATGAACAATTGAAAATTTGGATAGATCCCTATCAAGTCAATTTTGGTTGGATCTTCACACAATTTTGACATAAGGTGTGAACATTTACTCCCATTGTATAATTTTTTTTATCAGATACCTGGATCAAAAGTTATGTTGACCTAAATTTTTTGGATAGTCTAGGCAATTTGAGCATCATTCTCATACTAAAACCCTTGTTGACTTTTGAAAAATTTGGAATATATGTGACTAATAAAATATTGCATAAAAAATTCCAAATCAAAAAAACTAATTTTACTTCTCAAATTACATTCTAAGAGGAGTCAAACTTTGTTAGCTATGTTAGGGTGGATTTGAGAAAAAACTTTTTTTTTAACTTCAAGACCTACTATCTTGCACACAGTGGAGTCAAAGTTCTTGAAATTTTTTCCACATAAGTTGAAATGCTTGCTTCTAATTTTTCACAATTTGCATTTTGAATAAAAAATCTCTTCATGGCACAAGAAAAATAAATAAAAATGACAAGTGTATTGCTAGTTCACTTAATTAGCCTCCATACATTGCAAGATGATTTAAAGTAAGTTAGACATCTCAAATGCATTTGAAATTTCTCATGAGCGAACCTAACCTCATATACTTATGAATGGTGAAGATCTTCATTTTTGGGTAGAGAAGAAATATTCATTCGAGGGGGTTCCAAGTCTGTTGATTATCTTTTGCAGAAATGAAAAAATAGTTTTATTTTATTTTATTCAAATGTTATAATCTTTCCATCCACACAGTCAAATGGGCTGAATTTTTCCCCAAACATTACCTCACTTCTCTACAACACTTTCATACAGTTGCAATTCCAAAAAAACTTTTCATTTTAAATTTTGGACAATGCATCAAAAATTGGCAGTTTTTGATTTTTTTTTCCTCTTCCCAAACACCCTCCCCTGTCTTTAGGTGTCAATGCACTCTTGTGTGGTTGGAATTTGAAGAAATAAAAAAAAGGTTTCATTTTTGATTCTCGACTATGCATTGACAATTGGCAGTTTGGGACCTTTCCTCTGTTCCCAAATCCCCTCCTGTTTTTTGTGGTGTTAATGCACTTTTGTACGGTTGGATTTTCAGAAAAATAAACTTAATTATTGATTTTGGACAATGCATCAAAAATTGGCAGTTTTGGACTTTTCCTCTTCCTCCTCTCACACCCTCCCATCCTTCGAGGGGTTCTTTTGGCCCTCTGGGGTTCTAATACCCCAAACATGAAAAACATGGAAGTCAAAATGTCAAGTGCTCCCTGACACATTGGGAGCCCCAACTTATTTGTCCACTGGCTGGCTGTAGAAGAGCTGACTTCCAAAACATGGTTTTTGACGTGAAAATTCAATGGGGGAATACTTCAAAAGCTTCCAATAATCTCCATAGAAATTCAATAGAGTATTATTAAACATATATAGATATATAGATATTTGGTAGAGATCCCTAACCGTAGCTCCTTTTCCCCAAAAATTGATTCTGAATTTTCATCAAGATGGGCTCCCTAACTGTAACCCATATGCCCCTTTCTTCAAAGTCTTTTGTTTTTGTTTTTTTGGGGTCATGTGGGAGGCGTCAACAGGCCACATGACTATGCTTGATTTTCAGTTTCGATTCCCGAAGCCCTCCCCGCACAATATGTCAATGCCAGACCCACATCTTTGGATCACATGCCTCCTCTTTGGGGGTATCGTTGCCCCACTCGCACCCCCCACCCGGATAGCGAGGTTCCGAGAGGGTGCATGATGGTGTTCCAATACTTGTCATGCCAATTGGGGGTATCTTAAGGTGAAGCTTTAAATTTGTGGAGGGGCATGAGTTACGACTCCTTCAATGCAATGTACTTGGAATGTATTTGGAAATGTTCTTCCCCTCCCTCACTTTTTTCTCCCCTTCCGTTTCATTTGTTTCAAAAAAGAAAAAAGAAAAAGAAATGTTCACATGCTTTGACCCTATCTCACATGGACGGAAGGAACTATTCCAGCCGTGTCAATCATTGTCCCATACTGGTTGGGATTGGGAAAGAAGGAAGGAAGCCCTGTCTTATTCCTCCCCCTGTACCCTAATTTCCTGTACCCTAATTTCCCGATTTCCGATTTCCTAATGTGTGTGTGTGCGTGGTTCTGACCAATGGGGTTTGGACCCATGTCAAGTTTTGGGGAAACCTGAGATTAGATTAGAGTTGTACTGGGAGAGGAGAGCATGGGCACCCGGACCCATGGAAAGAGCCCTTGCAATGGAATGGTGCACCGACGCGAAACGATTTGGGGGTGAAGGGTGGAATATGGCACCCCAAGGTCCCACATTGGCTTAGTGCTAAGCTAGGGCCTCGGGTACCACGCTCTAGCATTATTTTGTAGTGCTTGAAGATCAAACTTTCTACTAATGGGGTAAGTAGCGTTCTAATTACGACAAGTATCACTGATTTTTGGGTAGTGATGAAATCCTAGCAATAGAAAATGGACAATTGGCCTTTCATTTGGTCCTTTGACTTCTTAAATGCTAACTAAGACTTTGGTAATATCTTTTCCATGCACAATTAAACACTCATAAGAGAATCACTCTATGTTGAAAAAAATATTGCAGTGAATGTTGTGGTCAAATCGGCAATGGGACACATTTGTACTTGTCACTCATATCAAAATGTTCAAAACATTTTTGCTATCAACAAGACTATGGAAGAGATAACTAATGTTTATTCACTTTGTCATTTTGTTCAAATAAGAAATTCGTATATTGCTTTCTTATATTTGTTTCTTTGGTGGTTAATCCCTTGAAAATGAACTTATATTTAGATTTTTAAAGTTGCAATGGTGTAAATAGATGGAGAAAATGCTTATAAAAAACAAAGGAATTCTTGCTTGGAATTTTTTTATCAATATGTACATTTTTGTATGTAACTTGTGCTAATAGTTCTTTGCCTTTTAAAGGTTCCTTGCAACATCTTTTAAAAAAAATTGCACTTGAATTAGGAAGTATTCAACGAATGTTGCACAAACAATGTTAACCCCTAAACGCGTTGATATCCAATTTCTAGACAATGAACAAATTGAAACTCTAGTTTCATCCACTTAACTACTTTGATGAAAGTTATTTTAATTTGTGAAGATACATTTTCAAATTTATGTCCTATCTAAGGGTTGGATTTGGTGTTACTAGAGTTCATATTTTTCTAAAATTACAAATGTACAAGTATGTCAAGTGGTCAAAGTGCATTGACTTTAGTTCAAAATTGGATTAGCCAAAATGAGGTCATAGACAAGAAGAACACAAAAAATTCAAAAAAAATCAACAGGTGAAGAGAACCTCATTTCAAATCCATTCCAACAAATTTTACTCAAAAAATGATAATATTTTACTTGCAATTGAATTTTGAAGGAATTTTGGAATTTTTCTTTCAAAATTTATAAAAAAAAAAAAAGATTGGTGATAGCATTGGTGAATCTAACCATACAGATGGAATCTACAAATCAAAATCTACAACTTTTCTTTGCATCTCAATTCCAAAATATGCTTCCAAATAGCACTTTATAATGATTTTTTCTCAAATTGTCAATTCTAGAGATGAATCTAGACATTTAGGGGGATAATATCTAGTTAAGTGCCATTTCATAAATTGAAGTAATAATAATATAACAATACTCAAATCTTAAGTTTAAATTTATACCCAAATTTAAGGATGGAAGATCAATAATTTCTTGAGTTTTAAAAGCAAGTATACTTAGTAGTTTGTAATAGACATTCAAGCATTTGCATAGAGAAGAAATTTGTACATAATAAAAGACAATTAATCATTTGCTTGCAAATCTGTAATTTTGTAATTGAACATATTGGGGGGGGACATGCTAAATTTAAGTCAGCTATAAAGTTCCCAACTCCAATCCTACCTTTTAAAAATATTTTCAATGATATCATGCAAATAGTCAATTTTTAGATTAAAACATTCCTTGAGGAAGTCTTTGGAATACCTTCACTCTTTTAAGGTCAATTCACCAAAGCATCGATCTTTATAAATTAACACTCAATTTTTAAAATAGATAATCAACTTTGCATATTGTATATTCTTAATATACCAACAAATTTTTAAATGAAAATCTTAGTAGCTAGTTTCAACTTTATTTATTCTTATTTACACTAATGATATACTTAATTGAAACATTGCTTTTTGAAGATAAAATTTAGAAACTCCAATTTGATTGTTTACCCTTCTTTTTGATGTGTGATTTCAAGAAAAAGATCAAATTTGAAGAATACTAGTTAAGGGAGCTACAACTTCAATGAACACCAAATCCAAATTGCTTAGAAATGTCTCTAAAAAATGTCTTTACAGGAAAATTGGGAGGGAAATAATATATCTTTATGGTGATTTTCTAATAAGCTTAGAACTTTTAAACCTTTCATATAAGATAAAATAAAGCTAGTATATAACAAAACAATGTTCCTTCAAAGTAGGATAAAGTATACAATAAAATGTCAAGATTATCAAAGGTTTGGTAGTCTAATTTTATCAAGTTCACAATCAATTTGCAACTTCAACAAAGAGAAGTTCATACTTGGTTGGACATTATGAGGCACCTATGCTAATTTGTTCCAATACTCATATCTCTCATAAATAAAGTATAGGAAGATATAATCTTTTTAAGAAATAGGTATGTAGATTCTAAATTGATGCCACCCAATTGCACCCTCTAATTATGGATTTAATTGTGCCATGATACATCCTAATGTATATATGAAATTTCTACAAGGATTTGCATTCATACAATTCAATGTGCAATTGGGGTTCAAAAGTTTGGAATCGGATTCAAAAGTTGCAATTTCATGACCTCAATGAATACCACAATGCACTTTGTAGAGTTGGCAAGATGTTTATTGTTTATTCTACAAATCTTTATGGAAGTTTTGGATGACCATTGTAAAATATAGGGAATTAAAAGAGCCACAGTTAAATCCAAATGGATGAATCCAAATAGTCCACATCTAAAAATGACATGAGAACCTTATATGATTTTACTTTGACCACGTATTACATATCTTCTTTCTTCTAAAAAAATGTGCTAACCAAAATACATGTGAAAATTAATCTAATTTAAAATTCCATTAATAAAAAATATTTGTGATTTTGATCAATCTAAATATGAGTGATAATCAAATAGACAACAATGGATCCAACCTTGATTCCTTAAGGATCAAGGAATAGTCTAAATTTCCAAAATTGTGAAGTTGTATTGTAAAATGCAACTTTGAAGAATAATTTAATGAAGACATTCAACAAGAAATATAAAACATAAGCCATAGATCATATCCATGTGGTTGTTATATTACTGTATGAAGATACTAACCAATATTTATCATTATAATTTAAATTAAAAAATATTCCAAAAAAATCATTTTGGATTTGGTATTTATAATTTTTACATAGTTTTTTAAAATAAAAATTTAATCTCTAAGTATGGTGATTTAAAAATAATAATTTTACTTATTTATTGAAGTTATTTAAGGACTATTATTTTTTGAGCTCGAAAAGTTACTTTTTGAGGTAAAACATACCAATATCATTTGAGTTATAGAATATTTGGAAAAAAATTCAGTCTTCAAAATGTATATGGTACAAATGTTAATTAACTAACTTAAAAATCTAAAAAATATGGATGAAAAATTACAATTTTGTTTGTTTGGGATGTGTTTGCATCTATTTGTTTTTTGAAATTTGCATATTTAGTCCTTCAAGGGTTAAAGGTTTCATCACAACTTCAAAGCCCTTGATATCTATGAAAAAAAAGAGAAATATGTATATAATTATATTAATAGAAATTTAAGTCAACATGGAAAATGTGTATTACTTAGACATGATTTCGAACTATATCAAGCTTCAAAAGGATTTAGATAAGATGATTACATTTTGCATTTGAGTTTGCATTCATAAGAGTACCCCAAGTAATCTACATTGAATAGGAGTATTAAGGAGACCAAAAAATTAAAGGGATTGATTGTAGAAAATTGTAGATGTTTGAAACATGATGTACAAACCTGAACACTTCAATAACTACTAATGTACAATAAAGGTAGATATTTATATAGTGTGGAATGTTGATTAATTAGTATGGGTCCCTTTAATACCCATATTGAGAGTATATAATAAATGGATATTTATTGTATAGTATTCAACAATGAAATTAGAACACACATCTGAAAAAAATCATACAATCATGGTTGTCAAAATAAATTTGTTCAATAATAATTTATCCACTTTTAAGCCTTTCACCTACTTTTGAAATATTCTAAAGTTATTCATTGCACTTAGATAAGACTAGTTGTCTTTTGTTTTTTTTATGAGTGATCTTTCTAATAGAACAACAACAATTTTTAAATCTTTATTTTAGAAGGAGAGTCATTTTCTCCAAAATAAAGTATAAGAGTGGTCTTCTTTGTAGGAGGTGCTCAAAAACAAAATCCCTATAATCTATATATCCCTAGGATGACCCCTTATCATCCCTTCAATCTTTGCATGTCTTTTGGAAATCCAAATTTATAATTTTTTTGCTATAGAACCGCAAATGAAAGGATTTTCTTAGAAGTATTTAGGATCAATTCATTTTTGAGAAATGCCAACCTTGCAATGGGTCGCTATATGATTTTGCTTTGATAGTCACTTACAATTTAATTATCTATTTTTTCCAAAATGAGCCAACCAAACTACATGTAGAATATTATACAATTTGCCATTTTTACATATTTTTTAGATGAATCCAGTAATTCTAAGCATGAACTATGATAAATATGATGACAAGGGACATTCTACTATAAATATAATATGAGCCTAAAGATTAGCATGTATAAAGCACGTCTTAGGATTATTCAACTATATTCAAATACATGAATTCAAAAAGTGTTCCCTGTCATGAATGCCTTCTTCTAGAAATTTCTTATGTACTATCACTAGATGCATATGAAAGAATAAAAGAATAAAAGAATTGACATGTCTTTTGATCTTAATTTTTTTTTGACACTATAACCCCTAATCATAAACTATAATGGTAGTCACTAAGCTCGCATGTGGATTTGAACTCATAAATACCTCATCAAATGCCATAGCCAAAGCAACTAAAATAAAACATTGTCTTCAAATCAAGAACCTTCACATCTAATCTCAAATAATATCTATATATCTATATAATTGTCAAGTCTCCATGACATTGGCTTATAAAAATATAGAAAGATCTTACTAGAAATTACACAAATCTTTTTTAAATTTGAAAGAAACACATTTAATACCAACCAAAGTCCAATATAAAAAGAAAAAATACTTTTTATTTTACAAACACACAAAATAACATGTCATGCATCTATACATCAACATTGTATAAGGGAAATTTAAACTACAAAACATGAAATTGAATGTTATTCATATAAATTACAAGCAAAATATGGTAGAGAGAACCTACAAAAATCTAATCAAATTGTTAGGAAGTGACAACATTCAAATCCATACTTATAATTATTAAAGTTAATGCTCTTCTTAATAGTAGGTATGTATAGTTACTTTTCCACAATGTATATGACTCTTTGGTGAGCAAAGAGAGACCTTATATATGTGTCCTCAAATTTTCAAGAGCTTAGGTGAAATTAAGCAAGTTGTGAGTAAACATGACAATATTGCATTTGGGTGAGATGAAAAGAATGGAATGCTATATATGATTAAACACTTGATAAAAATATGCACCTATATTTTAAAGAGCATGAAAATCTAAATTGTGAGTACAAAGTTTTCCTTCACAAGTTTTTAGTTTGGTTTACAATTATTAAGATTGGGATATAGAAGGAGGAATCTAGTAGTACAAAATAATATGTTGTATAATTTGTTTTATAATACTGAAAATCTATGAAAACAAGGATTCTAGAGCTGGGGAACTTGTTTGTACAAAGCAATGAGTTGAAATATATGAACCAACAAAAGTGATGGAGTCTAAAAACATTTAATTTCCTAAACCAAAAAATATGATTGAAACAAGGTTTGATAACCTTGACCTCTTAAGAACCAAGCGTTCAAATTTTGAACAATACAATAGATGAATGCAAAAATAATATATGTTCACAAAATATATATTTTCATCCTTCTAAATGTAGATTTTAGTGTTAATTCTTCTATACTTGTACAAATTAGACTTCTAAACTTTTCTTTGTAGATATTCTTTAGTTAAAGGGCACAAAATGTGTTTGACTTAAAAAAGTAAAAAAATTCAATTAAAAAAACTTCCTTCACAACATCTTCAATATTTCATTAAAATTCAATTTCTAAACATCAATATAATTATAACTTTTAATTTTGAATTGAATGTAAAAAATCCTAAAAACACTTTGAATATTGAATTTATAATCAATTTTAAAAGGAACATGCAACTTTTCATTTCAGAATTGATTGAAAAAATTGTTTAGTGTTGTAGTGGATCTAACCATGTGGATATAATCCATATATCACATTTTGTAACTTTTGTTTCACATTGGTATCAAATGTTAAATTTTTCTTCTAAGTTATATTTTATCATACATCTTCAAAATTTTGAGAATTCAAATTTCTTAATGGTCCTTGAGGGGCTAAACAAAGTATAATTCATCAAGTACTCAAAATATCTATTATACATAAAGATGTTTTAGTTATCTTTTAAAATACTTTAGGGACTTTTCCATCTCCTGGATCCTTTTAATAACTCCACTTAATTCTTTACAGACTAAAATATATAACATGGAATTCATGTTTTAAGGACTAAGAAGCAATTTTGATGAGTTTATATAAGTATTTATATTTATTGAAATAATTACATGGAATGATCTTCACTAAAGCTTATGATATAAAAATATTCTTCATTCAGATTACACTTTCCACATTGTGATCAATCAAAGTGGACAATTTAACTTCTAAATGACTAAATTTATTGTGAAATTGTCAAACATCATGTATGAGCAAATTTTAGCCTTTTAAATTGTATTCAAATATCAATCTTCTATTTCTAGTATGTGATATTATGAAATAATTCAATTTTATTTTGTGAAAAATTATCATTTTTATAATTTATTTAGCAAAAAATGAAAATAAATGAGTGAATATGGAAAAAACAATTCCTACCAATTAATTAAATTTTTTTTCAAGAGGTACATGTAGCAATGGAGATTGGTGTGAAAATCAATTATCAATTAATTCTTAAAGGTGCATGCAACCATTTTATGGCCACTACCTAATTTTAGCCATTGGATTTGGATCCCATAATAATACCTTTTTCAAATTTTATATTTTTCTAATGTAGTTTCATCAAGTTATCTTTCTACAGCCAAAAACTCTTGCTTTGGACAAAATTTCATAGATCTTCGATGATTTTTCAAACTCAATTACTTCAAAGAACGCTCACTATGGATTATCTTGGAAGAGAGACCTAGCCAATGGTAAGTCATCCTAAGATCCGTCCCTAGAAAAATATTAAACATGTAGTATAAATATGTAAGGGTGTTTGGTTGGAGCAAATACTTGGTGGGCTCAATCACGTGGAAATCTTGTGTCTTGGAAGAGAGACCTAGCCAATGATAAGTCATCCTAAGATCTGTCCCTAGAAAAATATTAAACATGTAGTACAAATATGTAAGGGTGTTTGGTTGGAGCAAATACTTGGTGGGCTCAATCACGTGGAAATCTTGTTTTACTAGCATACGTCCATTGATTACAAGGCTTCGTAAGCAATCTTTCATTGCCCCAATACTTGTGAAAAATTCGTAAGCATGTTTTCAACTAATCATTATTGCAATTGGTCAAATAAGACAAGCCTTTTCTTTGTTTATTTGAGAGATATATCCTCCTAAACCCATTTTGTCCAAGTAAAAAATTCATATTATTTCAAAAATTAAACTTTGATCATAGATATTTCAAAATTTGTACAATCAAATTCTTCGAAAATTGGAGTGTGTGATATCTGATAGTAATGAATAAGATACTATAGTAAAATCTTTGAAAAATGACTAAGAAATAATTTTTTGTTAATCCTTTGAAACAACAATTTAGAGATGATTTTGGAAGGAGGATCCCTTTGGAGTTTTGGAGGGTAAATATTTTATATTTTACATCCAAAACACACTTGAAAATGACCTTTAAGCCAAATGCCACAATCCTTTTATAAAATGAATATATTAGATTTTAATAATCTTACTTGTGAAAGAACATATTTTCTCTTAATGTTGATTTTTTCTAGAATTTTTGATGGAATTAAAATCAAATTAGCATGATATTATTATATAAAATATAAGAATAAAATTACATCAATTAAAATAAAATATAAATAAATAAATAAACAAACAAACAAACAAACAAACAAACAAACAAACAAACAAATATATATATATATATATATAAAAGAAGAATTTCAAATCTTTATCAAAATTGTAAGTTAGGATGAGATTTTTTTGTATTAGTAAATTTAAAAACCATTTAAAAAGAAAAAAATACCAATGAAATATGCAAAATTTTTGTGATTTTGATTTTGACACATAGAACTTGTGATACCTTAAGTTAGTTAGTTAAGTTTTGTTTATTACATTGAGGTCTCTTGGTTTGTGCATCCCCCGGCTACATGATTGGTATTGTCAGAAAGCACTCAATGAATGAGGTGCACGGGCTTTGTTCCATGGCGTTTGGACCTACAATGTGAAAGCTATGAATTTTTGAGTTATTTTTGGTTAAAATTTTTTTCAAAACTACTTTTACTTTGATTTTGGCTGTGACATCGGCACAAGACACACTAGTAGAGAGCTTGCAATTGCAATAATTTTATAATTTTATAATTTTTTCAAAATTTCAAAATTGAATAAAAATGAAGCTCTTCAAACTTCATTTTCATTGTTTAAATCAAATACTACAAATAAATATTCTAAAAATTACAATCAAGGTTGACCAAGGCACATTCACTTTTGGGAGGTGTGAACCTTGAAGGCATAAACTCATGAATTTCTCCGCACAATTTCCTCTTCTGGGAGGATGCTTCAAGAATGAAAGAATTCCTCTTATCAATGGGAATTGTCCATTTGTTTCAAAAAAAATAAAAAATAGAAAAAAATGAAAGAACTTCGTCCCGGGGCAGTACTGTGCGAGTTAAAGCGTTCCCCTGGGCATGCTCTTATTATCCCGGGAAGTGGCACGCTACAGCCTTTGCAACAAGTGTGCCCAGCCCCGGATGAGGGTTTAGGGTTTAAGGATTTTGCACAGAGGAGCGCGGTTATGGTGGACGGAGGACTCTGGTTTCTCTTTCCTCGCGCTAATTTCGCCCGCCCTTTCTGTGCGCGCAGTGTGATCCGCATTTGGACAGTGCGAGAGATGGAGATTTGTAGTAGAATCAACTGGAGAATTTAGCTGGTATGTCCGCAATGGAGGTTGCCGCAGGAAGGAGCGTAGTGTGCGGTTCCTCATGGCAGGTTTCTCGTGGAAGAAGAGTGGCGCAACGTCTCGTCCAGGCACCTTGTTCTGTGACTTTCAGAACGCGTGGAGTGCGGATTTTGCCACACGATTTGAAATTAGGAGGATTCGAATTACGAGACTTTTGGAGTTCGAGGTGTATGTTCTTGCATTGTATTTGCATCTCTCTTTGAGCATGTTCGTAGTTTTTTCTCTAGGGATGGGCGCTTTGCTGTGGAAGCGGCTTTGAGTAGAGTGTTGTGTAAATTGGCAGATGCTTGCGAGGGCCGTCGCCATTGAGCGTCGCCAGTGTTCAGGTGGAGTCATCGAGAGAGCTCGGGCCGTCTCCTTCAGCTCAAGGTAATGAGGGTTTCCACACTGCGAATCTCGAACATCTTGGTTTGGGAATTGTTAGAATCGATATTATGAATTGACCGGTGGTTTATCATTGCCAGGGTTTTTTCTTCAGATTTGAGTGCCATTTTCAACTCCTTATTTTGATGTGTTTGGATACACTTGTACGGAATATGAAACACTAGAATGCACCTAAATTTGTAGCATATTTCTGCATTGAAACAAAACGTCAATTCTTCCAATGTTATTAAATACTGCTTCCTCATCCAGTTTTTGGATTTAACTAAATTTCAATGACACGATCAATCTAAAATTATACTTTACAAATATGGCAATATGCGTTAGACGCGCTTCGCACTTTGAAAAATTAAGATTGGGCGAACCCTCATGCACTTAGGTAGATGAATAGGATCTTTCTGATAGGAGTCTTAGTTGGCTAGAATTGTTATTGAGATCTACGAATTTCAAATTTTATGAGTTAGGAATTCCAGAATGGGCTTATCGGGATGAAAGGTTAAAGTTTTGGATCGACAATGATATTGTGGAGGTGTTGTGATGCGAGATTATAGACATCCTTGACTGGAATTTGGACGGATGGAAGGTGGTGCTGGCCGAGACGGGAGAAGCGGTGGGCTATGTGGAAGAGGTGATGAGCCTTGCCTCATATTTTGATCCCTCGGTCGTGGAGTACTGCTTGCTCAAAGTATTCGACAGCAATTCTCCGGGCATCGAGTATCTCATCCCATGGGTGGAGGATGTCGTGAAGGAAGTGGATGCCAAAGCCCAGTGTATCCTCATCACGGTAATTAGGAATTCCTTCCTTCCTTCCTCACTCTTTTTTGATGTCGAGCAGGTTTGCAGTGTGACTGAGATTCCTTGTTATGTTTGTAGCCACCGGATGGCCTTATGGAATTGGCAAAGCGACCCGAACTCCTGCGGAAGATTCGAATAGCTCTGGAGACGTTCGGTCTTCATACTGAAGGTATGTGAGGCTATTTAGAGCCTGGAATCCGTTGACTGACTTTATTAGTTAGAGGATGCACTCTTTAAGCATTTTAACCTTTCTGTAGGAGTGTGATTTCATTGGGAAATTTTTATCACTTCGAATGCATATCGTATACAATCATTCAATGTGGGAGGTTCTAGGACACTATTGAAGGGGCAGCAGACAACCCCATTCCGTGACCATAGACATTTAGTCAAGTCATGCTTACACCCAACTCGCTAATTGAAGGGCAACCAAAGTGTATTGGAAGAGATGAGTTGGTGCTGGTATAGGAGACTGGATTCGGTCTATCGGTTATAGTGTCTTCTACCATATGTACATGCGGAACATTATCTTGTTAAAAGATCGAGGATTGAAAATCTGTGAATGACTTATTTGCAACAGCCAGCTTACTGACTTGGTTTCATGAGCAGGCCAGAGAGAACCGCATATGCCAACACGGCGTCAATTGCAGGCAGCAGGAGAACAGGAGTTGGTCGAGATGATAGTGGTATTTCTTGATAACTCGCTTGCTTCAAACAACTTCACACTTTGTGGTTGCTTTTCTGTCACTTGTAGTGTATTAATCAGAGTAATGCATGAAGCTTCTACGGAGAATGGAAGGTCCAAATTTTGGCTACGTGTTGACTTCTGAACTTCTGGAATTTTGTTGTTGTCTAGGCTGCTGGAGGCTTTTCATCAGTTGCTCAGGATCTAAGATTTCGTACAAAGCGTCGACCAGTGGGGTTTTGGTAATTATGATATCTTTGTTGGTCTTGTCTTCGTTGCTGGAAAATGGACAGAAGCCGGAACTCGTAGTTGAGCTAGGTGGCCATCGATTGTAACCTTTGGATGAGGGAAGATCAATTACTTATACCAGTCTATTCTCATGGCTCTAGCAATGCTTATTTATGTGTCTTAGAACTATGTGAATATCATGTTCCACTTTATGTGTTTTTCCCCTCACCGACTTTCATGTCTCGTAGGGAAGATCTGCAAAATCTTGATTCAGAAATTGAATTATTTTTGGGGGAGTGCTGGAGAGAAGAGACTGATCCGGACACAGGTATGTCTTTTTCTATTGCTTTTATGACTGGAACTTGAACATCGAGCGGAATTTCTACTTGAAAGAGTAATATTTTGATCGTTTGAAGATGATGGGATATCTTCAGCATTTAAAAAATACTAGGCCCATTTATTTGCATTGACATCTGCTGTTCTAACTCTAGAGTCACAGGGTTAGTGTAATTGAGAGGCTGTGTGTGTGAAACGAGCAGGAAAGACGCACTACGTTAATCTCATAACTAGTGAGGTGGTTAGTGAGAAGCCTCCTTCTGCAAGTATAATGGATCCGACGCCTGTGAGTCAAGATTGGAATGACTATGGAACGGCTGTGATGCCTCGCGCCGTTACTTTGAGGAAAATGGCCCGATTTGACCTTCATAATGCGGTATGCGTTTTACATGCCTCATTGTTTGTTTCTGTTGCTTTTGCAATGGAGTGCTGTTGTGATGACAAAAGCCTTCCGGATTGGGAAGCATGGTATTGTGTTTCATTATAGCAGATCATTTGGAATTGAAAACTCTTGGGTGTATGAACTTGACACAATTGGGCTTGTTATATGTGGCAGATAATGATGCATGGAGGTTACAAGGAGGTTGCTCAGCAACTAGGTCGCATGATTATTGGACGGCGTGAAGTGAAGGACCTCGAATCAGAGATCCGAGAATTTATGCGGAATCATAGCTTGTAAGCTGACTTGTTTTCTTAATGGGTGCTTGGTGAGATACATTGGATTCAATTCTTCACTTTGTGGTCGAAAACTAAATTACCAACAGATGTATCTGAAGTTGTCAGATTGTCAGCTGAAACAGATTGTCTAGTCTTTCCCTGTCTTGATGCCGTCATGTGACGTATGAGTTGCACTCTCAGGTCATTATTTCCAAAACCAGCCCAGTTGATTGCCCAAAATCGGGATGATCTACTTATAGCGGTACGGAAACAGGGTGGGGTTGTCGCAGTAGCCAAGAAGATGGGACTTCGAGCACAGAGAAATGGAGTAAGCATCAGTTCAGATATATTTCTTTTGTCCAGTCGCTTGTGACTTTTTGAACGTTCGTCATGTCCTTTCATGTCAAATGCAGTGACTTTTTTGGTCATGGTAATTGAGGCTCTTCATTAACTTCCAAGTTTTTTCACTACTTCGAAGCTCTCGTAATGTGTTTCGAGTGGGTTGTCACCGTAGACTAGAGTTATCAGTAACACTAAACTGTTGCAAGGGCTTCTAGGCAGCATCGTAAAGAGAATCTTCCCCATAATTCAATGGGAGGTCTCCCAATGGTCATCGTGATCATATGGAGGTCTTTGTATGACCATTGTGATCATAGAGAGACCTCCCCGTGAATCATGAAGTAGATTCTCTTTATGATGCTATCGAAATGTTCCTTATACAATGTAATTTTTATGGAAAAGCAACTGCAGCCATAATGCTGCAAATTAGATGATAGTGTTCATCCTTGTTTTTGCTGTATGGCTTATTTCAAGGCCACTCGATTCGATGAAAAAATGCTGTGTTATCAGTGGCGCACTGTGTAATTCTCTTGTGTGATTATCAGGGGAGGATGAAGAGATATTAGCCAAAAGAATTTTATGGTTTCTTGCTTGATGTGCAGAAAGGACGGTGGAAAAATGTGGAAGAAGCCGCAGAAGCAATGAAAGATTATTTGTTTGAGAATCTGCTGGATACTTATCCAGATATCAATAAAATCGGGAAACCTGAAGATCACAGGGAGGCCATCTGGAAAGAGGCCGTTGAAAAAGGTTTTCTGCGCCTGCCAAAACAGGCAGATATAGTAACAGATGGTCGCAGAGATTTGAGATACGCCCTTCAGGTAACCTCATGACTTTTGTAGTGTTTTCGTTCGCCGCTTTTGAAATCAATGCATTAAACCCTAAACCCTAATCGCCATTTAAGGCAGTTTCTAACTCCCGTCATTGTAACGCGCTTAGGTTTCCTAAAACTGATGGGGTGTATGGCGTGTTCTACTAATTTGATTGAGTACCTATTGATGCTAGACTGGGGGGAATTTGCAGAAGTACGGGCAGGAAGCTATTGCAGACCGTCTAGGTATCAAAACCCTGACCATGAGGAGGCCACGAATTCATCGCCCTAGCTCATGACAAGATCATTTGCACCAATCTCCCGTTGTGGCATCTTCAGACAGCAACATAGTTCCTTTTTTGAACTTGACATTTTGAGACTAAGGGGCAAAATTTCGCGCAATCCTGGGATTCATTGGCAAGAACAGCTTATGGTTTTGAGGTAATCCTTGCGAAGGTCCACGTGCTGTTGTGATTTGGAGGATGAAGGGAGGAGTTTATTTACTTAATTAACTCTCTTTTGTACGAGCTCAGCAGCTCTGCCAACTTGTACACTGAAAGCACTGTCTTGCGAAAAGGATTATTTCCCATATATTGCTGTGAAGACGAGAACCACCTCCTGTCGAACTACAAGATTGTGCAAATTGTTCATAAAGGAAGGTTTCTAATCTAAATCTAGGAGAATTTCCTATTACATAATACCCCAGGGAGCAAGTTGTCTTCCTGAACTGGACCCTTCACAAAAACCATAGAATGCTATTGCAGGATCACAAACGATTATTGTTTATCACAACAACAAAGCTCTGTTGTGGGGATGACTAGTTATGTTTAGACCTTTTGGGCTTTTTTAATGTGTTGCCTACTGTTGTGTGGGATCTCTTGTCTTCTGAACCTTCAAGTGATTTTGATTTCATTGTGACATCATGTAATATGGACATCTCATATTGTTCCTGTGGCTTACTGCCCGATGTTTGGGAATTTGCTATCAGGACTTGGTGTCTTTGTGAAACAGACGAGAATTAGAAGTTTGTTGAATATTATCAATTGCAAAGCATTTCAACGTGTTCATGAACCCATGAACGATGTCACGGCCATTTTCAGGTCGATGAATGGCACATAATCCTTCTCTGTAGGATAGAAGTGCAACTATTCATCCCTGAAATCTTGTGCAAAAAGGAGAGATTTTCAATAGTATTTTGACCTCCAATGAATATTTTTGAGTTTCTTTAACCCCTAAGTGCCTAAGCCTTTCCAAATGTGTTTTGACTAAGAAAAAAGAGCATTGACTTGTAGTTATCCTCAATGAAGCAAATTGTATTTTTTTTGAAATCTAACCATATAGATATTAATAGAGCTTATTTATTAGTAAGCACACCAATTTTGAGTGCAAAATTTCCTAGGAGTTGTGAGATTATACAAAGGGAAATATACATTTTCTATTTTTAGTACGTTGTCTTTGTCCACTATGTCTCAAAAATTTGCATATATATATTTTGGGGGATTGGAGGTAACATGAACAACTTCAAAGAGTGTTAGCACACTAAAATGCACTTCCAAAAAACTTAATTTCACATGAAAAAACATCAAACTCATTGGGACCATTCATGTATGAAACTTGCATGTTGAAATTTTCAATGGTGAAAATCATGAAAAGACTTTAAACTTTTCATTGGGACCATTCTCAAAGCAAATGGATAAGTACAATTTCTTAGATCTCAAATGAAATGAAATTGCCAAGCTTTGCATAAAGCCGGGAAATGAAGTAAAATTAGCAAGCTTTACACTCTACTTTTAGTACAAATATGCCTTTGAAGACCTCTCAATAATTGAATATGTACTTTTCTCAATGAAAAATCAAATTTTTTCATAGTTAACCCTCAAAACTATCCAAATTTTTTTTTAAACTGGTCACAGAAATTTTACTGCCCGCACAAAAATGGGCTTGAAATTTCAGATCGACCATATATGGTCGTTAAGGCAGTTAGGGGTTGAAGTAGATGATGTCAAATGCTTCCAAAAGGGCTGATTTTCAGAGTCACTAGCCTGGTGTTCATGGGTTAACCCCTAAATGTCTAGAGTCATCTCTAAAATTGACAATTTGAAAAAAATCATTATAAAGTGCTATTTGGAAGCATATTTTGGAATTGAAATGCAAATAACAGTTGTAAATTTTGATTTGTAGATTCCATCTATATGGTTAGATTCACCAAAGCCATCACCAATCTTTTTTTTATAAATTTTGAAAGAGAAATTCCAAACTTTCTTCAAAATTTAATTGCAAGTAAAATACTATCATTTTTTGAGTAAAATTTGTTGGAACAAATTTGAAGTGAGGTTCTCTTCACATAGTGATTTTTTGAAATTTTTGTGTTCATCCTATCTATGACCTCATTTTGGCTAATCTAATTTTGAACTAAAGTCAATGCAGTTTGACCACTTGACATACTTGCACATTTGTAATTTTAGAAAAATATGAACTCTAGTAACTCCAAATCCAACCCTTAGATAGGATAAAAACTTGATAAAGTATCTTCACAAATTAAAATAACTTTCATCCAAGTAGTTAGGAGGATGAAACTAGAGTTTCAATTTGTTCATTGTCCATAAAATGGACGTCGACGCATTTAGAGGTTAATCCTTAAAGGACGGATTGAGGACCTTGGAAATCATCACTTCTGGAACTGTGTGACATCATCTATTACTTTTAAAAAAATCAGAAATACCCATTGGAGGATAAACTATTGTGCAAGGTCTCTCCATTTTGCACATAATTCCATGGATGAACAATTGCAATTCTATCCTACATTTGAAGATTCTTTGTCATCCATTAGACGCAAAATGTCCATGTCAACATTTAAGGATTAACCCTGGATAGATGTCGCCCCCATGACCAAGGTTGTAACCAAAATACTCTAATTGTTGGCCTAATAGGTGCATTCTTTGTTTCTATAGTTATTATTGAGGGCATCCATCACACCTTTTAGGTTTGCATTGTCTTTATGGGGTTAACCCTTGGAAGGATGCAACAACACTAAATATTTGATGGATGACTTTACTTGAGACAACTTTTTTATCATCCAATATTTTTTTTGGAAGTTGCTTGAGTATATTTTCAGTTAATAGTATTGCAAATTCCCTTAGTATGGTATTATTGACTTTTCTAGAGGACAAGATGTTTCATCTATGGATCACCCTTGTAGTGTATTTTGGCCATTTTTTTGCTATTTACTCTTTGAAGTGAATTTTAGCCAAAAAGATGATATTTTTTGAATTTGTGTCCAACTCAAGAAATGAATCTTATCAAGTGTGGTTTCTATTCCAATTGAAAATTTCATCAATTTTATAAATTCCAATATTTTCTAGTAATATGAATTTTGGATCTATAACCAAGGTTTGTTGATTTTCTAATTTTCTATTGATATGGTAACTTTGGTTTATACCACAATGTTATAAACTATAACAGACATCTAGGGTGAAAATTTCAGATTTTCCAACATATTTTTCATTTGATATGAATTTAAAAAAAAAATTCCCTTAATGATTTCCATAGTGATTTCAAAATTTCCCAAAAAAATTTGAAAATTTCATGACTTGTAATAGACATATTATTTCATCTCTGAAAAATAAACATAAATCTTTTTATTCAAATGTAGTTGCAAAATGGCAGCCATTGGAGTGATGGACATGGAGGTTGAAATTCAATGGTTGGGCCTATCCTTCCAAGGTTAGTTGTTCAATTTCATTGATAAAAGAAAATCTGAATGTAATTTAGATCTAGGCCATTCTCTAGTTCATTGGTCTAGCAATGGCCAAGCAAGAATATTAATCCTTAACCCCTTCAGGATGTTCTGAAATGGCATTCATGAGCAAATTTCAGTATATTTTGAGGAAAATGATGTATAACCAATGTTTAGTAAGCCTAGATTAAGTCTTTTTGAGATAGGAATTTTACATAGCAATTGCTTACAAGTGTGCTTCACCATTTTGAAATCAAAAGTGGTTTTGAGGAAAATAAGGTGCAACAAAAAATTTGTGACTATGAATGGTTGATGGGTGCTCTATATATGAAGATTGTACTGCCAAGCTGGAGAAGAAGGAAAATTGATCAAATTGGCCGTTCAACTACCCCAAATGTTTAGTCTCATGCGTTTGCATTAGTTGTTGGTAACGTATAGATCAGAAGTATCGATGGCCAAGCAAAATTTGGCTTGAATGACTACAATAGTAGCCTATGCAACAATGTACTTTACTTGTTAGAATTTAGAAATTTGCATAATAAAACTCAAAGAAGTGGATTGAAGAATCCAAGACAAAAACGCTTGCCAACACACACACTAAAAGGGGAATGTATATTGAACTTGTTACCAAAAAATTGAAAGATTTGTAAATGTCACTTGTTATGAAAAAAAAAGATTCCAAAATGTAGCTTATGAAAATACAAAATGAATCCAAACATTGCCTTGTTCCAAAAAATGTAAAAAAATCAAGAATCTGGATTGTTAAAAAAAATAAAAATAAAAACCTTAACCTAGCTTGTTACAAAAATACAAAATGAATAAAAGAAACTACCATCTTCCAAAAGAAAAAATAAAGCATGTTCGCTCATTCTCATGTACTCTAGTAGTATGCATTTTTCCTAGAAAACATGGTTGCTCTCTTTCCAAGGAGAAACAACAATACTTGGTCCAAAAAAATGCAATCCACAATCAATATTCTTGAAGATCCTATTTACTCATTCAAATATACTCTTGTTATATGAATTTTTCCTAGACAGCATAGTTGCTTCCTTTTCTAGGAGAAACAACAATACTTGGTCCAAAAAATGCAAAGATCATCATTGAAAGAAATCCAATTGCAAGTTTTGGGGTGGAGAGGTTGATTTTATAATGAAATCCATAGTCCAGCATGAATCCTCAAAAGATATGGGACAATTTGAAGATGAGAACTTGACTCCTCATTGTGAAGATAAAGAAATTATGTTCAATGTAGAACTTAGACCTAATTTAGGCATAGTAGAAATGTAGAATACTTTTTTTTCAAAATACTTTGAACTGAGAAAAGTTTTTAAATTTAGATAACTTTCATTTCTAAAAATCTTTTTGTGATTTTAAATCTCCAATCAAAAGTTATGGACAAAATTCAAAGAGGATGTTTGAAAATATCAAAGAAAATGTCCCTTCAAACCCCTCTACTAATTTTGTCCATAACTTTTGATTGAAAGCTCTAAATCTCAAAAAGATTTTTGAATATGAAATTTAGCTTGATTTCCCAAATTTTTTGTGTTCAAAGGTTTTTGAAATAAAATATTTTACTATGCCGAAATTAAGTTTGAAGTTCTACATTGAACACAATTCCAACCCATAGTATTGTGTTTTCATTTTGGTTTACTATTGGGTATTTTTGGTTGTTCTCTTTTTGGTTTCCTATTTAATTCTAATTTCATTCTTTTACTTTTTGTATTTGTATTTCTCTTATCACCATTTTCTTATTTTCCTATTTTTTTTACTTCACCAAATCTTATTGAAAGTAAATTTTGTTTAGAACCCCTATTTTCTCCCTAGTATTTTCCCTTTGTTTTACTCATACTTGCACTTTTCATTTTTTCACCTTCAACTCCTGATGTTTCCATTGTTATCTAATAGAAAATTCCTTAATTGATAGTTATGGTTTAATTTGGAATACTAGTACTTTTGGATTTATAAATGCACACACTTTGTTTATTATTTTCCATTTTCTTAAAAATGAAGATAAATGGTAGTTCATGACATCCTCAAAAAGTATTGTTGAGTTTCAATTGGATGTATCAAGCAAGTAAATTAGAAACAAGTATATGGCTGGATGAAATTTCTTCCTTTTCAAATTCCCATTACCTTATTAAAAGATCCATTATAAAATCCAAGCAAGTAGATTGAGGAATCCAAGACGAACCTGAATGCCAACAAACACCCTCTACTATGTTTTGGAGCATGTGGGGTAACTGCTCTAGATGGCTCTTGCTAGTAGCCCAAGATGTGTGCGTACTTTCCGAGCATTGTACGCCTGACACAAAGCCTTCTACAAAAACAACTTCTATTCACTGTGAATACATAGAACATGTCCTTTATATAAGCATAGTTTCTACCCTTTTATTTTTTATTTTTTACTTTTATCTTGTAATTTACTCCACAACTTTGCCAAGGTGTTTATAATTTCATATTTTGTCCAATATGTAAGGAAGCCATCATGAAAATGTGAAATATTGGAAATTGAGGCCAAGGCATGGTCTCTACATCCTTAAGAATAGACTAGTGACTGGAAATCGATCCTTTTGGATCCGTGTGACATCATCTACTTTACAAAATATCCTCATTGGAGGTCAAACTATTGTGCAAAATCTATCCTTTTTGCACAAAATTCCAAGGATGAACAATTGCACTTTTGTCCTACATAAGAAGATTCTTTGTCATCTATTAGACAAAAAAAAATCATTGGCCTCATTTAAAGGTTTAAATACAGAAGGATAGGCAATAAGAATCCGCAAAGTACTTGGGATTTCTAGGCTTATATTGTAAAAGACTACACCATTATGAAGCACTTTTGAGAGTGATTGCCTTGGGTGCACCACCCAAATGACATCCAAAATACTCTTCGCATATACCCAATTATCATAGGAGTTTGGATACAAGTGTGATAAGAAGGCATGTCTAAAAATTAGATATTTAAGGAACAAATAGAAAATCAAATCTAAATTCAATTATGTTTCTAAATTTCAAATATTCAACAATGGTTGATAGTACTTATATTTGATTGCATTGATTGTGACGGACATTATTGGTTCTAGGTATATTAACGTCTCATATAAGCATTGTTGTACACAAACCTTGGAGATCACTAGAAAAAATTCTCGTTCATCGAGCTGATGTGTTTTTGTTAGAAAACACAAAAGGATGATTGCAAGAAACACTTCACGTTTTTGGCTCAAAAAATTGATTTTTGGCCGTAGGACTGGCAGTACTAAGGACTACTATCAATTTCGCGCGTTAGGCTGCGCCTACGAATCTCAAGTGTCGATTTCGGGCGCTTGCAAATCTTTACTGTTGATTCAATACTATATAGTACTATGTAGTACTGTAGAAGCCACTGGCAATAGAAAATAGCAGAAAAGGGGTCTATGGACCTTTTCATTTTTAGTAATTCAAAAAAAATTCAAAAAATTCCCAGAAAAAAATCCATTTTTGTAGACAAGCCTGCTCTCACATTGCACCAAAAATTTCTTCAAATATTTTTTTTCTGCCCAAAAAATGTGCATGAACAACAGTCACTTTGGCCTCATGTAGACACCTCATGCAAAGTTTTTTTGCAAAAAACACTTCATCTCTCATTGGAACACAAATACAACTCTAGCTTCTCCAATTTGTGGCTTCCAATTCGCATTTTTGGGTACAACTTTGGCTCAAAACCCCCCAAAATGGCCAAGGTAGAGACCCAATGGGGGGCACTTTAAAAATAGTAAATTAATTTTTAAAACCCCCCAAAAAATACAGAATATGTGAAACTTTTATGTGTACCTTCATTCCAAATTTCAAGACAAACGAACTTACGATGCAAAAGTTATGTCCAAAAAACCACATGTTTAAGGGCAAGGGGACAAAAAATAGGGCAATTGTTTCTTGCAATCACTCAAAACTACGTTTTCTCCAACACAATTTTGTGTTTTCTAACAAAAACACATTAGCTCGATGAACGAGAATTTCTTTTAGTTACTACTTCCAAATCAAGAAGGGCCTATACATGAGAAGTTAAAGGATCATTCAAAACACATACTTGTTTCTAGAGTAGATGACAAGAAAAAAAATATTGTCTTTATATCATCTTCAACAATTGGAAATCTACTCCCATTCCAAGTTGTCTTTACAAGGACAACAAGATGTTACTTTTACAAAATCCTAGGCAAATTGAATGTGAGGAAGTTGGGTGGCAACTTACATACTCTAAGAACTAGTTATAGAATCATTGGTCAAATGTGGAAACATGCAAGAATTTTGTGGAAAAAATATTACAACCATACATTGAAGAGCAATAGGGGAATTAAAACTAGACAAGGACATGAAATTGATTTGGTTGATAGATTGTTAGAGTGTGCACAAGTCAGAAGTATTCAAGTCTTGGATGAAGACAAATCATTATGAAATTTTTATCATCTTTGTGCTAGTAAGTTGTACTAGTGTAAACCAACTCGTTGATGTTGTCCAACAAAAACCTTTCAAATGTAAGTTTAGAAAAGCATTTGACTCCTTCACATCAGATGACATTATGAAGCAACAACAACACACAACAATAAAGGATGTAAAAGTTGATAGTAAAATGAAAGCATTGAAGCCCCATCTTTGTACATAGTTATACAAAGCATAGGAACATTGAAGCAATGTAGAAAGGATGGTACACATTTGGATTACAGAAGGCTTTTAATCCACTATTCCAAATGGTGGCTATGGATGTGATTATGAAGACACCTCTATTTGAACAAGAACTAGAGCTAGATATCAACATAAATGATGAAGTTGTGGATACAAATCAATGTTTGGCATTTGTAATACTAGATTCATTGACAAGCACTCCACTTTAACTGTACAAGCTTATGATCAATTTTATTTAAAAACATACTCACCCTCAGCTACTAAATGAATAGGACACAATCACAAGAATCAAAAAAAGAAAATTTGAACTACAACTAGAATCCAACCTTTTGGAAAGTATGGCCCAACACTACCATTGAAACAAGCAAAAAGAAAGAAGCAACAAGCAGAAGCAAGTAAACAACGAGCGAGTGAGAAATTTTCACAACAATCAAAAGTGAGAAGCAAATAAGCCACCTCAGTTCAAAATGTAGATCCTCCAATCAATGCCATCACCTTTGACCCTCACAATATCCTAAAGCTTGAATTTGAATTGCTCTCACCTTTAGAGAAATTCTCTATCTCTTCTCAAATTTGAATTTGCTAGATGTCACATGCTTGCTCTAAATCTAGACTCTTTGTTGGTTGTAGACATTGTGAAACTCTCATAGGTGAAAATGACCATAAGCCTTACACCTCTACCTCATGCACTAGTGATAAAGGTATTTGTTCATGACTATAATAGAAGCCCATTCTTTTGGGGAACCAAGTTGAATCAAAGGTGAGGAGATTTTCAACAATAACTTTAGTCATTGTCATTCAAGACCAAAGTTGTTGTCATTCAATTCTTTGTATACCTTAGTTAACCTTCAACTTGATTGCAATTCAAATGGGGGCTAGAATGGTTTATTATATTGGGTAACGGAAGCTTCACATTACATTAATATTTGTCAATGTAATTTGAGATGCCAAAACATAGTTACCGATACTTGAACCAACTTTCAAACACAAGTTAGATGTTGATTTATTAGAATACAACACATGCAAGTTGAATTTCTATAAATTAGGCAATCCTTTATATGGGTTTTTTGGAGGCAAACTAGATAAGTAATTTCCTAAAAATTTATAATTTATAATTATTTATTTTTTGACCAAGTTGCTAGGAAGCTACAATATACATTTTGAATATGCCACAATGTAGTCTCAATACTACTAGGGACAAGAAGCTATTCAAATAGGATCCTTGTAATTAATGAAAGAACATCTTAAGAGGAACTTTTGGCCCCTAAATGCTTCCATTGATTATAGATTGAATAATTGTAAATCTTACAAAAATTCTTTTTTTTTTAATTCTAAATGTTGAGATCTAACTATGGTGATTTTTTTAAAGATTTTTATTTCATTCATTTATTCAAGTGGTTTTTGAAGGTTCATTTGATGTCAAACTTCCTTGTGTCCTATTAATTATAGAATTTTTATATAAGAAAAGTTCTAAAAATCTATATTGTGCAAATGTAGAAGAACTAACAATTGAATCTAAAAACATTTAGATGGATAAAAATATCAAAATTTTGTGCACTTGAAAGATGTTAATATTCATTTGTAGGTTGAAATTTAAATATCAAAATGACTACCTAATTGTGATCCTATTCTAAAACCAGTCCATGCAAATTCTTGTCTAAAACATACTACCTTTATTCATGAGAGCGAATAGAGAGCCTATAATCAATTCTAGATACACTTAAAATTCATAAATTATTCCTATAAAATCCAAAAAATTCTCCAAAGACTCAATTAACCCCTAACTGCCCAATTGACCATATATGGTCGATCTGAAATTTTAGGCCTATTTTTGCTTGGGCAGTTCAATTCCTATGACCAGTCTAAAATTTTTTTCAAGTAGTTTTGAGGATTAACTATGGAAAATTTTCATTTTTCATTGAGAAAAGTACATATTCGATTGTTGAGAGGTCTTCAAAGGCATATGCGTACTAAAAGTAGAGTGTAAAGCTTGCTAATTTTACTTCATTTCCGGGCTTTATGCAAAGCTTGGCAATTTCATTTGATTTGAGATCTAAGAAATTGTACTTATCCATTTGCTTTGAGAATGGTCCCAATGAAAAGTTTAAAGTCTTTTCATGATTTTCACCATTGAAAATTTCAACATGCAAGTGTTTATTTGAAGCTATTTGCAATTTCTACTTAAAAACAAAAATAGCATTTCAACAATTGCAAGGTGGATTGTATAATGAGTTTGATGTCTTTTCATGTGAAATGAAGTTTTTTGGAAGTGTATTTTAGTGTGCTAACACTCTTTGAAGTTGTTCATGTTACCTCCAATCCCCCAAAATATATATATGCAAATTTTCGAGGCATTGTGGACAAGACAACATACTAAAAATAGAAAATGTATATTTCCCTTTGTAAAATCTCACAACTCCTAGGAAATTTTGCACTCAAAATTGGTGAGCATATTAATAAATAAGCTCTATTAACATCTATACAATTAGATTTGGAAAAAAACACAATTTGCTTCATTGAGGATAACTACAAGTCCATGTTCTTTTTTCATAGTCAAAACACACTTGAGAAGGCTTGGGCATTTAGGGATTAAGTGTAATTACCTTACTCCAATTTCATTGGACTTATGAAATTCATCAAACTCCAATGATCATGGGTCATGGCTCATTGATTCTTTCTTATAGGTTTCTCTAAATCCCACCCCTTACTACGACAACCCCTGCATTCATCAATTTCAAGTTCACCTTATTGTGACTTCTTTTGAAACTACTGTAGGTGTCTTTTCAGCTCACATGAACGGGTTCCATACATTAGAGCAACTTATTATAATTAAGATTTAGATTATTGTTAGTTACTGCAGTAGTTCACATTTATTCAATAATGGACTAAGTTATTGCAACAAAACATACATCAAAAGAGGAGATAAGTATTACTCCCTATGTATGCATACTGCAAGTTCCATAGTGTAACCTTGCGCCTATTTTATGGTTAAGTAGGCACCCGCTCCAATGACAAAGCCACACATAAATTAGCACACTAATGCAAATCGAAAGTATATATGTCGAAAACTTCACCTCATCAAAAACTCTTGCTGACCCAATCATTCATATGTATGGAGTCAATGGTGCACAAAATATTCCTTTTCCGATAGAAATTGTATGTCAACTGAACCTCAACAGAGTACAAGTCTATCTTGTAATGAATTATACGTTAGTAGTCTATGTTGCAGCAGATGTTTACCATCAGCTAAGCAAGAGGTGCAAAAGAAGTGCTGATTAAAGTATGAAAATACAGAAGTTGTGCAGCTTTGCACTGTTTGTGAACAATGCCTCCAGTCGGAGAGACTCCAGGATCTAAGTTGAAAATAGACAAAACTTCCAGCTTATCAAAAAGGAAGCTGAAAATGAAACTGTGTAGTCTCTTCAAAATAAACAAAAACGCGAACAGGAAGTTTACCCCCTCTTCCTCGAGACTTCAAACGATGTCCCAGTGAGTAATACTATACAAAAAGCTTGAATTTACCTTTTCCCTGAATACCTTCGTGAATGATCATTATTCTTGCTCAAAATCAAATCCTCCTCAGGCAAGGAAGCTGTAGCCTCCACTTCCTCTTCAGGTCTCTCTTCCCGGTGTTCATTGGGAGCAATGAAAACACGGTTGTTGGTGACTACGTTATTGGCCCACCATTCTTGAAAGTCCCGAGATTTGACCAGATCCCCCACTGCCTCTCCAGTCATGTCCGTGGCCTTGTAATCGTTGCTGCTCAAAGGCTGGCGATCTGGAGTCTTGTGATACGTGGAGTAAAACTCATGCACCGTTCGAGGTGGAGACGGTGACGCTCTAGGCACTGCATTCATCAGATGAATCTTGTCAAAATTATAGTGGTAGCTAGAAAACCAAGCCTATCAGAGTAAGAAAGAATACTCTGTAATCAGCTACAGAATCTTTGGCGATCTGAACATACTCCAAACGATTCTGATCATATTCTACGGTCCTAAGACTCAAGTCTGATGGAAAATATGAGAGAAGACGTAGCAAGTACAACCTGAGTACGTCGCTAAAGTATTTGAATACAAGAGAATGTTCTGTACTCTGATAGACAACATGAAAGTACTTCCGACAAACTGTCTAACCGTAAATCCTCTTAGGCCCTACCTACACCAACCTAAAAGCCCCAAGTAGCTAAACTGGGGTGCTAGGGCCCATAAGCTAGTTAGAGTGTTCACTAGCATATTGAGTGCCACACTTGCAAGGTAACTAATGGAGAGTTGTTCTGTTAAAGTTAGCTAACTGCTATACGAGGTTTAGTGCAGGCGGTTTTAGCACTTCAAACCATTTGACACAGGCACGCTTAGTTTACTTGTCCAAAATCGGGGAGTTACATGGTGGAAATAAATATAGACTCATTGCAAGCTAGCACCAATTTGCTAGCTGACACAACTTGAGCTGTAACTATTTCCAGTTAGCTAATTGGCGCTATTTGGTCGGTGCAAGAAGGGCCCAGGTGCAGAGGGCAGGCAAGCAATTGCAAAGCAGTAGACGCTCCCCAGATAAGGAAAATCTCATCTCAAGGTTATTACCTGTTAAATGTCTTCTTGAGAGGGCAGTGACTTGCTCCCACCTTGTCAGGGCCTCCTTGCCTGGAAGATTCTGCAGAGAATTTGCCTGAGTTTTAGTTATTGACCTGTTGATGGCACCTCGCTTCAAAGCGTGCCGGAAGGCACCCTGTCTTTGCATCATAGGCCTTCTGTTCTCCCACAAACACAAAAAGTCAGTGACAACTTCCGCTACATTTAGACCGAGCGAGTCTGCCATCTCTTTCATCGCCAATTTAGTACTCGGTACATCTCTAAAAGCCTGTAAGGATTCACGGTCTTTACCTCTACATTACAAACCCTTTTCAAGTTCACCAACAAAATTTACCAAGATGATGAAATATCACCAAATTTTAAAGGCATCCTGCTGTAGAATATTCATGCTAAAACTCCTGCACATGGACAATATATGTACTCCATATCACATTGATAAAGATTGGTGAAGGCACTTACTTGGACCAAAGCACTAGCAGTTTTTCCTTTGCCCACGCAAAAACTCCTTCTGATTCCCAGTACCTGTACAGCGGCAACATCGTTAATACCAATCTCCTTATTTCACAATGCACGCAGATGAGCAGGAAATACGGCACAGAAATACTCACTCAGACCACTGATGCCGTACAGCTTCCGGAACTTCAAGGTTCTCCAGAACGTTGAAGAATTTCCCCAACACCCATGTTGCTGATGATCCGAGTAATAATGCCAATATTGAAAATACAATGTCGTAAGAGGACTGCAGTAGACACAATATGTGAACATACGTCAGCGGAATTTCTGCCAACAGTCGCCATGCATGCCGACGAGGCAATCAATAAAATACATGAACAAAGAATAAAATTTTGATAACCCTTCAGAAATCTTGATCGGCAGAGAACAAAGTAAGAAAATTGTAAAAGCTGTGGGGTGCGATACTGTAATTCCCAGAGTCTGATTATAAGAACTGCTGTTATCACTTAAGGACATCTTATTAGCTGATCTGATGCCTTCCAGAGGATTGAGTGAACTGATACCTGGAGAAGCATTACACCACCAACGACACGTATTGCCCATTTCACAAATTTTGCTACACCAGAGTCTACATTTCCATCCTCGGCAAGGACCATTTTTCGCACTCCCCAAAAGCCAACCCAGGCACCGATGAGGACAACACCAAGACCAAGAAACACCGCCACCTGTTCACAGAAAATATCAAAAGGCTAAATTCAGTAATTACAGTGATTATACAATTCAAAATGCAAATCACACACAACGAACTTGACATTGACAGTGCAAAACTCACATCGCACCCTAAACCCTGAAAACCTCAAAATGGACATAAAAAAGATAGTGGTGAACAAAATCTAATTTCCCCTGCTTCATATCATCACCGATTATTCCGTACTGGAAATTTTAATTGACTAACATACATACAATTCGGTCAGATAACCAGACAATGTAAAAGAATAAGTGATCTGAACATGGAAGCCCTGACACCGAGAAACCTCAGAATCACACTTTCAGATACAAAAAAACAGAGGAGAAGCGCCGAGCTTACAGGGCTGAACATGTCATCACTAAGTCCAAGCTCCTTGAGAAGAGAACTGACGAGTCCACTAAAATAGTGCATAATTACAGTTCCCATGCCCAGCTGCACAAAACAAATCCATTCAACAAACTCAGGTCAGAGATAGTATAATAATGTGGCGATATAAAAGAAATCTCTGATAACATTTCCTTCACTGAAATTACTTCACCCATGAAAGACATACTGATCTCCAAAAATCTTTTCATATATGCTGAACTATACCAGAGAACCGTAAAGTAGAAGCCAAAGTGAACTCTTGCGTCCAGTTGGTAGTAGTTTCATCCCCTGAGAACGTCAAAACCAAAACTATCGTTAGAAAGACACTCTTTCAAAACACCATGAAAATACAGATACAAATACATGGTGAAATTCCGACCACAGTTATATCGACGCAAACTAGTGAGTACCAGGAGAAACTATATCAACTTAATTTACAGAACTTGCATCACATCATCTCGGCAGATTCATCTAAGAGAATCTTATCCATGCCAAACTACAGAAGTTAACATCAGGTCACATAATGGAAAGTCATGTGATTTGTAAAAGTAGGCGGTTTCAAATCGTACCTGGTAGAGCAATACAATAATCACCAAAAAGACGCCCAGGGTCATTGCACTACTATAATAAAACGGCACCCAGTCGCTCACTATAGGAGCCATCAACAACAAAAGCATCCCCAACACCAGGAAAGCAACTCGAAAACCTTGGCTCTCTGCAAAACCAAAATGACAGTTGGTCATAACGCCCCATCCTCCAACCAACTTGCCAAAAACTAAACAATAAAATCCTCCATCAGCATTCCTTCATCATGGCGTTAGAAAAATCTTACAGAAATTTCCAATTTCCGTAATTAATCCCCAAACTAAAAGATTCACAGTTGAAGAATAAATATTCGCCAGTGAGGAAGATAAACACAGCAAGGAATGCGAGACTAAAATTTCGAGGGTAAACATTACTCAAGTGCACCTTCTTCGGCAGATATAGAGAGCGAAACGTCTGTATGAGATTCGGTCGCTCGAAGATCAACATACTTGGTCTCAAAAGGAGATGCAGCTCCAGACCAGAAACCCTTCTCGAGAGGTCGCCAACTCTCCTTGGAACACTGCGCCACTTCCATAGACCCATTCCTGCACATTACCAAGGACATATCATGAAGCTGGAGTATGAAATACATCGACTACAATAAACAAAACGTACAAAGATCAGCAAGCCAAATAAGCAAAAAAGTTGTATAAAACCTCTCGTTCAAAACGACATACGTTACATCTCAAAGATCCCCCATATGTTTGGCAAAGGTATTGATGGCAAGTTAATGCTAATCTAATTGGAAATTAGATCAGTATTAAAATAATAATTAAATTAATGTCAAGTTTATTTAGATTCAATGTTGACTTTATAGTTGCCAATGTAATATCAAGTTAATGCTAACAATACTAACATCACACAAATACTAAGTTAACATCAGTTGCGTTGCACAAACATTAACTTAAAATTAATCCAAGAGGAGGACTTTATGAATTTAATGCCTATTAACAGAACATTACGAGTTTTGTCAATCTAGCGGTGTTCTTTCGTGATGTAATTCAGCAAAAGAACATGCCGATAATGACCAGAATTAGAGTTGGACGAGATTCAAAGAGCACGAGAAGCAGCATCGTCAACACGACTAAAGACAAAAGTATCACATTTTCTCTTTCCAAGGTCAACACTGTTCGAAACCATTACCCGAAGGTGCGGCGGACTCACCGATGCATGCAGACCTCAACTTTCGGAAGAGCAGGCCTGTACGCAGGACTAGCAGCAGCTTGCACCTTGACTCGAGTGATGACTGCAAACTTGTCAATATTTCGAAGCCGAGGGATGCCATGAATCCGAACGCGCATGCACGCCACCAAGTCCCCCGGTTTCACCCCGGGAGAAGTTTCCACAAAAACCCCATCCGCCAAAGGACGCAACGTGATCGACTCGCCCAGAGAAACATCTGTCACACACACACAACAAAAACGCAACACCATTCCGTCACAATCCAATCAACCTAAGGAACCTTGCCTCCCTAACAAACCGACCTATCCAAAAACCCTTTGTCATTCCACATTGCTGATTGAGCTTTCTGTTCATTCAATCAACATCTTTAAACCCTTCTCACCACTTCTAACCCCAAACCAAGCTCATCACGCATCAATCATCGTAACTTAACCTTCGACAGCAATAGGCCCTCCAAAACCTAAAATACTCCACAATTAATCAAAAAAATCTCTGTTACACACCACAGAAATACAAATCCATTCTCTAAACCTTTTCTCACCATTTCTAAAAAACAAACACAAAAAATCTCAGCATGCGTCAATCATAGTTACTAAGCCCTCGAAAGCAAAAGAAACGAAAAACGTAAAAGTGAACCCTAAAAATTCAAAAATTGCCCATAAAATTCCTGTCATAAACCACAGAAATCGAAACGATTCCCACGAACTCCGAAGCTCTGACTCGCCGAGTCCTGTGCGTACCTGGAAACGGATTGACCCGAGCACGAGTAATCGCCTCCGCCAGGCCGCTCAGCAAGGGCAGCACGCAAAGGACAGCCAGCAGCAAGCGGGAGACGACCTTCATGACTGCCCCTGGTCCTCCTCCCAACATCAATTCGTGCTCCGTCTTCTCATGCAGCCATGCTCAATACAGAAAAAACAGAAAGGCTCCCCTCTTCTTCTTCTTCTGCTTCTTCTTCTTCTGCTCCTTGTACTTCTTTGTTTTCAAATTGCGAACTACCACCTCCTTCAAAAACGAAAATGAAAAAAGCTGCGGGTCGCTAAAATCGAAGGTTTTGAAATGGACTTGGGTTCGATTCAGGGTGTGCGGGGAGAAATTGGAGGGAGCGGGTGATCGGTCGCGCGTGAAATGCACGTCGGAGGCGCAGGAAGGGAGAAAACTCCGACTGCCCTGTGCTTTCTCTTCAGTTCTTTCCTGTGCAGATACCCCTGTTCACACGGTCGGTTCACGAGTTGTAAATAGTGTGCCATGTCAGTAATTTACTGTCGCAATTACTGTGGGTCGCTCTATATGCAAGTTATCGTTCTGTGGTTCAGTTCTTTCTTTTTTTTTTGTCAATTCAGTAAAGGCGGTGTAAGGTAGAAAGTAGAAACACCTAAAAGCCACACTTTTTCTGGTCCCACTATCTCAAATGTCAAGAGAGACCAAAATATTTGGATGAGATTCTTTCCAGACTCAAGAACAATGCAATCGAAGTGGTTTCGTGATTTTCTGACTCTCTAGTAATATTTTAAAAAATTTCAAAGTTGAGAACATAGGGTAGCCTACATGTAACAATAGACCCACCTTGAATGGACACCCTTGAAGCACAAAATGTTTAAACTCTCATTGGCTTGCTTAAAAAAACTCCCCACCTCTCATTGGTCACATCTAAAAAGTTGTGTTCATTTTGAGTCAAGAAATATTCCTTTTAGCCCATTTTTTAGGTGTTGAAAAACAAAAAAATGGCACTTATAGATATTCCTATCTTGGTTAATTAAAAGTTTGGGCCAAGAATTTCTATTTGTGTTATCTAGGAAAAAATAAGTTTGTGCACACCATTTTCCAACACTTTATATTAATTTGCAAAATTACTTGAAGTGATGAATTGAGTATGTTTTCTTGGGCATGTGGGAGCTTGCTTCCTAAAGCAAGTTGCAAAGAAATGTAATTGGATTGGAAATTTTCAATGGAGTTGACAAAAAAATGGTATAAACAAACCTATAGCAAAATGTAACTAGATTGACCTTGCCTAGACATTTTCTCCTAGAGTAACATCCCTACTAGTGATGAAATTTTTTGTTTCTCCATCAAACTAGATGATTGAACTTAGGCTATGGATATTCTTATGAATTGAATAGTAGATTTCATGGGTGTAAACAAGTTCAACCTTCTCTATCTATCCTTGGAAATCCTTTAAATGCATTTCAATTCAAGTAAGGAAATTTTGAGTTTTCAATAAATTTAATCATTATTAGGACTAATAGGTGCATTCTTTGTTTCTACAATGAGCAACAAAGTCATTCATGGACAACTTTTCAACCATAGGGCCTTTTAACCCCTTAAGGCCCAAGTAGTTTCTATACTTTTTTACAAGTTTGACCTTTGATTGACAGTATTCATTGTACATCAAGCTTATTACATGATGTCAATTATACTTTTGAACTTCCTTGTTCAATATGAACATCATTATATGAAGTTCACTTAGATATACTTCTTAGAATGTAGGGAAACAAAGTTATAACTTTGATGTGTTGAACGGGTGAGTAGCCCAAAACAAGCTCCTTGGGCCTTGAGGGGTTGACCTTCAAAGGACACTAAGGTTGGAAAGTGGTCCATAGATTAAATCATTGTTCACTTTAGAAACAAAGAATGCATCTATTGGTCCAATAATTGGAGTAGTTTTGGTGACTACTTTGGTCATAGGGGGCACATCCTTTAACCCACAAACAATGTCACAGTCATGTTCTAGTCAATGAATGACGGAGAATCCTTATATGTAGGATAGAAGTGCAACTATTCATCTCCAAAATCTTGTGCAAAAAGGAGAGATCTCCCATAGTAATTTGACTTCCAATGAGTATTTTCAGATTTTTTAAATTAGATGATGTCACACGGTTCCAAAAGGGCTGATTTTCAGCCTGTCCTCTAAGGGTTAAAGGTTAAGGAAATAGAGCCAATAATCACAAATAGTTCATTACTTGGAAAGTGATTAAAAAATTCCGCACAAAACTTGAAAAGTATATGTTATTGCGGCTTTGTGAATTTACTGTGGTTTAAAAAATGTAATCCAATTTCCCCTGCAATTTTGGTTTGATTTACTGGAGCACAGACTCCATCGATCATAATACAGATTACAAAAGTGTCTACAAAAGAGATTGCTGAAACTTTATGAATCTCTTCTAGCGCAACTGTACCACCGTACCGTACTGTACACGCTCACTGATGGGCATGTATATCAAAAATGCCGTCTGATATCGTTTCCTTTCTTATCACAATACAATTCATGGCCATAATCTTCAAAGCCAAAGAAAACATAATGTCTCTATCATCGCTATAAATCTCTTCCTGTTCTCAATTTACAAACCTCCGTTTCTAATTCCCTGGAGAAAAAACCTCGTCAATTTGACTGTGTGAAGCAAGAAGCTTCCAGATCTGTTCCTTTTGTTTGTATCATACAGGTCTACGACTTTTACCGTTGCCAGCTTTCTGCTTCATGTACCGGTTTGTGGGTCGCCTGTCACCACCCTCCGTCCTATTAATTACACAATATCCTAATGTGCTCACCGGTCTTCGCCTAGCTACTAGAAAAAGTATGGCAAATGCTGCATGGATGCCATATGTACAATAAGATCCACCACCCTGTGACTGCACAAACCAAAGGTCGCACGGCTTGGTCAATACACGATTCGTCGAGACAAAACTAAAGTAACAAGTCTAAGTCTTGACTTAGGGTATCAGATCTCTCTGTTTCCACAATCCAACTGTGAAAATTTAATCCTGATATCTTCAACAACAATCAAATTAATGTTTTGCTATCATACCTGTAACCCCACTCGTTGTCAAACCATGCCACAAGCTTCAAGAAACCATTGCCCAACTCAAGCCCAGCTTTGGCATCGAGTATGCTTGATCTAATCGACCACGCAAGTTCCAGTTAGATTCTCATATAAGATCAAACGAGAAGAACAACAAACATGCTGTAAACAATGTCCTTAGCTGAGGGTACTAACTCTAAGTTTCCAAAATACCTGCTGTCACCGACAAAGCTGGTTGAAGCATCCTCCTCCTCCGTGTAGCCTAAGATTCCTTTCAACTGTCCCTCTGCCTGTTCTCTGCAAAAAGAAAGGTTTAAACATGAGAATTCGATCATGAACGCGGAAGATAGACACCTCAACATCTATCATCAAATGTTTTGACTGCAAAGAGAAACTAGAAGAGGGAATATAAGCAAACTTACTTAATCGCTTCACACACATGCTCGTAAGAGACTTGCTGGTCGAGCTTGACCACCAAGTCGATGAGCGACGCATCTGCGGTAGGGACTCTGAAGGCCCCGCCCCGAATTCTTCCGTCCATGCGTGGAATCAATCGACCAATCGCCTTCGTGGCGCTGGTAGAACTGGCTGTGATGTTAGCACAGCCAACCCTCCAATCCTTCAACGCCGGACCACCGGGAGACTTTTCTGTTGCTGCATAGACAGCATGAAATCAACTTTAGTAACCGAACTGGCTACAAACATACAATAGATCACAATTTTCTAGAAATTTGCACCTCATTATGGAATCAGCTCTGGAAATCTACCTGTTTGAGAGTGCACGGTTGTCATCACCCCTTCCACAACTCCAAATCTGTCGTGAAGCACCTTCACCAGCGGTGTCAAGCAGTTGGTTGTGCAGCTGGCCATGGCCACGACGTTATACTCAGATCGGTACTCGTGCTCGTTGACCCCCATCACAAACATGGGCGCGTCTTTGCTGAACCCAGTTATGATAACCTTCTTTGCACCGCCCTTGAGATGCTCAGCAGCTCCGTCTTTCGTAGTGTAATTTCCGGTACATTCCACCACGTAATCCACGCAGTGGTCACTCCATGGAATCTCGGAAAGCTCCCTGCACATTTCAATCTCATGTTAGACCCCGAAATTTCCTCAAATTTGGGATCGGAAGCTCGCCTGAGCTTAAAGACACAAAGGACGCTTGCGTGTAAAGTTCTGGCAATTAAGTTAGTGGAACTCACTTGAATCCGAGGACGGTGACTTTCTTGCCATCGAAGCGGAGGGTTTGTTCATCTTCAGCGTAAATATCGGTTTTCACCATCCGCCCATGTACTTTGTCATACTTGAGCATGTATGCCTGCGGTATCAAGAGAAATAGCTAAGTCAGACTAGCAGCTCTGATCAGAGATCCGTGAGGAACCAATATTTCGTGTATTCCACAAACTTGGCACTTACACGATAAGACCGTGCGGTCTGAAATCTACAACAGCCGTAGACTTTAGAACTAAAGAACGAAATGAATGGAAAAATGGCGAATGGAATACCGCCATTCTAACGAAATTCCCCTTGAAACTACACAGGGATTCAAAACGAGGGTGGAATGTTACTAAGATGACTAACCATATAGTCGGTGCTGATGAAGGGATCGTTGACAGCCACCAGCTCGATGTCGTCTCTCTCCAGTGCAACTCGAGCCACCATACGTCCGAAACGGCCAAAGCCATTGATGCCGATCCTGATTTTCTCAGGTACTATCTTCGCAGCAGCTCCTGCGCACCAAACGCAACCACTAAACAATAAATAAAAGCATAAAACTCTCCTGGAACCAGAAGCCTTATGACAGAGTAATTGGCCCAACAGTTGACCAAAGCATAACAGAGCATTTCTCACCTAAAATGAGCCCAAGTCAAGATTTAGTCACTTGATTTGTCTTAATTATCAGAACATGAAGAAGCTAAAAATGTCGTCAGCCTCCCAGGATCTCGAGACAAAGACAAACAAAGTTCGCGGACAGACTCTGATCTCGCCCGACATTAAACGTGGTAGGACATGAGTCGGGAACTCGGATGAGACACAAGCGTAAAACTCCACTTTCGATAACATGAGCTGTTTCGCCTGGGGAACTCAGCGCCAACAATTTGTGTGTCTATTCTACATGGACAATGAAGGGAAGTAATGCATAGTAGAAGAGTACTAACCTCGTCCCATGTATACCACGCTGGCAATAGAATATATCGAAGCTTGTCGGCTGAAGTCCTAAATTCCTCGCCACCAACCCCAGACTGGACGTACGTTTCAATCTTTCGACCACCGACGAGTCAACTCCCTTCCTCTCCGCTCGGATCAGTGAAGCAATAGTCGCACGAACAAAGACTCTATCTCTAAGAAACTAACCTCACACATATTGCATGAATTCACAGCCGCGTCAGTCCGTAAGGTTCTCCCTCTCCTGAACTTAACTTCCTGGTCAGCTTTAAATCGCTACTGTATTCAACGCCACTCTTGTTCGGGGGAAAAGTCCTCTCAAGCTCCGCACGTGCTTTGAAAGTGAACCAAACTACCTGAGCAAGCTGCTAGCTCGACTCTCCCAATCCCTCCAGCAGGAGAATGATCTCTACACGAAATAGAAGAAACTCAAGCCTCGATCAGCTCACTACTGCCAATACTAAGATAAAATCTCTCCAATTATCTTCAAACCAGAGCACCGTCCGTCCGTCCGTACACGCGGTTCTTCCACGCTCGATATTAACCTTCCGGCAGGTCAAATCTGAATCAAGACTGGTTTCACCTGACTAACTTGCGTACCGTGGAGTCAAATACACACACTCTTCAATTCTTCAAAGAAAGTTCGGGGAAAAAGTCCTCACAAAAAAATTCTCAAGATTTGGAACATACACTAAAAACGAACAAAACTACAAGATTAAGCTCCACAGCTCTCCGAAACTGGCCAAGAAACGCCCGCGACAGCAGCTGATTGATCGATCTCTGATCCCAGCCTATACGACGATCGAAATGCAACAAGTATATATCAGCTCGATCAATACCGAGCTAAAATCCCGTTATTCTTTTGCGAATCTCAGAGCGCAGTCCCCGTAGCAATGTCCTGATCGAGTCTGGTGTTCGAGGTTGCCAAATCTGCGACGCCGACAAATAAACAACGAGCTCCGTCCCCTCTGCTACTGCGCTCTTCCCGAAAACTACGAAGTGGGATCGGCGTCGGCCATTTAATTCGGGAAGAGACGAGGTCAGGTTCGGTTCTAGCTTCGGGTGTCCCGTTCGGACCGAGCCGGTGGCGTCCACGCGGTCGGGAGCGGTGAAACTAAGCCTTCTTTCCCTGTTGTCAAGTGTCAACACTCCGTTTGTTCAGTTTCCTTCCGGTGCCTTCTTCTTTGCTTTTTATGATTGTTTTTTATTTGGATGGTTTGGCTTCTGTTGGCTTGAGAACTTTCCAGATTAAATTTTAATAGGCTTTAGTTTTTATGGTGGGAAAGACAGAGTCTGAGAGCCGGTCACATGGAGGGTCGGATGTCTGCTTGTGGGTGGTGCTTTGTAGGATGACACTTGGCATATGAGATGGTGGAAGACGAATTTTTAATGGACGCAAGTCAGAGTGGATCACACGCCATGGTTGAATTCTGCGGACACTGCATGCAACTGGAAATAAGTTAGGATTAACTTATCCATTGAATGTTGGGTCGTTGCATACCAGGGAAACTGCAGTAGGGACACCCTGAACCGCCGCTTCTTCTACCGTGGACAATTTTTATTTTACTGGGAAGCGTTGAAAGGTGACCAACGAAAGTAAGAATAGTATAACATTCTTAACCCTTAAACGCCGAGGTGGACATTTTTCGTCCGATGAATGACAAGGAATTCTCCTGTATAGAACAGAAGTGCAACTATTCATCTTTGGAATTAGGGGTGAAAAGAGAAAATCTTCAACAATAGTTTGACTCCCAATGATTATTTTTTATTTTTTTAAAGTAGATGATGTCACACGGTTCCAAAATGCCCGATTTCCACAGTCACCAGCCCGGCATTCAAGGGTTCAGTAAAGGTAGTTTGCTCTTGAAGCGACCATATTCAAAATGCATGTCCTATCTAGGACTAACTATTTAACATGTTCCTTTGAAATACCCATTACAGTCATTGATGAGTTATGTAACTCGTCAATGACTATAATGGATATTTGAAAGGAATATGTTCAATAGTTAGTCCCCTATAGGACACGCATTTTGAATATGGTTGCTTTAAGAGCAAATTACCTTAAACAATGCTTGGGGGTCCTTTTTGCTCCCCCATAAAGTAGGAGCCTCCAATTTGTAACTTCCCTAACATTCAATGATTCACTCAACAATGATTAATCCACTAATGATTGAAGGGGGGAGTATATTCAAAATGAGCTAAAATTGCAAAGAACTTGAACAATTTGTTTGTCCATTTTTTCTTAAGACTAAATAAAATGTAACTATGAAATCTTGTATTTCACATTGATAGTGAGCACCAAAATAAATTTCAAATTATTTTACTGCATAGTTTAGTAGATATTGGAGTTTGAAGTTTGAAGTGAGTCAATAGAAAAACAAGGTAGCGCACTTTGAAGAAGCACATCCTAGTAAGAATGTTTTGAAATAATGACCTTTTGTGCTCAATGAAAGACAAGAGTGTTGAGAATGCTCATTTCAAATTTCACAACATTAGATTAAACATTTGGTAATTTGGGGAAATATTTTTTACTAAGAAAAAATTTGAGAACAAGTAGTTCAAAAAAGAAAGGCAGTAACTAGAAAATGGTCATTTGGATCACTAGGGGGTAAACTAAATTCACTCCCAAGGATCTATGGAGTGATTATTCCAATCTCTAAGGTTTAGGTTGGTTTACAATGTTAAATAGGGTGGCAAGTTTTTGATACATTTGAGCAACTCTTGTTTGGGGCAAAGCAACTCATTAGATGACCTCCTTTCTCACTTGTATTGCACCTACTTCCTTCTCTACTAGCCCCAACCACTTTTTTGTATATTTCTATATTATTTGTGTATTTGTAGATTTGGGATGATAATACATTGGTTTTCAGATTGTCATCTTTTAACACTATTGCAAAATATGATGTAACAATTTGCATTTTTTATCATTTTTTGTCAATTTTGTTGGCCTCTTGTTGAATGATTTCTTGATTCATTGAATAAATGCAAAGAGTGCTTATATATTTATAGGCATTTGATACAAAAAAAAATATGTGTCTGTTCTTGTTTCTATTTAGTTTTTATTTCTTTGCTTTTTCAACAATTGTTGGTGTTTGTCAATGTGACACATTCCACTCTCTGCATGTATTCTACAAGCGCTTCAATGCAAAATTTTGCTACATTTGGTGGAGATTATGGAGACAACCTTAGCAATTTTGATTTGTTATTGTCTTATAGGAAGAAAATACAAATCTTTTCTCATAGCACATAGATTCTTATTAATCATGGCAATTGCATAACCCACATGATGTATTGTACAAATGCATTAATGAAAAACATTAAAATGAAAAACAATCAAATGTATAACAATAATATGCATGATAGAAAAATGTTGGATAGTAATATGATCATTTTCAAATAGACTTGTAAGCATTTAAAGAGTGAATGCAGGTGAATATATGTGTACAAAATTATGCTTATCACAAGTGCATAACAAAATCCATCTAAGAACTTCATCATTCTTAAATTTTTATCAATACAAAAGAATTAAGAAATGCACTACAATCATCAAACCTTGTGACTATATTATCATACCTAGAAACAATACTTCAATCAAAGGTTGTATGGGAAAATTTTCAAGAGTGCAAAACAATTAAAAATCAATGCAAAACCATCATGCTAGTACATGAGCCTAGAGATGTGAGCTCAAAGACATGAGCCTATGAGCCTTGAACCTAATTGTAGGTATGTACCTACAACCATTTGAAGGTGTTTATAACATAGGTATGCTATATCATAGAAAGTGTTTATAATATAGACTCCTAGGCTCGTGGCTAGGTTCATAGATTCTATATATGCTCATATGCTAGCACTTCCCATGAAATGGGTTATGAAATCTCATGTTTGGAAAGTAAAGACATTAGGTAAGAATCAAGAGGGGTCAATTTTACATCAAATTACCTAACCCTGATTGGAAAGTCAACACTAGAAGAAAATGAAGGGTTCTGCAACTACATTGTGCAACTGTTTTTTCGATTGTATAGGACACTTGCAACTAGTTTGTGACTAGTGATATTTTGGAGACTTGTAGTTGCAGTGGACACCCTAAAATCTAAGAATAAGGTGCAGTAGTTGCAAAAGTCATGCCTTGTATGCGACTTGTTTGCAACTTGTACATTTGTAGATTTAAAAAATATTAGTCTCAATGATTTGTAGATTTCAGAATTTCATATCTACCTTCTTTCTAGATTTTGGAATTTTGGAACTACATTTTTCTAGATTTCAAAATTTCAAATCTACCTTCTTTAAGATACAGATCTTCTTTATTTATAGATTTTGAAAATTCAAATATTGGTATTTAATAGATTTCATTAGTTTAGGATACCTTACAATTCCATAGATTTTAAAATTTCTAGAATTAAATTTTTTTTTCATTTCTATAGATTGTAGAAATCAAACTCTATAGAAATTTACAAATCATAAAAATCTGGAAATTGTAGAAATCTTAGAATTCTATCAACAAAGTCCAATGCATTAGTCTACAACAACTTGCAAATCTTATATGTCCAATCTAATGGTACTCTTTACAATTGATATGGGACCATTGATATAAGACAAATGGAAATGAACTTTGGTAGTAACTAGTAAAGAACTAGAAAACGACTAAGAAACAACTAGTGTACAACTTAATAGCGACTAGGAAACAACTAGTTTCAATACTAGAAAATTCAATTTTTTTGTTGATTTGGTTGCATTCATTTGGTTCACTTTTCTATTGATTTCTATCCTAATCAACAAATTACTCTCCAAATCAATAGAAAAGTGAATCAAATTTATGCAACCAAATCAATGGAAAAGCTGAATTTTCTAGTGCTATAGAAAACGACTAAGAGACAACCAGTGTACAACTAAAACGAAACTAGAAAACAACTATGGTCATTTTATAGTTGCAATCTTTTCCTAGTCGTTTCCTAGTTGTTTTTTGCAACTACAAATTGACTACTTTGCAACTAAAACAATGTATCAATATTGTAAAACAATGACATAAAACAATTACATTAGATTTGGTGTTGATAGAGAGGATTACAGTTGCAAGATAGTTGTATAGGACACTAGTTGCATAGTGGCCGGTTGTGACAGACATGTTTTTCTTCTAGTACAAGTGTGAGCAGACATATTCTTATAACATTATTACCCAACACTAGGAGGTCCTTTTCGCTCCCCCAATTGAAGGAGCCTCCCAATGTTGCAATAAGGAGACAAAGGATTTGAAAATTACTAGCATTGTTGACCTTATCAGTGTAGAAGCCTAGTTGTAGTATTGTATTCGCAAACCACCACTTCTCAACTTCACTAGCTAGTGACAATAGTTAGATTAAATTGAGTTCACTCTAGGAATCCCCAAAGGGATTATTCCAATCTCTAAGGGTGAATGGTTTATAGTAACTACACCTAAAATAAACCACTTCTTAAAAAATGACCCCTATTTTTGAAGGAAAATTGAATAGGGAAGATACCTCAAATGGTGCACATTACAAGGAAAAATGTAAGGTGGAGTTGGGGTCCATTTTGAGTAGTGTACATCTCTATTTATAGTACTATGGCAACCTTAGAAGTGGTCAATTTTGGGTACACTTAATTGTTGTTCTAACTTCTTCTCTACAACGACATGTTTTGAGACTACTAATGTCATTCCTTCATGTTCATCAAATGCATTTTGGCATCACCTGCATGACCCTTTTAGCACCCTACACCTTGCATTTTTGAAAATTTGTAACTAATTCACAATGCGTTCAAAAATTATGAAACTACTTGTATTTTGATTTGTAGTCCTTTACTAATGTGCAAAAATTGTTATTAATTTCCTAGAGCATATTGGTTATGCCACAAAGCTTATTCATGTGATTTTAAGTGTAGTTGTCTATAAACCATACTACTTCACAAGGGCAAGTTTCTCTAAAGAATGAAAAATACCTGCGAGAAAACAGGAGTCAATGCGCAACAATTCTAAGTAAAGAAGGTACGACAGTCCTTTCGCATCATGTGGAGAACTCCTGTAAAGAATTAATTCACCTCCGACTAAAAATACACAAGTATTACAAGAGTTGGGTTGTCATTCGAAGTGCAGGGCAAGCAATGTGGGTCACAAAATATACTTAGCTCGCGAAATCTTCTACTTGCCCATTCTTTTGTTCTAGAAGAGAATAATAAAAGTTGAGAAACCTTTGTAGCAAAAGCATCATTAGGGGAGATTTGAGGCCTCTACATGCCTGTTTCAAGGTTGTTCCCTTGTTTGTTCCATGTGTTGTCCGGGAATGGTTGGTTGTTGTTAGTACAATAAATATCAAAATATATAAATAAATAAATAAATAAAAAAATTATTAGTTGTGAAATGCAAAAAGAAGTTGAAAAAATAAATTCAAAAATTCAAAATTTTTTTTGACTTGGCAAAGTCTCAACCACATTAGACTACAACAATGGCGCAATTCCTGTGTTCCCCGCAGGTTGGAAACTCGCAGGCATGTAGAGGCCTCAAATTTCCCCTAATGATTCTACCACCGAGAGCTTGTTGCAAGTCAACCCTAAATCTTGCTATGCCCCGATTCTATAAAGAATGGGAGCATAGTGAAGAAGGTGTGACAACCCCTAATGTTATTATGCTAACACCCAAACTTCAGATAGCTTAGCTTAGCTTTGCTTTCAAAAAAAAATCTTCCAGTCATTAAGTTATCCGGAGTGGACTCCTCAGTGTGGAGGACTATTACACTTAAGTTAAGCTTGTTGCAGGTGGAAAGCTGCAAAAACGAAGTCCAACAGCGACAATGGGGAGAAGACACATGTTGAGTTGCTTTGACTGGAGGCACGAGCTGTCGACAGCGCGCAACTTCATGTGCATCGGATGAGAGAGATGACAACAACAATGGGGAACTTTTCAGCTGCTGCTGCTGCAAATGCATTGGAGAGCCGTTTTCCAAAACTTAAAAAATTATACTTCATCAATCATGGAAGTTAAAATAAATACTTCCTGTTACAGTCAGTGGGACAAAATTCCTGGTAGGAGCATCTTCAATCTACTCTGGAATATGCCACTCCAAAAGAAACTTCTGACTTTTCACTGCACCTGCTTTTGTAATTTATGTTAGAACTTGAAATTTCTATTTTTATTGAAGTGCATCCCAAAGTATTTGGAAGAGATACGAGAAAATTCAAATTTTGACATTGGACAAGGGCATCCTCAATGCACTCTAGAAGTTGCCACTCTAAGTAAACTTCGAATTTTTCATTGTTGCTTTGTAATTTAGAACTTGAAATTTCTATCATTCAAAGTGCATCCCAAAGTACTTGGAAGAGGTAGAAGAAAACTCAAATTTAGACAGTGGACAAGGAAAATAACCCACCTCAAAAATGAGCTAAAACGGACCAAAATTTATGCTACAATTGGGCAAGCAACAAAAGAAACCTACAAAAACTTGAAATAATTTTTTTTCGAGATTTTTTTTTCCATAGATTGTATTTTTGTTTGTAGGGAAAGCATTGATTCATTGTATTTGGAGTTGTGATGTGAAAGTTGTGGACTATCAATCTTGTTTTGCAAATAATCAAAGCATCTTCTTGAAAAAATAACGTACATGAGTTGTTATTGAGCTCAATTTTTCACAATTTTTCAAAACAAAAAGTTCTAGAGGGTTAACTTCGATTGTTGGAACAATCTTGCTATTGGGATTAGTGTGATCTAATTCCAACTTAGAGCTATTAATCATTTAGTTTTTCCTTTATCTCATATCTAGTTCTACTTAACAATTTTTCAAAGAATGAAAACCATGTTACTTTTATTTTTTTCATATTTGTTTTTTGGATTATCAACTCAATTCTTCATGATAATCTTTTTTAATTCAAAATCTATATTGTGCAAAAAAATTTAATTAGGAGGATTCAAATTCTCATAAATTACTATGCCACAATGCCAAAAAAAACATGTTTATGTCACTTTGAACTCATTTATTTTGCAATCTATGAGGTCAAAGTTTCTAGAATTTCTTCCACACATATTTATACTAGTCTATTTCAAGATCATATAGTTAACTATGTGGAAAAATGTAATTTAAACTTTTTCAGCTATTTTGCATTAAAAATGGAGATTTTGAGTGAGTTTTGACAAATAAAAGGTCTTAGGAGGATAGAGATCAACTACAGGTGCAGGTATTGTACTTAATGATATTAACAATGGGATATTGTCTTAAATTTTTAATAAGACGAAGATGTATTATGAAGCAATACTGCAATATGACAGAAGTCCAAAACTCATCCTTTCAAGATTACTGATTGAATAAACAAAAAAATATTGCCTAGGCATTAAATTGCCTATGGGGACTCGTATATGTAGTCAAACTTCAATAGTTATTTTTTCTGTGTATCTTATTTGGCCTTCAGTTTGAATGATTTATTTTATTTTAAATGGAAAAAAGATAAAATCAAATCTCTTCTTCAAGTCATAAAATTTTCATTTTTGTATGGTATGAAATTATCCTAAAATATTGAAAAAAAATGAAGGATATTCATTGAATCAAATAAATAAATAAGCTTTAAAATATTAGAAATTAATCATATTTGTATTATTTACTATGAAATATCATGATGCAAACCAAATTTTGATAACATTCTATATTTTTAAACCCATTATGGATCCCAACATCAAATTGCAATTGTATACTTATATTTAGGAATACTTCAAAGTTTTCAAACAAAGTAGACACTAGAGTTGGGAAGTTCAACTTTGCTAGTTTTCTTAAAAATAAAACATAACAGTTTTATGCCAAATTTAACCCCTAAGGGACCGAATGATCATTGAACGTACGTAGCTAATCTCGGGTAGGTGCGTATGAAGTCATTTTATAATGGATGTTCTTCAAATTTTGATACAATGTGTGAACATATACCCCCTAAATGGGAATGTAATTTTTTTCCGATCGGGTGCCCGGATCAAAAGTTATGATGCCCTAAACTTTTCAAGCAACTTAGGCAACTTCGGGCAACATGTGCAAAACACCTCTTCTACTTTTGAAATTTGGTAGGTATGTAACTTACATGATACAAGATCCAAATGTCAAGAAAAATAGCCATGGGTAATGTAAAAATCTCACTTTAGGAGGAGTTAAAGGCTGCTGGCCCTGCTGGGCAAGGTTGAAAAAAACACTTTTTCTCCTAACTTCAAATGTTATAATCTTTCAATCCATATGGTCAAAGTTTCTGAAATTTTTTCCACATATTCCCATAGTAGTCTAGTACAAATTTGTACAGTTGAATTTTGAAAAAAAACTTTTTTCAGATTTTTTTTTCTCACCGCCCTAAAAAGTGTCATTTTTTCACAATTTCTACCTAAAATGTGCCTCAATCTTTTAGGGTTTAAATTTTGAGAACAAAAAGTTAGAAGGTGAGAACAAAGTACATGGTGTTCTTATATTTTTAACAAAACAATGTGCACAATGAAAATATCTTCTAATCAATTCATCAAATTGAGCTTCATTCAACAAATCAAATTTTCATTTAATTTTAGATTTATCAACTATGTGTGTCATGAACTATAGTCTTTGTACAAAAATTTGAATCTAAAAAAGCATCATATGACTCTAATATATAAATTGAATGCATTGTCCTATTCAACAAATATTTCAAATGCAAGGGCATTAAAATGTAACAATGGTTCATGTTGCAAACTTGTAGTCTGACCTCTCTCTACAATGGCTAATGCAATTCCATGCTCTCAATTCCCCAAAAATGTTCAAATATCGTGAGAACCAGCATCATTTGCATATTTGTCCAATTGTGAATATTCTAAATTCTATAAATGTCCACTTCCTTCAATATTGTGTACAACAATATGAAATTATGTATATCAACATTATGAGGTACAAAAGGTTTTTTGGAGTTCTAAGAAAAAATAGATTAAAACAAAATATAAATTCACTCCAAATTATAGTGTACAAAACCAATTTTTAGACATGGCTAACTTTAATATTAATTTTTTGTCAAATCACAACTAATTTTTTCTTCAAACTTCTATAATAATATATTGTATACTACATTTTTTTATCTCTTCTTTTGGACTTTGTGCATTGATGTTTATGGTATGGTTCATTGAATGAAAAAGTTTCAAATATATATTCAGTTGTTTGTCAAATTTTTTGTTTTAAGTTTTTTGGGGGGGAATTGCCTACTAATCTAAAATTTGGGCTTATTGTTGTGCCATAATTTTTGCTCCTAGGCACCAATTGAAATAAAAATTATACACTCAAAAAGCTAATGTGTTTTTCTATCTTAACAAAAAGTTTCAAAAATTCACAACAAATATTCAGACCATAGGAACTTATCCAAACTTGATTTTGTCCCCAGAGGGCACAATGGGACTTTACGAGTTAATGGCATATGTATGGGAGTACTTTTTATTGTGGAAGAGTTCACTGTGCAAAACTCTAAGAAATCATGAGAGCAAAGATAGGGACCGTTTTCATTCAAGAAATATTAACCCCTAAAGTTCTACGACTATGTTTTCACTGAAAATGCTCCAAAACTGCCATTTTTAGTACAAGAGCCAAATTTTTGAATTTTTTTTTTGAAACATGGAACCATAGGATCTTGTAGTATACTGACTTGAGAGCATGTGGTAAGAATTTCAGAAATTTCCATTGCATGGACTGCAAGATATAAGAATTTAAATTCACTGGAATCATTTTTTGGGCCCTACAAAAAACAGGGCAGCTGCACTTCATGAGCTCACTTTTCTATGAAAAAATGTCCCAAATGGTGGTGCTTCTTTGGATTCTTTTTCCTAGACAAGTTGGTCATATGCTTGAAAAATTTCAGATCATTTGGAATTGTACAACATATAGGAAAAAATTAGTAAGTAGATAGTAGTAGAGAATGATTCAAAATACTAAATTGTTAAGAGTTTAATTATGGAATTGAAAAATGCCAATCCCAATGGTTGCAATGTTATAATAAACAATATACATCTTATGGTTTTATTTTTTTCCAAAAATATTGAAAATTGAGTAGGATAAAGGACTTTAAAGTTTATTTTAGGGTAGAGAATCCATAATTGCCCGCAAACAAAAAAATCCTCATAACTTTTGACTCCTTGAACAAAATGAAACGATTCAAAGATTTTCAAGTATATATAATTCTAAAAAACCAATTTCAAATTTCAGTTTTTGAAAAAAGTGATTTTAACCCCTAAAGGACCATTGTCCCTTTGGGGGACAATTGAGATTTCGGGCGGGTACCTAAGGTCTCAATTTTTGTCTTGATTTTTTGAAACTTTTTATGAAGATAGAAAAATTGATTAGCTTCATGGGAATATAATTAATTTTTTCATTTGGTGCCCGGGAACAAAAGTTATGCCCAAATAAGCTCAATATAGGGGAGAGGGGGCAGCAAAAAAAAGTTTCAAACATTTGAATTTTTTTATTTTTTATTTTTTTACATTATGGATTGTATTTTTTTCTACATGGAAAGCTTTGATTCATTCCATTTGGATTTGTTATGAGAAAGTTATAGACAATCTTGTTTTTCGGGCACTTAGAGCATCTTCCTTAAAAAATAACTTGTAGGATTCATTTCTGAATGCAATTTTTACAATTTTTCAAAAGAAAAAGGTCCATATCGTTTCAATTGCCTTCTAGAACAATCTCACCATTGGGATTAGTGCATTCTAATTCCATCTTAGAGATATTAATAATTTAGATTTTCCTTCTATCTTGTACCTACTTCTACTTAACAATTTTTTAAAGAATCAAAATTAATTATTTTTGTATTTTCTTTTTTTTCCTAGACTCTCAACTCAATTCTCCACCTTAAAGATTTAAAGCTCAAAACTCTGTAGTGCAAAAAATTAAAGTTAAGAAGGTTCAAAGTCAAATAACCTAGTCCCGCAAATGTGTGGAAAAACTTGTTTTCTTCACTTTAAACGCAGATATCTTGCAATCTATGTGGTCAAAATTTCTGTAATTTTTTCCAAACATTTTGATACTAGTAAGGTGTAAGATCTTGTGGTTAGATGTGAAAAAAATAAAAATTTCAAATTTTTTTACTCTTTGCTCTAAAAATGGCAATTTTGAGTGTTTTTTTGCAGAAAAAAGGCCTTGGTTCTTTAGGGGTTAAAAAAATTTCCTGGACTAACCATTTACCAAAAAAAGTAACATATTAGGCCATAAATTTTGACTCGTATTTCCAAATGTTATGAAATTTAGTGCATATGAAAGATATTCCTTGTCCCCACCTTCTATTAAAATTTGGGCCAAAAATATGGAAATCTCCAACGACATATACCTGCCCCAAATTGCTATGTAGCCAAAAAATGTAGGTTGGTCCTCTAGGGGTTAAAAAACAATTATTTACAAAGACAAATAGTTCCAAAATAGCACTAAAAATTTAACTCATAGATATTGATAGAATATTCTTAAAATATCCTCCAAATTATTATAATTTAATGGAATGCTCTTATAATATGGGCATGAATATTTCATAGCCCTTTATAAAATATCCTTTGCTTTTATGTTTTTTACATTTTCCACTACATATTGCCCTTGGGTTTTATCATTTATTTTTATATCCTCTTCATACATGGATTGGAAGTACATATATTTGTTTTAATTTCATTCTAACTTTTATGTTCAACACATGAAAAGGACCTTTAACTATTATGTGCCAATATTAGCTAATGATCTAGCTAGTTATATATTTGTGCACAATATATAAGCAAAAATATTGAAAATTCCAAAATAGGTTTTGAGCATTAACTTTGAAAGGATAGGCCATATGTCCGTGGAGTTTGAGAGTCAAAATCCTTCCACTCTATATGTGCCCATTTTGTGATTTTTTTTGCTTGAAATTTTTGTATTATTTTTAACCCCTAAATACTTAAGGTCTTTTTTGAGCTTCTTAAAATTTGTACTAATTTGAACAAAAAGCCAACATTTTGATAAGTTTTATCAAATTTTTTTAATTGTAATTGTACAAATTCAAGTAGGGTGCTAATATGTGAGCCTAGGATCATGATTACATTAGCCTAGAACCCCTATGTTATAGGTGTTTATATTATAGAAACCTTTCATGATTATAGGGTACCTATGTTATAAATACTTATATTCTAGGTGTATATGTTATAAGCACCTTCAATGGTTGTACAATATTTACTTACATCTAGGCTCAAGGCCTATTTGCTTGCATCTCTATGCTTACATGCTAGCATCATTGCAACTTCAAACATATCAAATTTTTGATGCTAAAATCAGACTTCAAAAAAATTCAAAAATCAAAATTACTAAAAATATTAATGATAAGGTTTTACTTATTTTCTGAGAGTTTTGTTGACACGAGAATTTGGTGCCTTGGACATTTAGGGTTTTAGAGATGAAAACTCATATCTTCTATAAATTGTAAAGTAGTGAAATTAGGTTGTCCCACACTAATTTCTTGACATTTGACACTATATAAATATTTTCAGTTATTGTACAAAAATGTACCACTTTTGAATTAGGTGTTGTAGTAATTGGGACTCATGAACCTCTATGTATACAAATGGAAATATTTTTAGAAATATTTGTTGACTTTGATGGCTTGTAAAATAACTTTCTAGTGTAAGCAACCTAATTTCACTATTTTGTGTAGATACGATAATATGAAATATTATGGAGAGAAAAATATTTATTGTGTCTTTCTACAATTAGAAAATCAAGAGATTGTGATATAGGCCCAAAGTTCAAATTGCATTAAAAAAATTTTCAAAATTTCAAGTTGGAATAGAAATTGCACTTCTTTAAATTCATTTTATTATTTGGAAATGAATTCAAAATAGATCATTTTCATCTTTCAAATTTAGATTAAGAGCAAGGAGCTTAAAATTGCCAAAATATACTAAATGGATTGAACAACTTCTCTTTTAGAAAAGTCAAAATTGACTTGAATATGAGTAAATATCCACTAAAAATTCATTCAATGAATTCTCCCCAAATTGGATGAATTTTATTTCCATCACCTATATGTCTCTTGAAATCATCCAAAGGATACATAACATCATCTCAAGCCTTTCAAGATTAACCCCTAAGTGCTCCGACATCCATTTTTTGGATGATGAACAGATAGAAACTAGAAACTCCAGTTTCATCCTCCTAACTACTTGGATGAAAGTTATTTTAATTTGTGAAGATACGTTATCAAGTTGTTGCCCTATCTAAGGGTTGGATTTGGTGTTACTAGAGTTCATATTTTTCTAAAATTACAAATCTGCAAGTATGTCAAGTGGTCAAACTACATTGACTTTAGTTCAAAACTGGATTAGCCAAAATGAGGTCATAGATAGGAAGAATACAAAAATTTCAAAAAATCACTATGTGAAGAGAACCTCATTCCAAATCCAATCCAACAAATTTTACTCAAAAAATAATAATATTTTACTTGCAATCGAATTTTGAAGAAATTTTGGAATTTCTCTTTCAAAATTTAAAAAAAAAGATTGGTGATAGCCTTGGTGAATCTAACCATACAGATGGAATCTACAAATTAAAATCTACAACTTCTATTTGTATTTCAATTCCTAAATATGCTTCCAAGTAGCACTTTATAATGATTTTTCTCAAATTGTCATTTCTGGAGATGAATCTAGACGTTTAGGGGTTAAAAGCCCGATTTGAAATCTAATAATCAATTATATTAACTTCAAAACTATATAATCAATTTTTTGTCTATAAAACTATTTTGATAGATTGATAGAATATTAAAATCTGCTTCTAACTTAAGAGAAAAAATTTAATGTAAATGATTATATGGTTTGGTATAAGTTATGAAATTTAAGAAAGTGGTTGCTTGTCAACTCCTACTAAAAAACCCAAAATAATTTTATTTTTAAGGCTCATAAATGCAAGGCTCATTTACTCATTATATTTTTTTATATAAAAATTAAAAAAATTAAAATGAGAAAATTAGAATGAAAATTCAAACATTTAAATTTATTTTTCTGAGAGATTAAGTAAGCCTCCCAAAATCCATTTGTGGTTTGCCCCGGAATCCCTGGATTCCGTCAGGTGATAAGGGAACATAGAGAACATGTTCCCTCGCGTAGGGATCAAGGCCACTGGCCTCCTTCGGCTGCAAGCCCAAGGCTATAGCAGTATTGCACAGGTGTCGAAAAACATTTGTTCGTTTTTCCAAATTTGAGTGATCGTCGTGCGCCGCCCCTCTAATTTCGCTGTTGTATCGTCTTCCTCCCACTTCCCTCTCCATATCGTGCATTTCGTCGCTCGATTAGGCAGCCTGCCGCGGTTTTTATCGATTTTTTGGAGGCCTCCTCTGTCGCTCGATTGATTTCGTGGTTGGCAGCTCGATTTCGTTGCGCTTGCGAATTCAGAGGATTTGGCAGTTTACGAGGGAGCCCTGCGCATCCACATTGTCAGGTTTGTGCAAATTCGAGGAGGTTCGTTGCGCGTTTTTCAGTTTTGTTTTGGGTGGTGGTGGAGGCGCGAAGCCAGCTTTTGTAGGGTTCCTTGTCAGCATTGATTGACACTTGGCCATGGTCGTGATCTGCGTTACTTTTGTGGTTGTTCTTCCGCGTGTTGCCAATTTCGGTCCAATGTGCGGCATGTTTGTGTGGTTTATTCGCTTTGAGAAGCCCTTCTGTGGTTTAGGGTTTAGGGTTGCTTTATCGTAATTGGACTCTGAGGGTATTTTCACCGTGGTCCTGGTCCGCTGATGCGTGGGAGTGTGGCGAATTCATCACCTCGAAAGTGTACGGGGTTTAGGGTGTATCGATTTTGAGGTCGAGTTGAGGCATGGATTCAGACCTGAGACGTTTATATTCTCTATTATTTCGTTTCTCTACCTCGATTCTGATTTTTATGATGCGATTGCTTAGGGACATTTTTAGAGTGCCTCCAGTTCTATCAAGGGCTTTACTCGTGGTTCCTACAGGGTTTTAGACCTGATGTGAGCTTCAGCCAGTCATGTGGTGGAAAGGTCCAGCAGCGGATACTAGAGGGTAAGCACGTGATGCATGCTGTTTGTTCCAAATGTGGTTCGATACATTACCAGAATCCTAAAACACGGAATGAACAATTGACTTTTTTCATTGCGATGATCCTTTGCTCTGCATAATTACGTCAGCTGGCTTGCATCGTTTAACAAAATTTCAACTATTGCTTGCTGTGTATGTGACATTTTGTGTTGCTAAACTTTTCTTCAGGTAGTAGGTTGCCTGGTTCTCGTGCTCTGGAGGAGAAGTACTGCGCCATCTTATGGTCTTTGGTGAGAATCTGTATTCCCAGACTACATTTACAGGAATGACCGGAGGAATTTCTGCTTTTAATGGGAAGAGGGCATTGTTCCCCATTTTTGGTTAAAATTTACGAACTTGCTGAATAATCAGGCACCTCTTTGTTCTGCTTATGAAATGAAAGGATATCCAATTACTGAACCCGTTATTTTCCTTGACTTAAATTGTGAGTTTATACAATTGCTTTGCAGGACCGTGCCAGCAGGGAACATGGAGCTCGGAGAGTGTGCTGCCAAAGGTGCAGCACGGGACAATCTTGAAGAAGCTCAGGCAGACGTACAAGTTGCCGCCCATCCTGATATTCCCCTAATTGGCCAGGTTAGTGCCTAAGTTGAGTAGAGTTTAAGGGTGTATATTCTCTGCAATCGTGTAGCCGTGTCGAAATGTCTCGTTCTAACTCTACAGATTCGGAAATTCATGATTTAATTGTGTTGCATGAAAATATTGTCGTCACTCTTCTGAGTTCTCTTCTTGTTTTCATAAACGTGTACTGAAAACTTCAAACATGATCACAAAAATAAGGATGGTATTGAATTGCAGAGGAAGAGGAAGAAGGAGAAGAAACAGGAGAAGAAACAGGAGGTTGGAACTGGTAGTGGTTTTGATCTGCAGGGTGAGAGGAAGAAGGAGAATAACGGAAATCCCACCCCATCGCAGACTGTTGAAGAGGTTGGAACTGCTGGTGGATTTGAAGTGCAGGGTAAGAAGAAGGAGAAGAAACGAGAGTTTTCTCCCTCCCAGACTGTCGAGGAGGTTGGAACTGGTAGTGGATTTGAAGTGCAGGGTAAGAAGAAGGAGAAGAAACGAGAGTTTTCTCCCTCCCAGACTGTCGAGGAGGTTGGAACTGGTAGTGGATTCGAAGCGCAGGGTAAGAGGAAGAAGGAGAATAAACGAGAGTTTGCTCCCTTGCAGGTTGTCGAAGATGTTGGAACGGGTAGTGGATTTCAAGTGCAGGATAAGAGGAAGAAGGAGAAGAAGAGAAAACCCACCCCCTCGCAGACTGTTGAAGAGGTTGAAACTACTGGTGGATTTGAAGTGCAGGGTAAGAGGAAGAAAGAGAAGAAACGAGAGTTTTCTGCCTCCCAGACTGTTAAAGAGGTTGGAACTGTTAGTGGTTATGAAGTGCAGGAGAAGAGGAAGAAGGAGAAGAAGAGAAAACCCACCCCCTCGCAGACTGTTGAAGAGGTTGAAACTACTGGTGGATTTGAAGTGCAGGGTAAGAGGAAGAAAGAGAAGAAACGAGAGTTTTCTGCCTCCCAGACTGTTAAAGAGGTTGGAACTGTTAGTGGTTATGAAGTGCAGGAGAAGAGGAAGAAGGAGAAGAAGAGAAAATCCACCACTTCGCAGACTGTTGAAGAGGTTGGGACCGGTAATGGTCTCGAATTGCAGGGTAAGGAGGAGAAAAAGCGGAAGGGGAAGAAGAGAAGAGAGTTCACTCCCCCGGTGACTGTTGAGGACGTTGATGAGGCTGGAATCGGCAGTGGTAATGAATCGCGGAGGAAGAGGAGGAAGAAGGATAAAAGCCTCACCACCTCGCAGACTCTTGAAGATTGCCGGCCTAAAACAGGAACTGCGAAGACGACCATTCTCACAACACAGGAGACACAAACTGGCAATGGTGCTGAATCAGTTAGAAAGAAGAAAAAGGTTACTTTTCAACTTCCTGATTCGACACAAGATGATCCGTTAGAGAACGAGTTGCTTGGAGAAGAACCTGAAACGATGCACACTAGCACAGTTCTGGAGTCTAATCCCTGGGTAACCGATAAGTTGCGACCTGATTTAGTTTGGGGGATGTACACTCCCCAGGAGGATGGGGCTTTGAAGCAGGCCATCTTCGATTACATCCAAGTAAGATGCCAATTTAGTACGAGCAAATGGTTGTTGGGTTAGTTTGGGTGTTCTTGTTTCACTTTAGATGAAAGATAACAATACGACGGTTATTCTCTTTGCGTGAAGGAGCAAGGTTGGGATCGAGAAGATGGTCTAAAGAAGATTTTGAACTCCAAAAATAATGAAGCGAGAGGCTGCTGGCATATAATTCGTAAGTGAATTTTTTTTCTTGAATTTTCTTGACGCATCCTATTTATGTGTGTCCTTATTGTTTTGGAAGTTAGAATTCCAAGTTGTTAGAACTTCTTTAAGCGGTTAATTTATTCTACTGTTTTACCTCTCATGTTCATCTTGCGATTTTCTGTTCTCAGCAATATTTGTCTATAGAGGCCTGCCCAAGAGGATTTAAGGTTCTTATAAAACACATCGAAAATGAGACTTATAGAGGTTCTACTTTGATTGTAGGGAAGTGTTTGCCACAGAGAGATATAAAGCGCCTCTATACTAGAGCACATCGACTTTTCGATACTGGAAATTATCTTGGGAAATGGACATCTGAAGAAATTCAGTCCTTGATAGAGTAAGTGAAAGCTACTAGATGTTGTGAAATCCTAAACCCTTGTACTGGTTTAGTGGAAGTGCTATTGTGAGTCAGCTTAAGCTATTCTTCATCTTTGGAGGTCATGCATTCGTGTTCTAAATGAGCTGGTCAGATTAGCCTGTTGTGAGGTTCTGACTTAACATATTTCCGAAGTGACAACTCCGATTTTCATTTTTCTAATTAGGATTTTATTGGATCTAGTTTTTACCCTATCTCTTCCCTACGTCTGTGAATCTTCCATAATTTCATTCGGCATATATGAATCCTGTTGACATGCTGAGTAGGTTTCTTGATGTGATAGCTTACCGTAGCACGAAGATTCTAAATGTTAGGGATTTTACTATAGGCCTCTCTCACCTTCGCCCCCCTCTTCCTAGTATGTTCTTGTTGGATACGGCTATTCATAGAGGGTGTGCAAATATGTGCGTGGCTATCAGGTTGCATTCCATGCACGGTAATAACTGGAAAAAAATATCAACTGTAATTGGGAGGGATGCATCAAATTGTAAGGACAAGTGGCGGTATCTTCAACTCTCTAATTCAAATGGTCGGAAAACGGGTAAGTTTTTTCTCATACGATTTTTGTGTGCAAAGAAGCTTTTGTTGAATCTAATATTCATAGTGATTTGTATGGACGCTGTCCATTAATACGCCTGTATGGGGTCCCTGCAATAGAATCTGCAAAGAAGTTGTTCAATGTGCTTTTTGCCTGAGGAATCAGTGGTAGATAAACTTGAGTTGACCTTCAACTAGTTGCCTGTGGTTTTGGTAGTGTTTCCTCACTTCGACTAAGTATTCTGCATTGCATTACTGTTTCTCATGTTGTTCAACGGTGTTCAGGTGTTTGGTCTGAAGAGGAGCTACAAAAGTTGTGTGCACTTGTCTTGAAATGCTTACACGTGAGAAAACAAATGGCCAAGAAAGGGCAATTACGAAAACACCACAAAGTGGTATGTGTGTTTCTAAATCTTTGTAGAAGTAATACGATAACGTAGAATCCCTGTTCTTCCCTCTCAGAGGTTTGTTATTATTTGAGAATTTGTATCATGTCAGTAACTAAACTTGTACGGAATGACTAAGAGTAACCAATGATGATGCTTTTTGTGCTGTCTAATTTGGTGGATTTCAGCTGCTTTTACGACTAGAAACCAGAAACTAGATAGCAGAGACCTTCCAACATATTTTACACCTGAAATTTTTCGAAGTACTCATATGAGCCTTCAAGCATTTATTTTTCTGCTCACAAATAACTTGTGTCGTAGGTCCGTGATGAGATCAATTGGGAATTTATTGCCGAGCAAATGGATGGGCGTAATCGCCTTGACTGCATGACTCAATGGTAATATCTCCCTCTTTTCTGTATTCCTTGGTCACCGCTCATCTACTTATCATCGAGAAGCACGTCGATCCTCTCCATTACTGCCTGGTGGATTTCAGTTGTGTGTCCTACACTAGTATGTCAGCTTTTAGTCAAGTCCACCTGTGCTGCTGTGAATATTTTGCTCTATTGGACTCAGCATTCTGGTACGTGTATGGCTGTCAAAAGTTCTAACGAAATGTTGGGGCTTGGCAGGTATAGAAAGATGGCTTCACCAATGGTGACGACTGGAGATTGGTCTAACGGTGATGATCAGCGCCTCTTAGAGAGGTATATGTATCTCTGGCGTTTTGTATCCATTTTTGCTCCTGCTTTTGTAACTTGCATGTGATGCAAGTTCATACCTCTTACTCTGGTTTATTGAAGAATTCTTTTGATCTCTGAAACCAAGACCTGGCCTTCTGTTTGGCTTCTTGTTAGAATTTGTCTTTTGGATCCTGAAGTGACTGACAGAAAATCTTGAATATGCCAGGTTGACGGAGGAGTTTCCGCTGTCTGAGGAACTGGTTGAGTGGGATTCGCTCTTGGAACACAGGTGGGTTTTCGATTGAGATTCCCCAGCCGAATAGCGAATTTTGTATTCTCCGGTTTCTACATGTGAATAATCATCATCAGTTTCATCTCATCAGTCTAATGCCACAAGTAGTCTTTGACCTCTCCAGCAGGGTTTTTATTTTTTAGCGAATAAAAAATAAAAACTGGGAGCACTTCTCAAAATGAAAACCCCTGCTTTCCAGCGTATATGGTAGTAACTCCGTGAATTAAAAATTAGATGCGCCTGGATCAAACTTAATTGTAGTTTTCAAAATATCCATTTCCATTTTGTGTTAAATTTGTGTTTAATTTCTAGTCTTCATGCATTGCCAATACGTGCATGTTTGGTAAGACCTTGGCCAAGTAGTCAAGGTCTTTTCCCTGGAGTTGCTTCTAATTGCAAATCTGTTTGATCGCGTACAATTCCAGATCAGGAGAAATGTGTAAAAGAAGGTGGGAGCAAATGCAGCGTTCGCTTGGGCGGGGGCCTGTGTTGCGGCATTTGCACTTTCTTGAGAAGTTGGCAGGTGTTGTGGCGCGCTTTGCTCCTCATCTGGCAGATGCTGAATGTGATCCACAGTTTGATGCGGAATTGGAACAAGCAGAAGCCGACGAATCAGAGGACAACGTGGATACATGAATTAGGTTCAAGATTCATGTACTCTCCTTTTTGACCTTCCCATGATTCCTTCGCTGCTTTGACAGGAATGGGCTTACTGTTTCCTACCGTACTGTATACTTGAAATTTGTAGTGAATAATGTGCACATTCAGAATATGGACGGAATTATGATCGCGATTAGTGAAGAGTTTTCGGCAGGCGTCGAAGTTGTAGTTTTCCATATGGAAAGATAGTGTAGTATTTCTTGATGCGACAAATGCAGTACACTGAACTCATGCTCTAGAGTATATCTCGAGACCTTGGTGTTGAAGCGATGATTTAAGAAAACTCGTTTTTCCCCCGAAGTTGAAAGATTACCCGCCTCGTTCATGCGGAGACCATAAAATGACTCAAATTTCGCATCTCACTGTACAGATTTGCAGAGATGGCAGGACCCGAATCATTGCCAAATAGAGCATGTAATTCAATAACGGGGACATCGCTCAGGCTTGTCAGTACTTATTAATGAAGGCCTGGATTGAACTTTTTCTGTGCAGGCAATGAGAGCTGGTTTTCTTGGGACTAGCAATGCCACCAGACCCTCAATCCTCTGAAAACGAAGTACCAGTAGCACCCTTTTAATCAACGAAGGTCAACGGATGACTGACAGAGTGCAATCTGCTAGTTTTACAAGTGGAAAGAACGGTCGATTTTTCAATATACTGTAGCTCACTGTTTCCTGTTACACCAACTACTGATTAGTTGCTACTTTCTGTACTTGGTACGAATTGATTGTGTTCACAAGCCACCAGACAAATTTTAGACATCATATTTTTTAGCAGCTGCTTCAACACCCTTTGACGAGGATTTTCTTTTGTGCACACTCTTGAACTGAGTTAGGTGGGTTGTACTAGGTACCAATAGCTTCAAGAAAAAGACAAGCTATGGCCAAATTTTTTAGATTTTCTTTTTGTTAGCCAGTCTGGTCATGTAGAATAGCCCCCCTCTATCAACTTATTTTCTTTGTCTGCTAAACGTATTGGAAGAAAATTGACTCAATTATTTGCCATTGTTGCCCTACACTTAAAGAGGGCCCTCATGAAATTGGAGCTATGATTGGAGCCATTTGGAGGGCTCTTTAGAACCGGCTTGCATTCCCCTTTGAGCAATAAAAGCCTTGTGAAAGGGCACTTGCAAGAAACAACTATACTAGCTTATAGTACATATGTTTGTTGGAGAGTCTTTCAAGTACAACTTTGAAAGTAAGAATCCAATATAGCTTAAATTTGTAATGATAGAGGATAATTTAACCCATGAATGTTGTGGCCATTTTTTGATCAATGAATGATAGAAAATCCTTTTGTATAAGACAAAAGCGCAACTATTAATCCTCAAAATCTTGTGTGGAAAGGGGATGTCTTATACAATACTTCTACTGCCAATGAGTGCTTTTATAAAATTTTAAACCAGCTATTCACACAATGCCAGAAAAGATGATTTCCATGGTCACCAACTTGTCCTTTAAAGGTTAACCTTGTCAAAATACTCAATCATGAAGCATGGCTTAAATCCTCATTTGTATAAATTTCATGATTCCAACCATAGGACATTTTAGTAGTTGACTTATTCAAGCAATATCTTCCTAAACTCTTAAAGTAAAAGTAAGTAAAATTTTCTATTAATTATAAGATTATAATGCTTGAACTTCAAAGTGTTTTTTTTCTAACACTATTTAGAGACAAAAATTTTTGTTTAACATTTTTAATAAAGCATTTGGTTGTCCAACAACATTTGAATTTAAACATGGTGAAAAATGAGTTGAGTTGGACAACATATATTGAGAACAACTTACTTCAAAACATAATTGTAGTTATTTGTAGTTATGACTTTGCAAGTTGAAAATGGTAACTATGTATTATGTTCACTAGAAGTGAATAAGCCTTTATCTTTCAATATGGTTCACGAGAATCAAAATGTTGAATTCATTAACCCCTAAATAACCCAACCTTCAAATTTTGAACAATGGATGCAAGCAAACATGTCCAAACACCCATTATCTTGTTGTTTCATCAATCTAATTATCAATAGATTCTTGCATGAATTTTCTTATATTTGTATTATATGAATTTTCACAACTTCCTTTTGCAAATCTTGTGTAGTTTAAGGGGTATGAATAAGATTAATCAACCTATGACAAGCAAGTACAAGTAGTTTGCCCTCTTGCCATTAGCAACATAATTCAGATTTTTTCCAAACAAAGACAAATATAAGAAATGTGGAGAGCAATTGAAATTTTCTTTTTTTGAAACAATAAGAATTTGGTATGAATTTTTGAAGTGTGTTGCTCAATTGGCCCCAAAGAGTCTCTATTTTACCCCAAAACCAACAAAAAAAGTATACATAATGGTCATCTTACTACCTAAAGAAGTCACAACATTTCCTAACATGGCCTCAACAAGAGGGAATAAAAAAATCACCTCTTGAGATGAATTTACATTGAAATTAATGGTAGAAGTTCCTAAAGCAGTCACTAATAGCTCCATCACCATCACCCAAGGCATTGATTTCAGCTACTAACCAACCTAATGTAGTCCTAATGTCATTACTAGAAAAACTATGTCTTAGGTTGATGTAAGACTCTAATGGATGATTCCCTAGGTACTTGTCATTGGTGGTGTGCTTGTCAAAGGTTGGTCTGCCTTACATCTCATCTTAAAAACTGAAATTTTCAGCTCAAAAATGACCTTTTAAAAAAAAAGTCTTCAATAAATAAATAATGAAAATTTTTATTAGTAATACTAGGATTTAACTTTTTGAATTGAAAAAAAAATCAAGAAAAACATTCACTATATACCCAATCTTATAAATAATTTTCAATTTTTTTGTTTCCAATTTTATTGAAATTTTTTGTCAATGTAGTAATTGATCTAGTTGTATCAATATTATCTAATTATCATACTCTAAAACTTGTGTTTGAAGGTCATCATTAAATTATTATTCTAAATAGTAATTACAATATATCTCTTCAATTTTGAAAATTTGGACTACCTTCTAGTCTATTAGTTTTAATCAACATCCCAAACCATGCACACTTTTTATTCGCATTATTTGAAAAAATCTTAAATGAATACCTTTATTCCTACTACTTTGACCCCTTGCATCTATATTTGCATACACAATATGCTTTATTAAATCACCACTTCATTAAATGACCATTGCAAGAATTCAAATTGATTGTTTTATCTAAATTGAGAACAAATTGTTTTTCAAGTACATTGCCTTTACTTAGCTTTTCTAACAAGGCTTAGTAGTTTGTAAGACAAAATTGAATTTTGTTTACATATCTAAAACTCATGAGGCAAATGATTAAAGACTTCTTAACTACTAGCACTTGATATATCTTGAGCCCACTCACAAATTAATTCTCAACGCTTTTGATAACAAACAAGATTTATCATCTAGGCTAAATATCATCTATATATCCTCAAAAGGATGGAGGAGTCATTTTTAGGTATATGGGCTTATTTACATTTCTCTTTAGCTTACTATACCAATACAAGATTTTTTATAAGAACAAATATCAAAATCTAACCTAATAGATAAATATTATGCTCTTGAAATTTTTTAGTATTAGCATATATTCAAGTAATTTATGTAGTGCGAGAATTGGAATTCTACAAGACCCTTGGCATAGTATTTCAATGAATTTTGGATGAATATGAGTATACTTATTGTCAATATTTGAATGAATTTTGGATGAAATTACTCATCAAATCACTTGAGATAGTATGAAAATAATGGAAATTACATTGTATTGGTTTGATCTAAAACATTGTGAACTACTATGCTACACTAAAAAAATGTATTTTGTGTTAGCCATACTAACTACTTAATAAGGGCTATAATTTTTTCTTAAAGATGAGTATTTTCATCAAGAACATAGATATTGATACTATTCAAAGAGGTGGATCTCTATAAACATAGTTGATAAAAATTGTTCATCAAGAGTAAAAATTTTTAGCATTTGAAAATCAATTAGCATAGGTGACACTAAATATAGTTTTTAATCCCTAAATGCCTGAGGCACCCAATTCTAGTATGCACAAAACTTTAAACTTAAATGAAACCTCACCAAGTTATTATTTTAGTTAGTTTTTATTTTTGAAAAATTCTTTTAGTATTAGCATAAAAAATCCAATTTTAAAAATAATTCATTTTTCTATACAAGACTTTGTTCACAAGTGTCCATTGCAAATCTTGATTTTTTGGTGTTGGGGGCTCTTGGAAATGAGCCTCAAATACACTAGTTCTTGGAGAAAAAATCACATTAGAAAGTCATTTTAGAAAATTGTATTGTAGATATTGAGAAGTTGTAAATTGATTGGGGTTATGCATGTTATGCCCTTTAAGCTCATATTTTTTCAGTGACCAAATTTTTAGGTTTGACAAAGAGGATCAAAAGACTTCAAATCCCTTTAATAGTTTTAACACCCTCATGATTAAACATTATAATCCTTCAATCCATCACTGATATTGTTGTGTTTTCTTTTCCCATGTCATTACTAACATCTCTAGTTTGAATTTGCATGGTTACAATTCCAAAAAAATTTGAGAAAACTTAATATCAAAATGTTGGCTTTTTGTTCAATTTAAAGCAAATTCCAAGAAGCTCAAAAAAGGCCTTGGACATTTAGAATTTAATGTAGTGCACCTCACAATTCTAAAATTACACCAAGTTAGTGTTATAATTACTGTGGGACACACTAATTGAATCTATAACTCATCATATTATTAGTCAAAGTAAGGTAACTCAGCCTATGACAAGCACAACTTTGGACAAGCCTGATGCAGTCTCACTTCTTCTTATATGGTACATTTTACAAGACACATATACACCACAATAATTTTTGGGTCTGCAATAGGCATATCCAAAGTTGTGCTTGTCGTAGGCTGAGTTACCTTACCATGTCTAATAAAGTCAACAAACTTACCATTTCTAATTTTCTACAGTGAAAAAAAATACAGTGTCCCAGATTTGGGGGTCAGCCGGTTCAGATTCCCTTCACCTGGATTGCCGAAATTTGGTCCAATCTTCACTGTGGCTGCAGCGTGTTTGACCCTGAAAAAATTGGTTCAACTTTTTGTTAGACCTTCGGAACTCGGAATTCAGTTGAACTCAAGAAAGTCGTTGAATGCAGAAATTCAGATGTTTGAACACACACACCCAAAAAAAAATCAAGTTGGAACTTTGAAAATTCAGTGGTTGACCACAAGAGATTTTCAATTAGGAAAAGTTTAGAAAAAGTAGAGTGATCCTATTTATTAATAAGAAAATATTTTGTTCCACTTTGCATGCTTTTTTTTCCACATATACACTTCCTTTGCACCCCAAATGAAGGAAAATGTACCCTTATCCAATTGCTTAAAGGGATTTTCAAGTAAATCATGAATATTTTTAGTTTTAGTTTTTTAAACCCAAAGTGCAATAAATTTATTCCATGTAGAAAGATAGGAAAAATGGGAATTTCCATTTTTTTTCGCAATCAATTTATTGCTGAAATTGAAATAACTGTGAATTTGGGGAGCTAAGAAGTGCTCAGATCCCATAGCCAATGTCTAGACTCTTTTTCCTATTTTCAATTTTTTGACTCCATGAAATTATTTTAATAGGGGGTTACTGTAATAATGTGATGAAGTGGCCATTCGATTCGGTTGCAGACTTGCAGTGCTCAGCTGCAAGAGAAATGATTCTGAAGTGTACCATGTGAGAACTGTGAGCTGAAACTGTTTCCTTACAGATTGTGGTGTTGTCATAGCTTTTAAGACTGTCACCCATCCGACTTAACGTACCTTACCTTACCTTACCTTACTGAAAGGTTTGGAGAGAATTGGAGGGACTTGCAAAAGGGGACGCTCTGGAGTCTGGACTTTCCACAGTCCCATCTACTTACGCTTTGTCAGTGAATACCGCCTGTCAGCTGAGACCCATTTGTATTATTATTTTTTAAAATTTTAAATGATTTTTTGGATCAATTTCCAATTCTTCAAAAGAGGATTTTTGAAATGAAAATATTTTCTTAGCACTATCACAAGCTGTATCAAGCTGTAATTGCAAAAGGGATACTCCCTCTGTACCATAATACTACAGTAGTCCTCCATTCTTTTTTCATTTGTCCTGGATCACATGTCTTGTTTAGCAATGTACTTCAGATTTGATTTTAGGGTTGAAGAGGATTTTTTTTTTTTTTTTTTGGCATTGACTAATGAAATGAAGCACTCGGAGTCTAGTTTAATATCTACTTTTACAAAATTTACAAAACTGATTTTTTTTCCTAGCAATTTGAAGTTGCCTGGGTGAAAAGTCCAAAAGACATCGGACTTTCATTGAGTTTACAGAATTCCAAGGTGTTCTTGAATAGATGTAAACACAGAGAAAATTGGGTAGTTGAGCACGAAGTCTTCTTTCTCAATAAAGCCTACCCTTTGTATCTATTGCATCCTCCTATTTTGTGATCTTACCCTGATTGCAATTGACAAAATCATTGACTTACTTTGCACTAGACAGGACAAATTGCAAATTCACTAAAGAATCATTTTGACTTTTGAATGACACATATATAAAAACATTGTTGTCAAATCCTTATTGCTTTCATTACTACAGAAAGGACAGTGTTATGGGGCAGAGGGAGTACAACAGTACAGCAGAGAGAGTGCACAACAGAGGGAGTACAATCGAAGCATTTGTCGTGGACACAGGGACTGAAACTAAGAAAATATGTTACCTTTCACGGGGCCAACGACATAAGGAAAAATGCGTTGAAAAAGTATGCCCAGCACATGCCTTCCTAAATCTAAACTAAATATATTTACTCTTTGTCAAGCTCTGAAAACATTAAGACATTGAAATTAAAAAAATTTGCACAGATTTGATTTTTACTTATCACATTTGCCAAAAATATTCAAACGCGATATCTGGCCTTCACGGAAATTTAGCCACAATTTGCCTAAAATAAACAATTCAAAGCTCACGGCACAAAATCATGTTAGTCAGGGAATTTTGCTCCGGAACACCTGATCCTACCTTACAAGACTGAATGGTGGAATGTCCCCGTTGCACAACCTGTTAAAGACCAAGGTTGTCCAATAGGCATTTACTCGACAAAAATCTATCCCAAAGATAAGTACGATGAAGCACTGGCGTCAGCACTGGCATACAATGAGAATCAAGAAAAATATAGGACTACTTGAAGCGAACAAATTCTCCTCAAAGAAGATAACTGCATCCCAACTCGGCCAATAGTCTAAAACCCAGATCGGGTTGTCAAGTATCAACTTTTATCATTTGTGACTGCACATATAGATCCATTAGTCAGCCGCCAGTAGTCATAAAGATTCTCCACTTCCGCCTTGTTGCTGCGCAAGGTAATTTTCTCGACGCTGTTTCTGCAAGCCAACAATGAAGGACAATAATACTTAGAAACGCTGGGATGAAAAATTAAAGCAGCTTGACCATATTCATGAAAGCCCAGAAAAAGTAGATCTTGCATATACGTTCGTTGTAGACCTTATAACCTTGCTTTGAATCCAAAGAAAAGCGTTCATTAATATAATTATTATCTCAATAAGCAAATGATGAGAATATGTTAAAAAACATAACAAGGAACACGAGCTTTAAATAAGCAAAATCAACAGACATTCCAAGAAGATCTATCTGGAAGAACAACGAAGTAAGATACCGGTAATTTGGCCCATAATATCAAAACCCACAAACAGCTTAGAAAGATCAACCTACAACAATCATCAATTCAAAGGGTCCTCCATAAAGCTAGACACTGATGTTGAGACATAGCGCTAATTTGTAACTTCATCGATGAACCTTGACTTACCCATTCATCAATCACAAGACCCTCCACAACCATGGTACCCTTGGGGATCATTTCTGCAGGCTTTTTGCGGGCTGCTTCAGCAGCGTCAGCTTCGGCGAGGCGCTTTTGCAACCTGTTCAATTCCTCCTATTTTAAGCATCATGCAATAAAGAGGACACTTAGTCAAAGAGTAGGTAGGTGGTCCCAACAAGCTTAATAAACAATAACTCAATTCAGAAGACCGGGTCTTCATAGGTAAGATCGTTGACCATTGAAATTAAAGACATTGCACACTACTCGCATCGTCTTAATCCAAAGCATGTAATTGCTTCACATCTACACCACTAAAGCTCTAATCGGTACGAAAAATAAGAGAATTCCAAATACTGCGTGTATAGAGCTACAAATAGCAAGGCCGCACTCAAGGAATACTCTTCGAATCCCAAGTCAAGAGAACTACTCCACATCTTGACAGAATAAAATTGAAACATAAATTCTTATAGTTTGCCAGAGAGTGAACATCAATTGGCTAAAACTTCAGATAGATGGAAAACACTCACTGGGGATGCTTTTTGTGGATCAATGAAGACCACTTGAAGGATGCGCTCGACGGTAACCAACTCCTTCTGATCCTCAAACTGCGTCAGGTGGACAGCACATTACCAATCAGTTGCATGCCAAATATCACCTGTAAAGACCAACAGACGGATCACTCTAGGACCTGACAAGCAACTCAGGAGATGATAATTGAATCCCAATGAACAGAAAGAAAACTATGTGATATAGCGCCCAAGACTTACTAAAGGGATGTCCCCAGGGTTTCATCAAATTAGAGAAGTTCAATAAAAGACCCAGACAGCTTTCTAAGATCTCCTTAATTGATTCAGGTTGAGAGGCTCCAAAGAAAACTGAACTCGCTAAATTTGACGATTTCATGAATCCCATTCTCACCAGTTCTGGAGTAAAGTCAACTCCTGGCTGCACTGACAAGCTGACTATTTTGAACTTATCTTTGGTCTTTTTCTCCTGAGGACGCTCACGCTCAGGTGGTTCCAAGAATTTCACAACTGCAGTGTCAATATTGACTTCGTTAGCAATACAATTTAAGTCCAACATAAATACATAAAAGCTGCAAATCCCCTGTTTCCAAACATCAAATCCTCAAGAGATTAGTCATAACGCAGGACAACCACTGTACCTGTGGCCATAATGGTCGCATTCGGTGCGAGCACACCACTAGGTGGACGCATGAAGCAGCTCTTTGGAGCTGTCGTTTGGAACTGCAATAAGATTAACCAAAGACGCCCAACTTTTCCCCTTGGTCAGAATCATGGTGTTTTATTTTTATTGTGATTACCACGGTTTCAAGTTCAGTCCAAGCTACAAAATCAAGAGAATGATAGTTGATTCGAAGGCAATTAATGCGTTCTTTTACAACAAATAAAAAATATGCGTAATATTTTGGATAGATTCCGACGCTCTGGTCTTTTGCACTGAGAAGATAGTGAACTTTCCAAGACAAACCAGGACGCCGAATAGTGATGGTGAAATCGGCACTACGCTGAATTCAGTTGCTGCAGTTAGATCAGAGAACACAAAAACTATAGACTCCCTACCGGTGAACTCTAGAGAGACAGTGTAAAGTCATTTCAATATAGCGGCACACAAGGACAACAGTCCTCTAATGCAACGATGCTAAGCTAGAACGAAAAGTGGGAAAGCACTGCTCACCTTGAAAGCAACATGCGAGCGACTGACATTCTTAATCTTGATTGCACTTGAGACTTGTTTGCCTGGTTCGTCTGTAGAGATTGTCAACATACCAAAATAGCTTACATGAGCACACCATTCTCCCGAACCAAACAATGAAGTCCCTAATCAAAAAATTTACAGGTGGCCATCTATGCCATTGCCTGAAAGTAGCCAGAAGAAGAATCTTTTTAAATATTCTCATGTGATTTTGAGGTTACAATCCAGTGCGCAGATTTCTCAAGCTGAATCACAACGATCAATTTTCCGTACAAATTCTAAATAATCCAATCAGTATTTTTTGGGACACTTATCATTAACCACAAGCTGTCGTCGGCCTGTGGCACTAAACCATGGCGATAATCTGTCACAAAACTTCTTAAGCAAAGTTATAATATGTCCAGTTCTTGTACCATAACTCTATGCAAATAATTATTCTCACTGGTACTATGCTCTCCGTCTCCACTTATAAGAATTTGAAAGCTTCCTAAGGGCCGAGAATTGGACAGAGTGCCAGGGGTCCAGATCCTAGTTCCAAATTGCAGAGACAGGAAGCATCGCGGACAAACTTACATAGGAAGTGCAATTTCTTATCAGGATCAAGCCGCAGACGTCGTCGGCTGATCATAAACGCTCGCGCAATAGTAGACACCGAGGACGTGCTAGCTCTCGCGTTCTCCTGACTTTGAATGAAAGCGCTCCGCTGTATCTCCGCCTGTTTCTGTTGCTCCCACGGCAACCTCAGCTTCCACGCTTGAGGCGACCTTTTCTTCTCCGCTGCCTCCATATCCATATTCATCTTCTTCCAGCTCTAACCTCCTCCCTCCTCCTCCTCCTCCTCAAACCCGCTCTCACGCACTCTAACCTATCCTTCACCCCTCCTCCCCGCAACCCCTTCACCGATGCATCCTACACGGTCTCCACCGCAGTCCTAATCGCTTTCCTTCAAACCCTTCCCCTCTCCCGCATACCGTATCAAATACAACGTACCCTACCCTTCCACTCATGACCAAGCGCAATCACCTCAATCAGGCACACACGAAACTAAAAAAACAAGTCACCGACCGAGTTCCGCGAAAAAGACACCAGGAGCAAGAACAAGAACAAGAACAACGCGTTCAACGTCTCCTTGCTGTGCAGTCCAGTTCGCCATCGTCACCTTCTTCGTCGCCTTCGTCCTTGTCCTCGGCTTCTTCCTCCTTGCAGGAGCTATGAAGAGGGAGAAGCACAAGCAGCAATGATGAGGCAAGCTAAGCACAATGATGATGATGCTGATGATGCTGCTTAAGCACTCAAAGAGACGGGGCTCGCAAGTCACATGTGAAGTATGAAGAGTCGACGAGGAGGACGTAGGAACAAGTAGGTGGATAATAACAGTTGAGCTAAGATAGCAGCCCAGCGCAGCCAGCAGCCTCCTCCTTGCCTGCTGTCCAGGTTGAATGTGCGTCGGCTATGGCGGGCCCTTGCTATGGCCGAACTGCAAAAGTCTTCAAGGCAGCTTCCTGGGAGGAAAAAGAGAGCACAGCACGCCATGGCTGACTCCCAGGCAGGGCGGGGAGGGGTGCCCTTCCGTTCGGAAGAGACGACGGGACTCGCCTTGGTGAAGGGCCATTTTAACTGTCTCCACCGCCGAGCGGTAAATGAACCGGTATCTAGGCCTTTGGTGGCAGCCACACCGTCGCGTCAGCCGTGAGTGTACTTGAGCTTTGCTTTGGGTGTCAGTATTCGAGTATACTGCTCCTTCAGACGGAGGACGGCCATTGGTGACGGACTTGAATACTCCGACACAATTTGCATTGAGCATGGTTCCTATCATTAGGAATTGATTTGATTGATCAAAAATTGTGTGGGATCTCCATATTTGTTGGAGAAGGGCGGGAATCTATCAAATATTTTCAAATTTGTATGGAAAAGTTGTGAACATTTAACCCCTAAAGAGAGTGGAATACATTTGTCCCTCCTAGCATAGACAATGTGTTTTGGGATACAAAGATGTATTTGAAGGTGTATAAAAGCTCCAATTGAATTTATTTCTTTTTTGGTGAACTTATAAAGCACCAATGAGAGTGTTGTATAAAGATTTGTGATTTTTTCAGACATTGTTATGCAATTTTCAGAAAATGTTGGATTCACAATGAACAAAAATAGTGCATTTGAGGATACAAAGATGTATTCAAAGGTGCAAAAAAAACTCCAATTAAATGGATTTCTTCTTTATGAACTTGTAAAGGTACCAATGAAAGTGTTGCATAAAATTTGTGATTTGTTTTGGATGGTGTTTTTTGCAATTTTTAGAAAATGTTGGATTTACAATGAACAAAACTGGTGCAAATTCAATCACATGTACTATCAACTCTGTCAAGGTGTGGAATGTCAAAGGAAATTCCAAAGCACTTGCCAATTTTGGAATTGCATGGACAAGTCGAATGTGAAGGTGGTTATGCTTTTGCTTTTGTAATAAACAAGTGAAAATGTAGTAAATTATCTCTACATGATTGGGCTTGAAATCACCTTACTTTGGGTTTGTATAAGGAGAACGGGATGTACCTATAAGATTGCGTGTGGGAATAGTGACCTTGTAGCACTTAGAGGTGATTTTTATTCTTCAAGTATGGAATCCATTCCTTATTGATTTTACTTCATTGTTTGGAGAATGACATTTATTCTTTGTACAACATGAAGACAAGAATTGGATTTAGCGATGGAATGGGTTAGCAAGTAATAAAATCTATTGTATAATTATTGCTTATTATACTAGTCACCCTTTAAAAAAATGCAACCTTGACCAATATATGTAGTCATGTTCTAGTATTTCAATGTACTTCTACCTAACTTTAGGTGCTTTTGAGAATTATACCAAATTCGACCCAAAATATGAATGAATGCATGCACGTATAATGGCTATAAAACACATCTCATAGTCCCAATTTTTTTCCAAAAAAATTGCACAATTAGCATCATTCTAGAGGTCAACTATTTCTAGATTATGTTGATATCCAATACAATCATTTTCTCTATCAAATATGGGGGTTTGCGCATTTTGAAGACTCAACAGGTTTTTCATTTCCCTCAGGGAGTAAAGTTTTGTTTGCAAATGATCTAGTATTCCTAAAACAAATTTTGATGTTAGAGTAGCATATATAATATTTTATTTTTTCTTAAATGAACTTTATGGTGTAAAAAATGTACACAATTTTATAAGTGCAAGAATTTGAATAGTGCAAAAGTTTGAATAGAACAAGCTAAGATTCCTTGAACTAATTGCATGAATTATGAGTGAATGTGGTCTAATTGGTGTGAGCATTTTGATGAAATCTGATGAAATTTGACTAAAATTATATCTGAAAGTACATGAAAATGAATGGGAATATATATTCTTAAACTAGATTGTTTGTTTTGTTTTGTTTTTTATAATGAGATCTCTGAAACCATATATCCATGAATTGCATTCTTAGTATGGTCAGAAAGTTCTCTAGGAGAAAAGGTGCATAGACTTTGTTTTGTGGCATTCCCACACATGATTAAAAGATATTGAATTTCAAATTAGACAAATGACTTTTATTTTTATTTAAAGAGATTAAGGAGGACTAGCCATCACTTTTGTGGCAATTACAAGAGACATCCCAATAGCTATGGCAACAACATAGGACATACTAGTTATGATGAAAATTGGATGAAATCACAATATTTGGTTAGTATGAAAATAGTGTAGGCCACACTATGTTGATTTTATCTAATTATTGTGAACTATCATATTAGTGTGCCTTACAAATTTTCATGATTTCAACATTAATACAAATTAATGTTATTTGATTGAAACAACTTGTATAATAATCTATAACATCATTAAAATCAAAAGTAGATAGAACATGGTTATATGGATGAAATTATGTCAAAATAGAAGAAAATTTGGTGATATGACAAATATGAAATTATTACTTAGAAACATATGATTCATTTCAATAGACCACAAGTCTAGTGGAGTGTATATCATTATGAATTCACTCTAACATACAACTTAGTCAACAATAGAATGTACTATGGGACTCAAAATTTTTCATATACATCAAACCTTGCCATAACTAATTGAGAAATTAGAATTTGCTATCAATTTTAGAGATGTTGAGGTACTAGTAACACACTTGTATACAATGATTTTTCAAAATTTCGAAATAAACTTATAAACATTTTAAAAGTTTAATTCAAATTTGTTTATGAATTTTTCTTAAGCATGTGAATTTTTAAAAAATATTCTTCAAAAAGTAGAATGAGAATTCTCTTGGAAATTTTGTAGTAAGAATTTCATGAATTTTAAAATATTATTGATTGAAATATTATTCAGAAAAATTATATTTTGAATATTTCACTCCAAAAATCTCAAAAATATTATGAAAAATAATATATAAGTATTTTCAAAAATTTATATAAGTTTTTGGAGATTTTGGAATTAACTATAATGAATGTAAATATTTGTAGTCATATTTTAGTCAATAATATTTCACCCAATAAAACTTTAAATTCATAAAAAAATTTACCGCAAATTTCCAAAAGGAATTCTCAATCATTCTACTTACTTGTATTAAAAGGCTTCTTTCATCAATAATCTTGATTAAATTAAAAAAATCCAAGTTCTTTTAAAAATCTTTGAAATTTTCTTTTATGGATAAATCATTGTTAGTACCACAACATGTCTAAATTTGTTGAAAATCTCTAATCTCTTCCTAGTTTTAGCAAATTTTGTGAATATGTAAAACATGCTAGTAATTGCAATGCCTTTTATTTGAACTTCTACATCAACAATTCCTTTGCCAATGTATTAATGTTAGGCAAATCTTACTTCAATAGGACAAAGCGGTTTATGTGAACATTGTAGGAACTCTTCTTGAGTAGTTTGATGTGTCAATAATGTCAAAACCAAATATGGGGTTTGAAAATACAAATCTAAATTTGAAATGACTATGTTATTTATTATTAAGTATTTAATAATGTTTTTTTCAGTTTAAGAAATGACATAAATTCACATCATTTCTTAAAGATCAAAGTCCACATTCTCCCAATTGAAAAGATGTAAGATAAATTATAATTGGAAGAATATTGAATGACAATTTTTAAAAAAAATTTAAAATATGATCCATGAATTATATCTATATGACTGTATGGCTAAATCATTTATCACCAATAAAATTTGAAATCAATAATTGAAAATTCTTTTTAGAATTAATTATAAAAATGAATATTTATAATTAAAATTTTTGCTCTTTAAGTCCCAAATTTTTTAATTCTAATTATGAAAATGTTTAGAAATTTTTATTCCACTTATTTATTCTTGAAGAGTCATTTTTTGAATTGGAAATGTCATCTTTTGAGGTCAAAAATACCAAAGCCCTTGGAATTATAGAATATTCATAAAGGAAGGTTTTCAAAGTTTGCACCAAACAAATGTAAGAGAACTAACTCAAGAATCTACAAACATTTAAATGGATAAAAAAAACAAGTTTTTGCATGCTTTGGACATTATTGCACACAATCTATTGCTTAAAATATGAATGCCTAGTCTTTGGGGGATTGATGACAATTTTGGCAAGAAATTTCTATTTGTACAATATATTTGCAAATAATTTAGGTATCAATTTTTAGTGCCCATAATAAAATTAGAAATTTCTCTTCAAAGCAAATGTTCACTTGTATTGACTTTCAAGAATTCTTTCTATCATTTGATAAATGTAGAAGCATGATTTCTTCTTTCTCTTAGTATATTTTATCATATTCCTTGATTTTCATTCTAATTCCTAAGGTACAAGCATTTAGAAGTGTCTTTTTTCTTAAATCCCTAAGGTCAAGTTTTCTTTTCTTTTAAACTCAATAGAAATACAAACCAAGTTATTTCATAATTTTTGTATACTCAAGTAATATTTTGTGAATTTTCAAAATTAGAAGCATTGGATACCAATAGGGCAAATTGATGCCATGACTCCCTGTAGTATATGGTGGGATGGACGATCCACTCAAAAGCTTGTAGTCATCTCACATATTATGCTTACTAAATCCAAAAAGATCACAAGGGACAAATTTTTTTGATGAATAACTTTCACGAATTATAGAAACATAAATTTCACCTACCGTGGTTCTTGTAAGGTTTTATACACCTCAAAGATTGACATAACTAATTGAGAAATTGGATTTTTTTCAACAAACTTTGTGTACATTGAAGTAAAAGTAACACACTTGGATATCATGATTTTTCAAAATTTTCAATTTTAAAATATTGATTCAAATTTATTGATGGAAAAACCTTTGAACACAAGTTCAAAATTTTCAAGGTTCTTCAATAAGAGGAGTGAAAATTCTTTTAGGAATTTTGTGGTAAAAGTTTCATGAATCCTAAAAATTTAGTTGAATGAATAATTATTGATTGGAACATGACCCTAAGTAATTGTGTTTTTTTATTACTCATTCCAAAAAATTTCAAAAAAATCATGAAAAATAATATATAAATATTTTATAAAATTTCCAAAATTCCCACAAAAAATAAAAGTATTTGGGTCATATTTCAATCACTCAAATTTTAAAATTCATTAATCTTTTCCACAAAATTCCCCAAAGTAATCTTATTCTACTTATTAAAGAGTCTTGAAAATTATATAATTATGTTAAAACATTGAATTTAAAACAATGAATTTGAGTGAAATTTACAAGGATGTAAATTTTCTTTCATTCTTTCAAAAAATCAAATTATACAAGTATGTGTTACTTGTTCCTCGTCATGTCCAAGATTTGTTGAAAATGTTGAATTTCTCAATTAGTTATAGAAATTTTTATAAGTATACAAAACATTTTGAAAGTTGTTGTATTCATTGAAGATTCTTATAGTTTTTTGTTGACTAACTTGGTTAACCCTATAAGGATGCTACAAACCTAAAAGGTCTAATGGATGACTACATTGTTAATTGTAGAAACAAAGAATACATCTATTGGTTCAATAATCAAAGTATGTTTTTTGGTGACTACCTTAGTCATGTGGGGGCATATTCTTCCTATGTTAAACAATTGCCTTTGAAACATGAAGTACTTCAACTCCCATAGGGTGCCTCAAAGAACACTTTAAAATTTGTGGCAATTTTAGATGAAGGTAGGTGACCATTTGAAGCCCAAATGTGCATGGCACCATGACAAGATTATTACAAAAATGACACAATTGGGTGCAACTACCTCATCAGGATTTTTTGGTGAAGTAAATGAAACACTTTATTTCAAGCACTTTCTTGGCAATGGTTTTTTTTATGGGGATTTGGTAGCCATTAGCACTAAAGTAATGGATCTTACACTGAAAAGAAAATCTTGGATGAAATCACCAGATTGTAGATGAAAACAAAATTATAGATACATCAGGAACTATCCCCTCCCCCCCCCCCCCCCCTTGTCTTAGTACTATTGCAATATTGTTTCAATGGTTACATAGTCTAGTATTAAAAGTGTATTGTTGTAGTACAATATCAATACTGCAACAAAATAATATTTAGTAGGAATAGTGCATTCCATTAAAACTATATTGTTATAGTACTAATTTTATACATTAACAATATACTTTCAATACTAAACTGTGTAACCATTGAAACAATATTGTTTCAATGGGGGGTTACTTTCTTGATGTATGTGATATGTGCTAATGTGATATTTTCTATCCAACATGTGGATGAATGTTGAAATTTGGAGCACCACTATAACATTTACCATCATCACTTTGGCACTTCATAAGAAATGAAAAGAAAACTAACATTAAAGAGTTAACCCCTACATGACACAATGGACATTTCTTGTCCACTGAATGTCAAGGAATTCTCCTCTACAAGACATAATTGCAACTATTCTTCCTCAAAATTAGGGATGGAAAGGGGAGATCTTCTACAGTAGTTTGACTCCCAATGAGTATTTTTAATTTTTATAAAGTAGAGGATGTCACACGGTTTCCACGGTCAACAGCCTGGCGTCAAGGGGTTAAGGAGGCTTTTGAGGGTTTGGGGCTCCAGTGCTCTACCATACGTTCGGTTTCCTACAACTCCAAGTATGACAAAAGTGGTTGTTTTTTGGCGTTAGTATCTGTCCTGGATATTGGTAGAAGGCAATTTGTACTTGATGACAGAGAAGCATATCTTCCGAATGATGGGTGTCACCTCTGGCCACCACTGGTTGCTTGAGAGATGCGTGATGAGTAGAGAGCAGGAATTAATCACACCAACCAAGCTGTCGAAAAAAAGAGTAGCAGCACGGCTCCTTTCAATCACAGGTCCCCTCCCTCCCTCCCTCCCTCTCCCCTCTGGCTGCTGACCTGCTGGGTGTTGCGTAGCTTGACAGGTTCAAGTACAACCCCCAATTACCCAACTGGAGTGACTTACATCTGACACCACCCGAAATATATTGGGTACTTTATCAGTCACACTTCTATTGAGAACCTCAGAGAGACAGGTCTGGTATCAAAGGCTGCTGCTATATCAGCAGCTCTTCTTCTTGCCTTTTTGCAGTTGAAATATTCACGCAGAGCCTAGAAATTCCTCGCCAAAGAGACGACAAACATGCCCTGCCTGGAGCCTCCGATATCAATGGGGAGCGGAAGAGGGCAAGTCCTCCGTCGATCCAGGATTTTCAATGTAGGCCACATTGTCAACACACAGCACGCTTCCCCTGATGCCAAAGTGGTTAAAACTTAAAAGGAACTTCATGGTCACCTCGTCAACAACTTAGGGCAAATGATTGGTGACCAAGGCCAAAAGTCCTCAGTCGGCAATGCTAGTAACTGGTTACTCAATGGTAGCTTTGTAGAAAATGGTAAAAAAATTGAAGGTTAAAAAAACAAAACTACTACTGCACATTGGACTAGGTATGACTACAAAAATTAGGCACTAGGAAATAAATATTCTATGAGGGGGCTACTCTGGAATCCACGGTCCCGCTCGTATTCCCTTCGCCGGACACCTGCTTTCCTCGATCCTGCAGTGGAACGACTCATTTGTTAATGCGTTGACCTTTCAGGTTTACTATTTCATGAGCTGAAGGAAGAGAGGGAATTTTACGCACCTCCATGCCCCACTTGATGTAATCAGCGGATTCACAAGCTTTGTACTCGTCCACTAGATTCTGAACAATTTCTCTCGATTCATCGAACTCTGACAGGTCATTATCCTGCAATTAAAAAATCAGATGCTTAAGCGCAAAGCCCCCAAAGTTGAGATCTATCTGAAACTACCTTCGAATAATGATTGATGACTTGGATCAGAGTCCAATGAGTCAGAGTCATAAGATGTCCTGAAGCAGCCAACATTATAATACAAGCTTGGGTAACCTGAGACTTACAGCAAACATAGGAAACTTGCGATAGTTATCCAAAAACGCTTGCTTCTTTCTCAGCTTCTCATATTGACTAATACATTTGCTGAAAAGGTGACGAATACTGGTGTGGCTCGCCAACATAAGTCCACTAACCTGCAAACACCACATGAATGCTCACAATTGAATTCACCAGAAAATCGTGGTCGGACAGCATCCATGTTCTTTTGAGATTTAACAAATAAGCAAGAACGCATGTATTATGATCTCCTTCCACAATGAGGAATATCCCACTCACCCTGTGTGCAGTTTGAACATACGGTGACTTCCGTGATAACGCGACCTGCAGAGGATTACGCGATCTCAGAATTCAGAGGCATTGAGTAGTTGATTCAAATTTACAATATTTCTCAGATGCATGATAGTGAGTACTGACTCTACACTCAAAGCAGTAACCATCTTCCCCATTTCATTAGTACGTCGGTCGACATGACTGCTTAGGGTCTAGTGTATGCAAAAAGTTGTAATTTCCATGTTGTAATAAAAAATCAGTACCATACAAAAAAGAAATAGAAGAAGAGAGTATAATTCTGCACACCTGGATACTTGCTGGTCCCCACTCGATGAAATTGGCTAGCTTTCTTTCTCGTATTCTTTGTAGGCTTTTATGAACCTACTCCCCACAGCACAAATAAGATTGCAGATAAATGAGTATTCTCTGACCCTCTCGCCAGAAGACTAAAGCCTTGCCAATCACGGGCCTTCCCAATGGACACTTAAAACATGCTACAGAAACCATGTGCCCCTAAGAACCAGGCTCGCAAACCTTTATTCTTTTTTTTCCTGAAAATCAAATGAGGATCTAAGAAATAGAGCTCAAATAATTACTGCTATAAACCGTCAGCACTAACCTGAGTTGGATCAACTTCGCCCTGAATAATGTTCAGTATGGAGATATACTTTGCCTGGCTTGCCTCCTTTGTCCTTGCGTATGATGAAACCATGATATTTTTGGCCTGATGTAAACACTATCTAATGAGAAATTTACTAACACGAATCAAGTGCTGCACGTATAAAAAGTAGATGCGTGCAGGAAATTTTCTAGAAGAGCACCAGAAGTATGGACTCTCAGACGAGAACAGACTATTCCGAAAATAGCATGTCATTAACCAAACCAAACGACAAAAATGTTCTGTGAGGTGCTGATGTGCACATTAAGTGCGCACAGGGATGATGTGAAGCACAAGAGACAATAAAATCAGACAAGAGAGTCGTTAGATGACGTAAAACACTTGCCTGCAGGAGCCGTCGCATCACATCCAGAACAGTTGTCTTCCGAATGGCATTAGCCTGCATGTGCCACCATGCAAAAAAGTTAAAGAAGCACACAAGGTTAATGCAAGTCGTAGAAAAAGGAAAGTACTGAACCATTGCAGTATACTGGAAAAACTGCATCTACAAGAAAATGAACTGCATTGCAAAATTAGAATAACCACATGAGTTTGAAAAATGTTACCTGTCGCTCTACAGTCAGTGGAGTGTACCCTGTCATCAGGAAATGACAGCGTGGAGTAGGTATCAAGGAAGCCACCAATCCAACCAAGTCATTGTTCATGTACCCCGGGTAACGGAGAGTTGTGGTACTGGCCGACATAACGGTGGACACCAGGGAATTAGTCTGCGCAAACGTCGGATTTGGGATGTGAAGCCGGTCCACAGCAATACGATTCAAGGCCGTGTTGTCTAAAACCACGACACAGTCCGCATTCAATGTCAAGCGCTTCAGCGTAAGCAAAGAATTGTAGGGTTGGACAACCACATCACTAGTCTCCATCTGATTAGGAAAGACACTGTAAGTTTGGACCAATTTCTTGCTGTATCGGTCGTTGAGCGCTTCAAGAAGGTACGAACCCATTCCTGCAAGCAAAATTTGGGGACACCCTAATCAGTGCATGTTCATAAGTGGTACGTTTTGTTGCAAGCATTTGCTTTGCTGCACTATGAGGAAGAAAAACAACCTGAACCCGTTCCTCCCGCAATAGAATGACAAAGAACAAAGCCCTCGAGGCTGTCACTTCCATCCGCCTCCCTGTCTATCATGTCCATGATATCTTCCTCCACTTGTTCTCCCTGAAAGCAAAACTTTCAGTGCTCAGCATAACAGATCAGGTTCCATTGTGCAATAGCTCACAACGACAGTACAATGGTTACCCTAAACGACTGCTCTACATTTGGGGTATTGCGTCTTTCACTTCAAACATAGTAGTTGAATAACATGATGAGCTCTACAAAAAATAAAGTTGTAAAAACATGACTCTTTCAATCTTCATTTTATTAAGCCCTTGCAATAAATCTCTTAAAGTTCTATTAGACACGAAAAATACAAATAAGTACATGCACCTAGAAAGTACTCCTCAGTCCATTAGGGGCGAACTAAATGATGGTACATCGCCAAGGCGTATATCTAATTAAAGCGGCCAGCTCAGCCCAAGCACATTCATACTGTATTCTAAGAAGACTAACATTTCAAAGAGTGCACAAGTTCACAGCTACACTCATAAAAGTAGAGTTGCTGCTCAAAAGCAAGTGGGACATTCCAAAATTTATTTCTGTCTCCGTCGAATTTCAGGTCAGTCATGTTACAAGCATTCAGTATCCGCTTCGTGCTACAGAAGTTGATCACATCACATCAGAGCCTGTCAACCAAGTACGAACACAACTCTACTCAGACATGGGACTTAGGGCTTGACGAACCTGATGGTACCCGCTCGCCCAGTTGTTTCCAGCTCCTCCTCCATGATCAGCCACAAACACGTTCTCGTGATTATACAAATTCCGGTACTCACTATTCTGAATACTGTTAATTACGCGGGGCTCCAAATCAATAAGCAGCGCCCTCGGAATGTAATGCTCGTCGTCCGCCTGGTAGAAGAACACATCCTTGCGATCGCCACCCTGCATTATACCAGAACCCATACCCACAAATCACTCACCCTAATCCAAATCGCGACACAACAACAATCGTAAAATCGTAAAAACTCTTCAAATACAACAACAAGACTCCACTCTCCTTCACTTCACCCACCTGAGTAGCGAAATCCTCAAGAATGCCGTCCTTGCTAATCCCGTGCTCCAAGCACAGCTGCTTCCAAAACTCCATCCCTATCTGATTCCCGCATTGTCCCACCTGTAGGGTTATAATTTCGCGAGGCATCTTGCAACCTCTTCAGCGGATGCCGGTCTTTAACGATTGTGATTCTATAAAAACACAAGAAACTAAGTCGATTTGCACTCTAAGAAGCTCGAAAACAAAGCTGCTGCTGCGTGAATCGCTCCCCTTCAAAAAACACGGAATGGATTCAAATGCACGGAATGGACTGCCATTACTTAGAGAGGCAGAACGCAAACAAGGCCGGACTGGGCAGGGAGGAGGAAGAGGACGTTGGAAATGTTCTTGATGAGTACAGTTTGGGTGGGAATATGTTCGTATTGGGTACATGTTAGTTCCCCAGAGCATTACTGCTTTCGCCGTTCGGCATTTGAGCGGGATCAGCAGGTGGACCGACTGGCTTTAAATTTATGATTTCAGCCAGTGTTTGTTTTTTTCATTTTGGAGAAGGAACCAGTTGTTTCTTCAATACCCAAATGATACTTGGGTGATACTTGGTGATATCTATGTGAAAACTAGGTGATACCTAGGTAAATATTGGCTACTGGTCTTAAGATACAACAATAATTTAGCTATTTTGACCCCCCAAAATGAAACTTTCCTTTACAAACAACATCTTTTGGCTGTAGCCAAGTGGCGAAAATTCGAGCATAAGAAAAACACTGATTTCAGCTTAGAATTGTTATCACAGAATTTTTGTAAGTTTTGTTGTTTTTCCATTTAATTTTTAAAAATTTGAATTTTTTTCATTTAACCCTTGAGATTCCGTTGTGGGAAGGCGGATGTGGATTTTGATGCTTTTTTGACAATATAAAGTAAGAGTCAAGAGTTGAGAGTCTAAGACATTAAATCTTCATTTTTGCAAGTTTTCTTTTTCTCACAATCCAATGGTAATTAGAGGCTGAATTTCATTTAGGCATATGGTTGGTTAAAACAATTGTTGATTTCTTTGGAGACCTCATAATCTTTTTTTATTTTATATTCCTACACCACATAGAATTGACAAGAAAAAAAGAGAGAAAATAAATAAAAACTCCTAGTACAATCTCGAATTGTCATTAATATGAATGAATCCTTTAATACTAGTAACTATATTTATATATTAAGCATTTTTTAAAATAAAATATTTCTTTAGAAAATACTTATGTGTCATTTATGAGCTTCAATTTTATAGCAGATGAAAGAACATTATATGTGTAAATGTGTAAATCAATTTAACCCCTAAAGGACCAAGGCCTTTTTTCTGCAAAAACACTCAAAACTGCCATTTTTAGAGCGAAGAGTAAAAATCTTTGAAAATTTTATTTTTTGCACATCTAATCGTATGATCTTACACCTAAATAGTATGAAGATGCGTGGAAAAAATTTCAGAAATTTTGACCCCATAGATTGCAAGATATCTGCGTTTAAAGTGAAGAAAACAAGTTTTTTCACATATTTCGGGACTAGGTTATATAACTTTGAACCTTCTTAACTTTAATTTTTTGCACTACAAAGTTTTGAGCTTTAAATCTTTATGGTGGAGAATTGAGTTGAGAGTCTAGGAAAAAAAAGAAAATACAAAAAAAAATTAAATTTTGATTCTTTAAAAAATTGTTAAGTAGGAGTAGGTATGAGATAGAAGGAAAATCTAAATTATTAATATCTCTAAGATGGAATAAAAATGCACTAATTTCAATGGTAAGATTGTTCTAGAAGGCAAATCAAACAATACGAAACTTTTCTTTTTGAAAAATTGTAAAAATTGCATTCAGAAATGAATCCTACAAGTTATTTTTTCAAGATGATGCTTTAAGTGCCCCCAAAACAAGATTGTCTATAACTTTCTCGTAACAAATTCAAATGGAATGAATCAAAGCTTTCCATGTAGAAAAAAATACAATCTATAGGGGAAAAAAATAAAAAATAAAAAAATTCAAATTTTTGAAACTTTGTTTTGCTACCCCACCTCCCTTGTTTTGAGTTTATTTGGGCATAACTTTTGTTCCCAGGCACCAAATGAAAAAAGAATTATATTCCCATGAAGTTAATCAATTTTTCTATCTACATAAAAAGTTTCAAAAAATCAGGACAGAAATTGAGACCATAAGTACCTGCCTGAAATCTCATTTGTCCCTTGAAGGGACAATGGTCCTTTAGGGGTTAATTCTTTTGGGTTATTTTTAAAGGTATATTGTACCTAGTGGTTAGGGTTGGCAAAAAATAATTGTAAGATAAATGCCAATTTTTTTAAGAATTAGTATTTCAATTCTTTACGGTATTGACAAAAAAGAAATATTGGAAAATATTGGAAAAATGTTTTTAATTTTTGGTAGTTTAAATAAATGTAAGGCAATAAATGTTGAGCTTGCCTTCTAAGTATAGTAGTGAAGTTTCAATAATTGAATAATTTTTTTAGGGAGTGTAATTCAAACAATTGATTTTAGGTATATCATATGATAAAAATTACTAAATTGAGTATTTATTTAAGAAGCTAGGAATCATTGTTGATGTTTGTTATATTAGTATATCATGTAATTGTTTGAATTTAAATTTATAAGATTTACAAAATGTATATGTAATTGTGAAAATATTTGATTAACTAAATGTTTTATACACCCTTTTCAAAAAAACTTAAAAAATTCAATAGTATTACAATTAGTAAGACAAAGTTAAACATTACTATAATTTTTCTTAAACAAAGGAAACTAATGCTAGAAGACATACACATGAACAAATGAAGAACTTCTAACAATTTTTGGAAATACTACTACAATAAAGAAAAAATCAATATGTGCAAAATATATCATTGATGTACTAATGTATAGTACATTGTCCATGAGCACTTACCACACTCTTCCAATTCAACCACACGCATCCACTTTAAGCTTCACTACCATGTACAATTGAATTGAAAGAGGAAGCAAACATGATTCAGGAATGAAGGTGAACAACACAAGTCCATTCTACTAGGGAATGATGAAAGAAGAGATAAGCATGTTTTCATTTTTTATTGGTATATATAAGAGATCCATTTCTTTGAGGAAGTTGTTGTCAATTTCCAGCCTATATGTTTGTCATGACATCATATGTTCAACATTTGTACGACAATTTTGATTCTTGTTGTTGGGCTTAGTTTTTGATTCCATGCCACCATTATCAATTATTGTATTATATTTGTCAACTTCACTAAGTGTTGGGATCTTCTATCTCTACATCAAAGTATTATTAAGAGATGCTTAAAATTTTGAGTGTCATTGCAATTGTAGGGCTTACTAGAGAATATTCAATGACAATTTCTTCACCTATATATTCAATTTTTTACATTAACTTACTATTTGAATTTCATTTAGAAAAATTATTGGTGAGGACCTATTGCATTTGAAAAAATCTAGTTAAATATTTTTAGAATTATTTTGTTTTGAAGGTGCTAGTAAAGTACTATAGCTAAAATTTGAAGTTTCAATGTCAACAACAATTAATAAGATACAATAGTTGTTCATTAAAATTCATCAAGTAACTTATTTTTAAAAGATAAAACATTTGAAATTGAAATTTAGATATTGTAGTACAATTATAATATCTAGACACATATACTTGACTTGAAATTATGGTGATTTCAAGAATTGCTTCAGTTTCTAGATTCTTTAAAGTATTTTTTTATTGTCATAGTTTTTGATTTCATCTCTTCTAATTTGTTGTTCACTTATAATTGTTGTACAGTAGAGGCTAGAGTTGGACACTTTCTACATGGAAGAATTACAAGGACAAAGAAGCATGAACAATAAGTGGAACGAAGATTACTAATATGAAAGCCAAGAAAATAAGCTCCGCCATCACAAATTAGATACACTAGTGTAAACATCTTAGTACTCACTTTTGGAACCTACTTTTAAAAATCTACAATGGCATTCGATGAAGAGATGATAGTGACAAATTATTTGTTATTCTTTTTGGATAAACTATTTTGAAATAAACTTCATCAATTGGATTTGAGACTAGGGCAAGTACAAAGGCGATCTCCCTTATTTTTTGAAACTTTTTCTATGAAAATTGAATTTATTTAATTACATTAATCTCTAAATGCCAATGCAACCATTTTATGGTTGTTGCCCTAGTATTCCAAGTTGCCCATGTAAAAAACCCTTCAATTTTTGAAGAAAAAATATCATTCTTGCTAGAAAATATGTGTTGGATTTCATGGTGTAGTTAGATTTTCACTTGTATGTGAAAAATCCTCATTTAGAAATCAATTCTCCATAATCAAAAAGACTTGCAAAAATTCAATGTGGTTCAACTTACTATAGTCAATGGGAAAGTAGACATTATTTTTTTAGCAACTTACATTGTTGTTGCAAGATTTTACTAGAAGGCTAGGATTGCCTACTCTTTTTTCATAGGCCGGCCTCATTGTTATAAAAATGGTTTGTCACAAGTAACGGTTTCAACTATAGACCTAAAAAATAAACTTCTAAAAGCTTTGACAAGGCCATCCATCAAGAATGAAGTCTACTACCATTGCTTTAGAAACAATTTTCATCTTAAGTCATCTAACCTTCATTATATATACCTTTTTGACAACAATTGTTGACTAATTTTTAGACCATTTTAGCTCTTCTACAATTCCAAATTGATCTTGGCATTAATTACTAGGCACCACCTACCTATATGTGATGAAGCTCATTTCAACCAATTTGTTGACATTGGTACTACAAAACTAAAATAAAAGGTTAGCCCCAACAATGGATGGCAACTATAAATTTGAATTGGCCCTACTTTACAAGCCTTATTTGAATATCATTGATCATTTATTCTCTCTATTGCTAGATAAACCAATTCCTTGAGAGATAGATCCCCTTCAAGATTCTATCCAATTTGTTTACACCTCCTATTTCTTTTCACCATACATGTGCAATTCTATTAGAGTGGGACAATTCTTGATCACCTCTCTACTCCATTGCAAATTGGAGAGATTCAAGTATGCTAGCAAAAATTATAATTAGTGAATTGCTCACTAGTCACCATTGCCAAAAATTGAAAAACAGTCATCTATCAAAATGTGTTTGTTATTCTTGGATGGATAAAGTACAAATGCATTGGAGGGATTGATGTCTTCAACCCAACAATTTACAAGGTTATCTACTCAAAGGTTTGGCCTGACAATGCAATAGGTGTTGGAAACTCAAGGACTATTGATTTTATAAGACATGGAGACAACAAACATTTGAGAATGACGGACTCAAAGATCAATTTAGTTAGTTAACTCATTGGCATCAATGCCATCAAGCATTGACTTCTAGTTGATCAACTAGGATATGTGGGAGATTGAAAATAAACAATCTGACATCCAATAGTTGGGCTTTTTATTGGCACTTACACCATTGCATTGTCTTTAACAATTGTTAGCCATTTATGTATATATATTTTAAATTTTATTTCAGAGTTTTTTATTGTGTAGGTCATTTCATCACAAGAGCTTTACAAGGTCAGCAATAACAAATATGTTCTAGGGAATTCAAAGATGCAATGCACAAATAAAACAACCAAAGAAAAATGGTAAGTTATATATGAATTGATGTTGTCTTGGGGGCACTTGCTTTGCAAATGCTTTGGTATTGAGTCTTGTTGTACAATATGCACCTAAGCTTCTCCATGCCATTTTGTCCAACTCTATCATTTGCAGTAACATCGGATGATAGAGTGAAGAATGTGAAGATGTTTCTTGCTCTTCCCAAAGGACATCCAAATTTGACCACAATGAAAATTGGCAATAAAGAAGGTATTGGGGACTACGCCTAAATTGACATGTTCATTTCCAATGAAGGTCTTGCATATCTATATTGTAGATGGCAATATGGAATTAGATGAGTAAGTCCAGAACAATTGTTTTAGGCTAGGCAAATTGCTATGTACTCATGTTTGGGTAGAAAAATGGGAGCTAAGATGGAATACATTGTCTTAGAAAATAAATAAACATTACTAGAAAATCTGTGTCCAAATTAACAAAAAATGAACAAGAAAATGTTGATTTTTTTGTTCAAAAGGTCATGTTGACTTGGACAGTATTTAGCAAAAATTTGTTGATTTTTGTATTGATTTGGTCAAGTTCAACAAAAATAAAATAAAATAAAAACTTTAAGACCTAACCAAAGGGAACTAACATGTGGCACCTATCAAATCAAAATATAATAAAGTTGCCACATACGTGGCAATCCCAAGAGGGCAAGCTGCCACCTAAGAAAATAACTCCATGGAGACCGACTGCCATCTAGGCAAGATCCCTACTTGGACCAATTGCCACCTAAGCACAGTGCCACGTCATCAAGTGGGGTTAAAAATATCAAAGGACATGTCATTCCAACCTCTCTGTGAATTTTGTCCGTAACTTTTGATTGAAGACTCGAAATCTCAAACGGATTTTTGGAGATGAAATTTACCTTCATTATCCAACTTTTCTTAGTTCAAAGCTTTTTGAAAAAAGTTTTTCTACTATGCCCAAACAACCTTTGAAGTCTGCTGATTTTTAAAAACACCAAATTGTAAATGATTAAGTTTTAATAAAAATTCAGAATTACAATCATGATGATTTAAACATTCCTCAAATGACAAAAACTTGTTTGAAACTCTTGTAAATCAAAATGAAAAAAAAAATGTTGATTCTTTTGTTGACTTGGACATTGTACTATTTGGATCAACAAAAAAATTGTGACCATTTTGTTAAATTGTGCCAAATCAACAAAAAACTATAAAAACAATCGATTTGGTACCCACTTCAACAAAAACTTCTTGATTTTTTGTTGATTTGGACATCATTTCTAGTAGTGAAAAAATAATTCTTTGATCTTTTCTTGTTCTTAAGCACTTGAGCAAAAAAAGAGGGAACAAAACTGATGAAGACAATGACAACAAAGATGATGTAGGGAGGTTAATATTCAACAAGGGAATTCATGTGATGAAGACAATGGCAAAGAAAATTTACGTGCAAGATGTTGACATCAATTAGTTCTAAAACAAAGCCCCTTCTCCAATTGCAAGGTGCTATCTAGAGGCAATCTTCAACTCCCTAGTCTTCACATTGCAATATAGATAAATTCTTTCAACAATGCCTCCAATGGCATTGTCTTCTCCAATATTGAGTAACAACACTTCATCTAAGGTAGTTATAAAGAATTAAAGATGGTTCTTTGTGTAATCAAGTGCTGAAAGCATTTGGCCTTATCTTAGAGCCACAAGACATAGTAGAAGATAGTACGGCAGCTAAAAAGCAGAAAAAAATCTAGATGCTCAAGTAGAGGTACAACATTGGCTAGAAAACACTTCCAATTCAAAAAACAAATTTGATTGTGGATACGTAAAGTGGAAAAGTTAGAGTGAGGGTTACTTTTACAAAGAAAGGAGCGGGTAATATAGAAGTGTGAATGGAACAAAGTTGATAGAGGTAGCAAAAAGAGTAGTGAATAGCAAAGTGAGACTTATGTACAAGAATAGAGCTATGGTGACTTAAAGAGAATAGAGACAATTAGGCCAATGAAGGCAAGGAGAGACACAACAAGTGGTTGGGTTGTTAAAGACACCAAGTAGCAAAGATTTTTTGAACCCACAAGTGATGAATTAAGAATTTATTGATGTAGAGTCAAGACTACAAGACAAACTCAAGAGATAATGAGTTGACAAAAGTGAAAAATGCAATTCCAACCGTCCATCTAATACAAGAAACAATTATGATCATAAAAGTCAATATGAGATGCCTAGATGTGGGTCTATGTGATAACTAATTGTCTCTAAAAGTCAACAAGTCTTTTGGAGGTTGTCTAATATTATCAACAAAAGGGTCTAAATGACTTACGAGTTTCTACAAACGACAAGTCACATTTATCAACCCCAATGACCCTTAGAACTTCCTATATGACTCCCTATATGACTTCGATGAGTGGCCATATCTTTGGTTTTAAAGCCATTCAACAATCCCTAAAGTAGTTTAATGAAATTCATAGTGATGTTAAATAGGTGTAGTAAATTTGTGAAATTAGAAGCCTTAATGAAGAAGTCTTGCAGTGGGAGTCCTATTGCTAGAAGATATGGTGTAGCAACCAAAGAGAAAAAGAGAGAATAACTTTAGTGGTTTAACCTTCAAAGGTGATGGGTCCCACAAAGCAATAGGAGGAGTGCACAATGGTAATAAGAGGACAAACTCGACTTCTTCAAAAAAATTCTAATGACAAAATTTAGAACAAAAGATATTCCACTTTCAACCCCTTGCCTTGTGATTGGACATGCACACCTATGGGCTTGAAAAAAAATTGAGATCTTGCCCGTACTTTTCTTCAATTATTCCAAAAAAATTGCTAAAAAAATATTATACAAAATATGTTAGGAGACAAATTGTTATATTGAGCAGGAGATGAAGGTGAGATGGATGAGGATGGTGCATTGGTTACAATGTATAAGAGGAGTGGTGCACGTCAATCTAATATCATTGTCAATGAATTGCAAACTTTTGTTGTGGTAATATTTACATGGGACTAAAAAAAATGACAAAAATGAAGCATTGTTGGATGAAGTTCGCACCGGTTCTATATTATCTCATTATTGCAACTTCATTTTTAAGGAATATGGGATGCATGATTGAAGCTCTGTAGATTATGACAATAAAGAAAATGAGGCAATTCTTGTCCCAAGTGGATAAAAAATGCAAAACTCATTGATAAATGTGTATGTAGGTGATGGTAGACAAAATGAAGGACTATTTTAATGGATCCTATTATCCTATGAGGCAATACATGCCCCCAAATCCAAAAAATTGGGGACTAAAAGTATAAAGTACTTAGTAGATGCAAATTCAAAATTTGTTTACAATGTTGATTGATGTCTATAGTGGAGGCCTGCTTGTTTTTTCAACCTCTTCTTCACTTTAACTCTTGAAGAGAATCAAGATTAAAAGGTAGTAGAAATATTGATGGCGGGTTACTAAACATGGACCACATGGTAGTCATTGATAACTTTTTTTTGGATATAGAGTTGATTGAGTCATCATTGAATAAGAAAATTTATACTATAGAGACCTTCTGCAGTCTGCATTTATTTTTGCTATGATGATAAACACAAAATTATTTTGAAAAAAATCAACTAAAAACTTAAGAACACAATATGCATCAAGATTATGTGGTTTGTACCATCATGTAGATGAGTAAGAGGTCAATGTGCCTTTTGCCAAATTACAAACCAAAAAAATTCACAAACAATGAAGTATATGAAGTTACACATTGACAACTTGGCATGGCGCAAAGAGGAAAATGATGAGTAAAACTCTTGTGGATTATGAATACACTATGCATATAAGTGGCAAGATGTGATTGGTTTGGATGCAACTTATTGAGTTTGTACATATACAAGAGACTAGACTATATAAATGCAACAATGCTCAAATATGTATAATATGTGAGATGTTCCATCCTTTCAATAGCTATATTTATACCTTATATTTGACACTTTCTAAGTTTCTTCTTACTATGTTTAGTCTACTAATCCATCATAGGCACTCAAGGTGTGAAAGGCCGTCTTTTGACTTTTGAAATGTTGATTTGACTAAGGAAACATTGTATGATTGACTTGGGTTGGTGTGAATGTTTTAAATTCCACCTTCTAAGTTAAAACGTGCACACGGGTTCTATGATTTGTTAAGTCAATTATTTAGGGTGTTTTTCAATCTAAGTTCAATTCGCGCCTACCAAGCAATGGACACTTTGTTTCTAAATATCCAAATTGAACTCAAATCATGTAATCCTAAACTTTTAAACTATGATTAACTAAATCAAATACCTAATGAAAAGATGAACTCAAACTAAAATCAATCTACTCTAAATTATAGAATTTAATTTGCCCTTTCCAGAATGATAAAGCAAGTTAAATTTTGACTTCCCTAGTAAAAGAAATGAATGGATGAAATATTGATCCCTAAACTACATCACAACCTTCATCCACAATTTAAAAATAGTAAAACTAATTGAAATAAATCCAAATTTTATAGTTAAGTTTTTTAATTATGTTAGTAACCTAATTCTAAGACTAAATCTAATTTGACCAATAATCAAAGAACTTCATCCAAATTAAGATCAAACTTCATCCAACCTTTTCTCACTTAAAATTAAAAGTATTTTAAAATGAAAATAGGTTCTGAAATCTTCAAAAGATTCTCTAATTGATTCTTAATTTAAATGATTCCTTAAAGATTCTTTAACAATTCTTTTGAATTATCTTTTAATCTAGCGTAAATCAAATTTTCTATTATAAAATTATTATTTTTAGGGTTTTATATTTTTTAAATGAAAACTCAAAAATTACCTTCCCAACAAGGTAAGACACTAAAAAACTAAATTCCTAATGGAAAAGTTATTAATGAATGAAATTTGTTTAAAAGTCTAACGAATTCATTCATCAATGACTCTTAGTCTAACGAATAATTATAATTTCAAATTAATTTTAAATTTTAAATTCTTCCAAGATTCCAAGATTCCTTTGTTGATTCTTTTGGATGGAAGTGTCAATTTTTCATCCAAATGTCAAATAAGATTTATCTAATTGTTTTTGGTTAAATTTTTTATTATTTTCTAAATTAAAATCTAATTGTAATTTTTAAATGTTGATGTTCTTTTCTAATTTTCCTAAAGCTTTCAATGGTTTATTCTATCGAGTGAAATTTTAATCAAATTAAAAATAAATAAAAACAAAAAATGAAGAATTTTAATGTACCTTACCCATAAATGGGTCGATTGTACCGTCCTCGAGGATCACAAGATGTATGGTTTTGTAGTAACCCGCTCCTTCCTCCATTCTTGCTAATCCATTACATAAATTGAAATTAATCCTCATTCATTGTTGTATTTTTATTTCAATTTTGTCTTTCCTACTAATAGTTATGGAATTTTATTAATTTTGGTTGTATTTAAAATAATTCCTAATTAGTTAGTAATTATTTTAATAACTCAAAACCTTTTAAATTCACTAAATCGAATCAAACCTAATAATTCCTAATTAATTTGTAATTTCCTAATCATCCAAAAGATATTAGTTGGCATTTTGTCTTTATCTATTTGTCTTATTAAGCCTAATAAAACAAAACTTAACCAAAGCCTAGCCTTCTAATCCTTATAAGAATTCTAATTAATGACTAACCAACAATTTAATGAATAGTAATGAGAATATAATTTCAAATAAAATCCAAGAGATTCTTACCTTATTAATTGTTTAGAGTCATTTTATTCTTTTCTTTCCTTTCGTCTCCAACCTTTCTCTTCAATTCTCTTCAACTCTCTCATCTGCTATTTGGTTTTGCTGTATTCTTCAAGAGTTGTGTGAGAGAGGATGAATTGATGGCACCTTGTTTAGAACTGAAGCTAATTTGTGGTTAGCCTTGACACCTTTTAAGTTAATTAGAATTTTTCAAAGCACTTAAAAACTCACCTCAAAGTTTTAGAGCTTGATTTGTCTCTCCCTTGGAAATGTCTGGTGCGACTGGCTTCCTTTTGCAACCTTAGGTCGAGCTGGTCTCCTTGTTCAATCCCTCGCTCTCTACCTACTCTTGAGCTTTTGATGTCGTACCACATTGTCGCGCCCCTTAGTGACACTTACCACCTTAAGTTCACCTTCCAATGTTTTCCAAGCACTTAACACTTTAGTGACACCAAGGGTCACGCTCCTCTAACACTACACATGCCACGCACATCCAATGTTAGTCTCCCATTCCAACTCTTTGTGCTAAGTCCTAGTCACCATGACTACTAGCACACACACCCATCATGACACCGGGGCATGTTACTTGGTAATATGGGGCGGAACTTCCATCTTATTGTGTAAGGACCCATGGTGGCACTACTCACCATGGTCCTAACTGCCCTTGAGTGTCATCCCAACTCCATACTAGGCTCCTTGTATATTTGTTATTTTCCACTTTGTCACTAACTGGAACTCACCATTCGGGACACCTCAACATACCCTGGCAAGGAGTGGGACTTCACCCAACCAGTGCCACAGGACACCCACACGTGTCCCATGGTGCCTTGGAGTGGTGGTGACCCCACACCACTAATCTTGAGTCACCGGGACTCACCAAGGCTCCAAGAGGGAGTGAGGAGTGAGACCAACCCCTCCTATAGTACTCTCTGTGGGATTCAGTAGACCCCCCCTTGTATGTCAAAGGGGACTCCCAAAACCACTTTGGTTTTGGAAGACCACCCCATTTCTCCCGATTCGCCCTAGTTTGGGACTCCCGAACTTCTACCTGGCATAACTTTGCGGTCCGGGCTCCAAATCTCACATGCGAGCCCATTTCCGACATCTACTCGACGAATAGATGCCGATGGACTACTCACTTGCCCCATTTGGACAAGTCCTCGCAAAGTTATCACCCTCCAAAGATTCGGGTCCACCGGGAAAGGCGTCACGCCTTCACCATGGAGCTTCTCTTGGCCATAACTTGAGGCTCCTATCTTAGAACCTCATAATGCTTGACAATTTAGCATCCTTGTGTTTTTAGCTTTTCAAGGATATGCTACATGACATACTTCATGAAGGGATTCCTCATGAACCTCTCCCTCCTAACCCTTAAGTGTCCCAGCACCACCAGGACACCCCCACCTTTGAACGCCCATAACTTTTGACTCACAAGTCCAAATCACGCATTCTTTGGATGGCTAGAAGCGTCTTCTCGAGACCTTTTCAAGCATGTATCACACCCCCCCAAATTCGTCCGAATATGAGCGCTAACACGCTCTGATCGCTCAGGACTCCTAGTTCCCCTCACCTCATCTCTTGCAAGGCTTGGGGAGTCACCCCCGATGTCCCCCTTGCTCATCAAGGTGACACGCGCATGCCTTGTGATGAGGGTCGTGACACACATGGCGAGGCATGACTGGCTTGCAACCATCACCCGTCCTTGGTTTGTTACACACTCTCGTCTTATAACCAGCCTTGGTCCGTTACCTGTACTTGGCCTCTCATACGTAACCTTGTTGTTTAGTATTGATTTGTTGTGATTTGGTCACTTTGTTTTAATCCCAGGTATTGGATTATGGCCCTTTTTATTACTAATTTTTGGAAACTTCACCAATTACAGTGATTTTGACTAATTTAATACACTAATTAATTCTCTAACTAATCCATTTTTGGATTTTTGAGGGAAATTTTTCTAGACTAACTAAACAAACTTTCACTACTATAAGTCTATAACTATGATATTCAAATGGGTTTATTTTTGGGGTTTGGGGGGAATAAGTTTAAACTAAGCAAACTAAGTATTCTAAGCTAATTAGAACTTTATTTTGGAATAATTTCAATAACTCTAAATAAGGGAAGAACTAAGCTAAATTTTGAGGTTTTCTCTAACTACTACTAAAGGTTTTATCAAGAATTCAAGCGAAAGAATTTTGACTAATTTCTTCTAATCTTTCTTACGAAATCAAATGTCCCTAATTACTACCACTGGCAAGGCATCATGTAAAGAAAGAGGTTTCTCTAATGGTTTCAAGTACTTAAATACTTGGAACTACTTTGAAAAAATGTCAATTTTGAACATTTGAAAGTCAAAGCCTCGTTGTGCGGGGACAACCTCAGGTATACACAGTGTCAATGGTCAAAGATTAGTATTTTGAAAGTTCAATATTTAAAGGAGGTACACATGACAAGGTTTAAACTAAACATTAAAGACTAATTTCTCAAAATTTCAAGTATCCAAGATTAAATCACTAAAGGAGGTACGTATGACAACATTTAAATCGAACTTTAGCAATTAAAGTCCCAATTTCCATTAAACAACGAATTTTGGACAAAGATTGGTTTAATAAACTTTTGGCAAAGTTAAGCTTCGCTATGTTAAGCTTATCAACACCAAATTTTATTGCAATGAGTATAAATTGTTAGTATTCAAGAAATCTTCACCGAAATTAAAGTTTGAAGGTCAATCCTTTCCAACCTTTCATAAATAAAACAAAATGGAGGCTTAGCCTCTAAAACTCAAAGAAATCAAATGAAAATCACTTTGAAGGGACCCTCTCGTCCTTCAAAGTGTGCAAATCAAAAGATAGAATGAAAATCAAGTCGGATATGGATCTGGATCAATACTCCGACCATGCCGGTAGCACAAGAGAAACAAAAACAAAGTTTAGTTATAAGAATGAGGGTACCAATAACCTCGAGGGAAAGGCCTTTTATACTTGTCCCAGGCCCCTTCCCTGTAAATTGTTGGTGAAAAAACATTTACTTTCGACCTCGAGATATTTCCTAAACTATCCTAATGTATTTTCTAAATAATCTTTGTTTAATAGAAGAATTCTCTAGAACCTTCTCCATTTAGCTAATAAATCTTGGTTAAATCAAATCCAAGACCTTTTCCTAAAGATATTTTGAAAATAACCCTAATTAACTTAGATACTTTGCTAATTAACACAAAGTATTTCTAAATTATCTTTCTTTAGACCAAAGATGGCTTGTTACGCAAGAAAAGAGATCTTACCCAAATCCAATCTTTAATTTTCCAAAAGATATTTGCGAAATTAATTTTGAATTATTACTAATTACTATAAAAAAGTGAAACCTATTGTTGGACCCTTCCTATCTTGTAAGGAACAATTCCAAATTTAGTAGTGATTGCGCAATTGTATTCAGAAGACCTATGTCAGATATGGAGACCTCTTGCCCTCTTCTTCCCAACCGTTTGTAAGTGTAAAATCAACTTATGGTAATTCTAAAGAAAAATGAAAACTCTAACTTTGGGAATTTGTTTCTTTTGAGGAAATTGTTTGACGATGATTACTTAGAATGTTCGTGGGAGTAAAAAAAGACCCCTCCTTCACATCATTTGGACATCGTCAACTCTTGGTACATCGGTCAACCCGCCGTCAAGTTGTAAAATCTTCAAAAGTTCAAAGTCATTGCTGATTCTAGTACTTGGGAATGTTATAATGTCTTCGAACTTTGTAGGGCCCTTTATTAGCACAAAAAATACTATCCTAATTTTTAATGAGATTTTACTACAACATAGGTAATTTCTAGGAATTTACCACCATGTTTAAAGGCAATTGACCTTCCATGGAGTCATTATAATTGTTTCGGAAAAATCTGAAATTTTTTGGGTAGCTTCTAAGAAACTCACCAAACCAAAGTGCAACATTACATTTCACTTTACACTATTCATCGAAAAGCTAAAATTAACAATTTCCTTTTAATTTCCGCCCGAGGGGAAAATCATTCTTGTATCGAGGAATTTTGGGACAACCGGCTCCAATGTGGACTCTTGGCATGCTCTTAAGCTAAAAGCACCTTTCTTCATGCTCCGGTTTATCTTCCTTCACCTTATTTGCAATTTGGTTCATTCTTCTACAAGTTACTTGCAAGTAAGTATTTACCAATCCAAATTCTTTACAAATTGGATAGTGACCTATACTAGACTCTCTAGACCTAAAATAGATGTAGCTAGTTTGTCACATGCATTTGTAAGACTAGTTTGGCATAGACAAACACTAGGATTGGCTAACACTTAGACCCTTAGTTCTCTCATAAATACTTAATTGACCTCTTAGACTCTCAACTAGGCACTAGAAGTAGGAATTAAGAGTATTTTAAATACTCTGTATTTCTAGGATGACCCCTCACTACATTGGTAGGGACTTCCACCAAATACCATTCAAACACTCTTTTTATGCATTTTTGCACATAACTACACTAAAAACCTAACAAAATGAAAAAAAAAAATCTTGAGTTCCAAGTGTCAACTTGAGGGCTCACAGTTGGTCCTCCCAAATGAGTTTGGTATGAAAAAAGTACCAAATGACTTTGACTATGAACCACTAGTTCATTAAAGACTGGTCTTTATAATTACTTTAGCCTATAGCATTCCTAATTAATTTATTCATCAATTCAATTTGTAACAATATAATATATTTATTGAGTATGTTTTTTGTATTACTAGTATAATATTCCAAATGTGTATTTTGTACTAGAACATGTGAATTTTGTTCTTTGCACTATAATTGATGTCAAGTGTTTCTTGTATACTAAAACATCTTCCAATTTTGCATCAAAATTTTATTTTTCAAAATATAATAATAATTGAAAGTTGTCGCCAAAGTATAATTTGAATGTCTTCTTGTAAAGTTCAAAAATTAATACATTAAGCTTACTAAAAGGCCTTTATTAGTGTTCCCCTTTATTTTCCAAACCTTACTTGTATCTTCTTTTAAGTTGGAACTTTGAAGCTTCTAAGTTAAATACTGTTGAATTTGTTTAGCTTGATTGTATATAGGGAACATTGACTATGGTGAGAAGTGCTTACATAGATGTTGTTTATGAAGAAACAATTCTTGAAAGTATTATATTTTTCAAATTTTTTCATGTTCAAGGCAATGTGTTTTGATATTGTTTTATTGGAGTGTACCTTCTTATCAAAACATTCTATTTGCAATCATTCAAATTATCAAGGTATTCATGATCTATCCTACAAATGGCAATGGTTCTCTATGGGGTCCTCTATTCTTAGAATGTGTTTATTTTGAAGTCATCACCTTTTGAATAGGGTTTAAGTGCAAATCAAGTCTAATTGAAATAAACAATGTTAGACTTGTTTAGTTATGAAGTCTTACTTTGGTCATATAGAAAGAATATTCTATTGGATTTGGTTTATATTGGTTTTGAACAATTCTAAGGGAGCTATTTTAAAAATTAATCAATATTCAAGTCCACTAGAATTACAAAGATATGATATTCTTTGTAGTTAAAAAAAGGAATAATGTCATTGAAAATCTACATTCAAAAATGGTTTCAATTAATATTTGTTGATACTCATAAGTCTTGAATGTGTTGTAAGAAAAACATAACCAGACATTAAATTTTTTTAATGGAGACTTGATACTAAAAAACTATATGCAATTGATAAATTCAAGTTTTGTACATCTAGAAAACCAATAAGATAAAAACTAAAAATTATTGAAGGTATATCACTACTAGAAAATCCAATTTTTTTGTTGTTTTGGTTGCATTGATTTGGTTCATTTTTTTGTTGATTTGGTCTCGTTTTTGTCCAAATCAACAGTTTATTGTCCGAATCAACAATAAAGTGAACCAAATCAACACAACAAAAACAAAAACAAAATCAGATTTTCTAATAGTGGTATTAAAATATTATTCAAGAAAAATTTGAATTTAAAAAAAAATATAGTTTTATCCCCAAAGGACCATTGTCCCTTCGAAGCACAAATGGGATTTTGGGCAGGTACAAAAAGTCTCAATTTTTGTCCTGATTTTTTTAAACTTTTATTAAAGATGCAAAAATTGATTATTTTTGTAGGAATGTTTATTTTTTGCATTTGGTGCCCATGGACAAAAGTTATGACCAAATAAGCTCAAAACAAGGGAGAGGGGCTAGCAAAAAATAATTTCATTTTAATTTGATTTTTTTCCCCTCATAGATTATATTTTTGTCTACATGGAAAGCTTTGGTTCATTGCATTTGGATTTGTTATGAGAAAGTTATGGACAATCTTGTTTGTTAGGCAATTAGAACATCTTCTTGAAAAAATAACTTGGAGGGTTCATCTTTTAATGCAATTTTTACAATTTTTCAGAAAAAAGTTCCACATGGTATAATTCTCTTGCTAGAAAAATCTCACCATTGGGATTAGTGCACTTTAATTCCATCTCAGAAATATTAATAATTTAGATTTTCCTTCTATTTTGTACCTACTTCTATTGAATATTTTTTTAGAGAATAAATTTTAATTGATTTTGTAATTTTTTTCCTAGACTCTCAATTCAATTCTCCACCATAAAGATTTAAAGCTCAAAACTCTATAGTGCAAAAATTAAAGTTAAGAAGGTTCAAAGTCAGATAATCTAGTCCTTCAATGTAGTGAAAAACTTGATTTCTTCGCCTTAAACATAGATATCTTGCAATCTATGTGGTCAAAAATTTGAATTTTTTTCTGCACATTCTCAAACTAGTTGGGTGTAAGATCCTATGGTTAGATATGCAAAAAATTAAAATTTTCAATTTTTTTACTCTTTGCTATAGAAATGGCAATTTTAATTGTCTTTTGTAGAAAAAAGGCCTTGGTCGTGTAGAAGTTAAAAGAAATAAATGATGTTCACAAGGGGTTTAATTTAATGAAATTTAAATAGAAATGAAAAACCTTTTTTGATGAACCTTTTTATGTTAAAGACTCCCAAATGCTATTGCAAGAAGATAAAATCATTTTAATTTTATGAAAAAATGCCTTGTACAGTGTAGGTTTTTATTTATTAAATTTTATTAAGTATATGCTTTATTCTAAACTTCTAAGTCTACTTATGAAAACACCAAAGTACAAAAATGTTAGTGTTTAGATATTAAATCATAGTAAAGTGAAAAAGTATTGTCATTAAGTACATTTATTATTTCTCAAGTATTATTATTACTTTTTTACAATGCATATTCTATAAAAGTCTATTATGGGATCTAAATCTTTTAGACAATATTAGGTACTTAGACAATTGAAAAAGAAAGTGACTACTTGGCAACAAATTTATCACATAATTTGAACCAATTTCTAAGAATTGGTTCTTAAAAATGTATGAGAATGTGAATTTTGAAAATGTCTTTCGGTGCCTTAGTCATTCTCCATTCACTACAATGGGGAACATATGTGATTGCTCTTATATAATTAGAATGATAAGAAAATATTTGGTTTCTCTATTTTATAGTTCAAAAAATAGACAAATTTTTTTACCAAAATTGTGATAAATTTTATTATTTATTTGTTAATTGGCCTTGTATACACTTTTTTTTAACATACATTGAATATTCAATAACTATTTGTAGATGACGTAATAAAAATTCTATCAAGTGACCCTTTGATATTGTTAGGATGTGATATGTGAGTGGAACCCCAACAAGGGAGTGTTATACTAATGAATTGCAAAACTCTTTTCATTTCATAAGGCCATCTAATGCAAAGAATGAATGCATTGGATTAGCCTTGTGTTAAAAGATTCCAACAATATATGTTGTTGAAAAGAAGAAGAACAATTTAAGATTTTCTTGTCAATTGAGTTCTTCATCATAAGCTACATAGGTATGCTTATTTTTCTTTCATTCATTTTCATTAGAATTTTATTAATTTAATATTTTTGAGTCTTATGCCTGCTAAATCATTGTAGAACTGTGAAATTGCATATTTGATTTTTGGAGTTTGATTGAAAAACATTAGTGCAATATACAATTTTTAAATTTTTTGTTGTTCAAGAATTAAAATAAATGTAACTTTTAGTAGAATACATACTTAGAAATTTAAAATAGAACTATCCTAAACAAAAATTAAAGAGAAAGAAAATTGAATAAAATTTCAAAATTTAAGGTGAAAAAATCCATTTTCTTGCGAAGAAAATGGATTACCTTATTTTTCTTAACCAATTAAAGTAAAGCTAAAGTAGGGGTGATTCTAAGTGCCTGAGTGGAGTTCAAGCCTCTACTACCTTACATGAGTGTAAGAATCAAAATTTATTGTCCCATTTTGGTGCTTGCTACTTTCTACTCCTTGAAAAATTGTCATTAGGTCTTTGCATAATGTAACACAAGTGGTTTCATATTTTTTGAAGCATTATTGAATTAGTTATGAATTTTCAAAAATTTGTATCATAGGCCCCTATTTATAACACTAGGTCTTCTATAAATTGTTCACTTGAAGTTATAAAAAAACAGGAGTAAAGCAAGGACAATGATTGGCTCTTGCAAAAAATAATACTTATTTTCTCAATCCATTCAAATGACTATAGAGGTTGATTTGAAGACCATCTCATGTCCATTTCAATAGTAAAGTAGGGGGCAATTCACCCCTCTTCTTAACCATTGAAATGGACATGAGATGGTCCTTAAATCAACCTCTATAGTCATTTGAATGGATTGAGAAAATAAGTATTATTTTTTGCAAGAGCCAATCATTGTCTTTGCTTTCCTCATTTTTCTTTACAACTTCAAGTGTACAATTTATAAAAGACCTAGTGTCATATATAGGGGCCTATGACACAAATGTTTGAAAATTCATAACTAATTCAATAATGCTTCAAAAAATATGAAACCACTTGTGTTACATTCTACATATATTTCTCTTTGTCTGAAAAATAAACTAAAAATATTTCTATGAAAAGGCAAAACAGCCCTTAGATGAGTGGTTTATGAGCCTACTACCTTACTTATTTTCAACAATCACTATAACCCCTAGAGTCCCAAGGCAATTTCTGGGATTTTTTGCCTCAAAAAACATTGAAAAATGCCATTTCTAATGCATTGATTGAGAAAACTTAGAAGATGAGTTTTTACAAAATGTAACAGTAAGATCTTATACTAACCTTATATGAGATAATGTTGTGAAAATTTTGTGGATTTGATCTTACGGATTGAGAGATATTTGAATTCAAAGGGACAATGATTTTTTGGGGGGCCTTACTCGAAAATTTCAGATGGCTTTGACCACCTCTTGTAGTCCATTTTTACAGTATGGACTTCAAAGAATTTTTTCCCTATAATCATTATCATGTTGAGCATATGTCCACCAATTTTCAAGTCAATCCAAGACATGGAGGGCAACTCAAAAAACCCTGCAATGCGATTATGTCTTAAGATTTGACAATGCACTCAAAATACCTTGCAAAGCGACTATGTCTTAAGATTTGACAATGCATTGTCTAATTTTTGCACACATTCTCCCACTATGTAGTTCAAAAACCTAATAATACAAAAAATAGATTGAAGTAGGTATTCATAATTGATAAGCCAAAAAAGAAAATTAAAAAATTAAAAAATCTCTAGTTTCTATGTCAATTTCTAGCACAATGTGAGCTCCAAGAGAGGGGGCAACTCTTGGATAATAGGTTGCCTACTACACCTAGGATGTTCCCATGCCATTCCCAATATGATTCCATGTTCTCAAAGTTATTCTACTCTCCTCTACATTCCCCTTGCGTTTCCCTTGATTTCCCCAAGTTATACCTAGCCTTTTACAAAGACATCAACTACCAATGGGAATTGAGTGCCTGAGGTCACATATTAACATGCTATGAGATTACGAGATTCAGAGATTGATATCACATACCCCTAAAACTCATAAATTGTGAATAAAATTTAATAAATTTTATCAATTATAGGCTTTAAGTGGACATTGTGACCATTGTTGGAAAATGATATTTTGCTAATGCATTGAAATTTTTTCAATGCAAAAGTGCAAGTGTGCAATTTGCAAATGTCATGGTTTCTATTTATGCACATGAAAAATCCTAATTTATAATTTTCAATTCAGAGGTGATAAATTCCTCCAAGGAATTTTGCCATTATACTATTATAGTGCAAGGTTGAGTTGCACCCCCCTTCTCCATTCCCAGCTAATTCCCTCACTCCGTTCCCAACTGGTTCCCATGCTCCTATCATCGAACTACATCCATCCCGTTATTACTCTATCCAACTATTTGAAAACTCGTTGCCTAGGGCTTGTTGAGATGTGGAACTAGAAACTTGCCCCAGATGAAAGTCAATGCAAGAAACCTTGCCCATGCTACCCCCTCTCCCCAATTTTCTCAAAAAATGACATAACTTGTGAACGAAATGTCCATTTTACAAAAAAAATTATATGTACTTGAAACTCTTGAAAAACTACACATGTGGTACAAGTTTCAAAAATATGTGGTACAAATTGAGATTGAATAAGCCTCACCTAAATCAATTTTGTTTCTCGTAGGGACAATGGAACTTTAGGGGTTAAAAAATAAGGACCATGAACCCTAGAAAGACAAGCTAGTATCTACAAGATGAAACTATAAAATACCCTTTGGCCATGTCTTGACATATAAATGCCTAAAGCAAATAACTATTGTAGAGAATCTAGTTGTTTTTAGACTATACAACATTATAAGGCAATAATGATTTATTGTAAATTAGAAAAAAAAATTAATCATATGAAATTGACAATTACAACATTATAAGGCAATAATGATTTATTGTAAATTAGAAAAAAAATTAATCATATGAAATTGACAATTATTAGTCCTGTGTGATAAATTGCCAAGTCATTTGAAACAGAGGCAAAATTAGTTGATGAGGAGAAATTATGGAAATAAGTTTGTCATTGTATCTAGAAAATGTGAAGCACAAATATGGTAATAGTCACACTAAGCCATTCAAATTGAAACGAGACGCTAAGTTTGAGAAAAATGGACTTTGCCTTGATAGGAAAAGTCCAAAAGTACATTGTTTTTTTTCAAGCAAGGATTAGCAAACAAACAATTTTTGCAGCAAAACAAATAGTTTTCGTAGCAAAACAACAACAATAGTTTTTTTATCAATAGAATTCCTCCATGTAAATGTGTAGAACTATTATAGTAATATGTCTTTTTAAATTGATAGATCGTAAACCACTTTAGTTGGAGAATTACTAGGACTTTAAGTAAAAGCTTGGATTGGATAGAATCTTGACAAAACCGATGATATTGTTGAACTATAAACGATGGTTTGCTTTGGAACGTATGAAGGTTGAATATAACAATGTTAAATTTATTTCTATAATAACTGCCATTAGTAATAATAGACCCACGGAAGCTTGACATATTCAAGTCATATTTTACATTCTATAATCATCAAATTTACAATTTTTGCTCTCATATTTTTATGAAAGTGGAAGCCTCTAATTACAAATATTGTACTATAATAGAGTTTGTCCAAAACGCATGCCTAAAGCTTCATGTACTAAGGGTGATATTAGTTGCACTTATCATTTATTTGTATTGTATAAAAATTATTATATAAACCCTTTATGAGTTACATGTCCCATTATAAAAGAAATTGTGTCCTATTTGATAGAAAATCAACAAAAGTCCGTCAATTGCTTTGTTAGTGGAAACTTGTACATTCGGTCAATAATTTGACAAAATTATGTAAACTCTTTTATCACATTGCTAGAATTTATGTTAACTTCTATTCCCTAATACCCTCCTTTGTTAGTTGTCCCATTACAATGTTGGCATGATGGTTAATCAATGAACACAAGTATTCCCATTTTTTGTAGAAGACAAAATATCAAAATTGAATTTGCTTACAATTTGAACCTTCATATATTAAGCAAAAATGCATATATAACATAACATACTACCATTATTTCGCGTTGTTTCATGAACCATTTTTTTTGTGAATTTGAGAAGAAAAGAGAAGCTCCTTATATATACATGGAGTGGTAGAAGGAAGAACAACCTATATGGGATATGTCATTTGGAAGTTGCAAGAGCTCAATCACTCATAGTTAAATTTGAAATGGGAATTGTGTTAGAACTAGAATTTCAAATCTCATTTAGGCATAATAGAATAATTTTTCGCAAAAACTTTGAACTAAAAAAATTTGGGAAACCAACTCAGTTTCATGTCCAAAAATCCGTTTGATATTTTGATCGTTCAATCAAAAATTATCGACAAATTTCAAAGAGGTAGTGGAAAGGAATTTTTTTTTACCTTTTCAAACATCATTTTAAAAATTTGTCCATACATAACTTTTCATTGGAGGATCAAAATATCAAATGGAATTTTGGACATGAAACTTGAATTGATTTCCCAACTTTTTTTAGTTCAAAGTTTTTTGTAAAAATTTATTTTACTATGCCTAAATAAGGTTTGAAATTGTAATTTTAATATAATTCCTATTTCAAATTGAACTATGAGTAATTGAACTCTTGCAACTTCTAGATGATATATCCCATATGGATTGTTTTACCTTCTACCACCTTATATATAAAGAGCTTTTCTTCTACCAATAATTCAAATTGAGATATCTATGACAAATATTAAAAGAATGCATGCATGAAATACCTAATGAAATCTTTGGCAAATCATCTATCTTAACAATCATTAGTGAATCTACATGTCATCCATGAACAACTTCTGCCTTAAAAATAGGGGGAAGAGAACCAAACATCAATGACGAATTTGACAACAATTTGGCAAAAAATTGACAAGTTCTCACAAATTAACAAAATAAGGTAGTGCTAACATGGCTATTGTGATTTTGGACAATTTTTTGTCAAAAACTTGTCATCTTGAATTACCTTTTCTTGTAGTGTCTTAATTTCATATTATGAGAAAAATATAGACTATTTATTTATAAAAAATTAGGATTTCAAGATTTTATATGATATCAAGTGAAAAGCAAAAAGTGACTAAAGCACACTATGAAAACAAACTAAAAAAACATATTTTTATGAACAAAAGAGGTCAATGTCACCATCTCTACCATACCACTAGGCTAGAGCATATAGCCAATTGCTCACCTATTATTCGTCAAAACATGTAATATGGCATAAGTGGCTATCTGGAAAAAAAAATTTTAAGTTTGGTGGTTGTTGTTTTTCTTGTGCACATTTGACTTCTACAATTCCTATCCATAACAAGTGAAATTCCCAAGTCAGTATAGTCTAGAGTCCACATATCCTACAAATTTTATAAAATTGACTCATATAAATTATTCTTCACTATTTTGATCTTCTTTTCAAGAGTTATGTTTTTATTGTTTGAATGTTCATTCAAATTATGACATAGAGATTACACTTTTCTTGAGTTTTCGTTTTTTTTTTAAAATTGATCGAGATTGTAGCCAAAAGATTGCAAACATTGCAAACCACACACTTTTATTTTCTTTGTGTTTGTAGTGGTATTATTGACCTTCCTTGATTGTAGATGTCGTCATATAGTGTTTATTGTTTTATTTGACATTGTAAGAGGTTATGCAATGCGACTTTTGTTTTTAATTATCATAAAGTACAAATAATATTTTGGTTGTAGGTGGTGGATTGAGCCATGTCAATACATCCATCATGATATTCTATAAAGTGATATATAACACAAATCTCTACAAATGTTAGATATGAGGTATTGACAAACTTATCTTATGGATTTTTTAGTGTTTGAAGTTTTAATTGATTTGTTAACATCATTTTTACGTTTCATTACAGCTAGATTTGTAAAAAAACCTTTTTATTAGAAAACTTATTTTGTATTAATATGTATATGGTATAAGTTGTGCTAGAATGTACAACTTCTATGGATGTGGTGAATTTAATATTTACAAATACACTAGAATTGTATGTCAAGCTTTGAAGATGATAGAAGATGGTTTATTCTTTTGATTTATTCACAAACTTCATGGTGATTACTTATAGAATATTATAGAAAGTTTTAGAGACATCATTGAATTACCAAATATAGCTAGTGCAATTGATGACACTCATATCCCTTTGATATACCGAGCAAATAAATGATATATTTATATGCCCTAAAATTATTTTACTTAGAATTGTTTCTTAAAATTGTTTCACAATAACTGTGTGTGACACAAATATGATGTTTTGAAATGCTTTAAGTAAGCTAACCTAGAGATGTCTATAATATTAGTCAATCCATTATGGGTTTTTTTATTGTACAATTGAACACAAGACAAAATTTAACAATGTCAATCATCTACATGAGTAGAATGGATATTAGGTTGTATTTGATTAGTAATATAGTTTACCCAAACAAATTGTATATGCTTAGGAATTTCAAACTGGTAATCCAACTATGGTGAATCACATTAGGAATGATTTGATTTTCTCTCCTTCTCATTTTTTTTCTTTTAATGTTGAAGAATTTCTATTTCATATTGATCCCTTATTAAAAATATAATGTCATTTGCCTAGATTTGCCTTCTCTATTAATAGTGGTAGAGTAGTTATCAAACAAGCATTTAGGGCTTTAAAACATCATTGGCGCATTTTAAAAAAATTGCATACATTAATTGATAAGGTTGTTTTTATTACCTTAATTTGTTGTGGTCTATAAAACTATGATAAGTTGAAGAAGCAACGTGTGTTTTTGTTTGCATATGCTAGAGTTCAAATTTCAAAATGATCTTTATGTTTGATTTCATGTTGAAAAAATACAACTTTTTCGCGAACATTTACCTTCAAAGTTGATAAGAGAGGCCATGAGAGAGATATTATTCCCTTTTAGAAAATCTTGACCAAACCAACAAAAAATAACTTAATTTATATTAGTTGGGGACAATGCAATGACTATTTTCACTTATTTTTAAACTTTTCTAAAAACAAACAAACAACCGTCTATTTTCTGTTGATTTAATAAGTGCAATGACCAAATCAACAAAATTTTGGGAAATTAGAATTCGTTTTGAAATCTTTAGAATCTCTTCGAGTTTTTAGACTCTACTTAGTACATTCATAAGGTTTTGAATTGTTCTTATATTATGGTAGTAGGATAAGGTTGACACATTCATGCAAAATAATTAATTAACCCTCAAAGTTATGAGTCATAATTTGAAACCATTTTTCACTTTTAGGTAGGCCCTCCTTAATACAATATTTGTTGAATACAATTTTTGTGAATTTTTTAAGAAGGTATGTTTCACTATGAAGTCGATGTCTATAAAATTTATTATTTATGATCAATCTAAATTGTAATTCAAAAGTTCTTTTTTAAAAGGTCATTTTTGTAGTTTTGAGGAGTTTTGAGCAACCATGACAAATTACACAATTGTGACTTATTAATTGATTTTGAGCCTTGAATCTAAAGTTATTGTAAATCACTTGATTTTTTCACTTTTCATACTTTAAAGTTTTAAGAAAAAAGTTATTCTACTCAATAAAAATGGTCGTCTAAGTCTATTGAGTTTAAGAAATGCTGAATTTTGAAACTTTAACTTAAAAAAAATTCTTTAGTACATAGAATTTCAACCTCAATGTTTTAATTATTATCTGAATGAAAATAATTTATTTCAAACACTTGTAAATCAAAATCATATGCTTGTAAGCCTTTCAAGAATATGTTAATAATTTTGTTAAAAAGATGTATGAAGATGATTACCCACGTTATGATTAAGAAAAATTAGGAAGTAAGGATAGTATAATCTTTAAACCCTAATACCCGAATTTTTAGCCCCTTTGTATTTGAAATGTTTCTATGTCAAAACCAATAGTAAGTGATACATGAAGGTTTAGAGCTAATGAACTATGAGAGTCATGTAATTTATAATTTGACTAAGAAGGCTCAATTAAGAAAAAGACAATTGGAATCTCTTACAATGACTATATCATTCACTAAAAATGACTGTGAATTATAAAATAACTTTTATAAAATTAATAATTCAAGACAGAAATGTAATGGTAATCAGAAGATTATAATATTGCAATGAAATGAACTAGCATTCAAGGAAAAAAGGAAATACAATGAAAAAAATGTCAAACACGATAGAATTATTTTGCAATTTTTTACAACATTTTTGAACAAAGCATCCATCTGCTCATCATTAGTTTGCTATAATTGGAACAATTGATGTTTTAATTTTCTATTTTTCAAATATTCGATCAATTTAATTTTGTAGATGGTCATGATGACTTCGATCTTAAGCTTTTCAATTTCAACTATTAAATTAACCAACCTATATAATGCATCCATTAAAATCCTATCAATTCTGCTTCTTTTAGATGATTGAGGAGAAGTACCTTTGTCATGACAATTGACCAAATTTCCTACACATGTTTCTAGATTGCTTCTGCTGCTTTTATGATTGGTATTGGCCAATGAAGCTAGACAAAATGCAGTGGTGATGATGACTTCACTCCTCCATAGTAGTTTTCAATGACTTTTACCAATGAATTTGAGATTTTTATTTTCAATATTGATATCTTTTGGTCCTTTCATCTTTTTACAACATTAACATTAATTATGACGTTTAGATTTTTGGCAATTTCATTGTAGCAAATGAATTTGGCATCATCCTCTCAAATATTACCACCCATTTAATTCTTGAATTTTTTTATCTTTAAATGTGTGCTTCACAATTTTTTTTACTTGTTAAATAATGACTTGACTTTCCTTCCAAATTCTTAAGAAAATTAAGCAATGTGTGTCTTGTGGAATCTCACTCACTGATATTCTCGCTTTATAATAATGTTGTAAGTTTTCACATGCTTCTTATATTGTGATAACAAAAATTATCTAGTGGCATTGTTTCAATGTCATTTCATGAGTGTTGCCTCAAGATGTAAAAGTAGAGGTGCAGTAATAGGAATATAAAAAAGAATATGAGAGGGTTGAAAAGAAATCATGCCAAATAATATAGAAAGATTACTTAGTAGAAACAACTTTAGATAATTCTCCTCATTCATAATTATTCTAAACTTTAAATTTTAAACTTGCTTGAAAAGAATTCATAAAACTACTATAAAAAATAAACCCTAAATACAAGTAAAGGAATCTAAACAATATAAAATTAAAGTTTGTGCTTAAAAGCTCTCTACTTAGGAGGAAAAGTATTGGGAAAAAAAGAAGGAAATTCACACAATTAAATCCTATAATATTGAGGTACTAAACTTATGTGAATACTTCATTCAGCATGTCCTACAAAACTTTCTTGCTTTATCTATAAGCCGCGGTTTATAGTTGTAAGTATTGTAAGCAAAAAATAGTATAAAATAGAATCTTTTTCAACCATTATGATGCCAACTCCTTCACCAATTGCAAATGAAATTTGAGATGAAACTTGGATTTCGTGAAAAATTTAACATTAAGGTCAAAATGAAATATCTAAGAATGAACTATGCATGTATTTTATAGAAAATAGAAAAATTTGATGCTATTATTTTTGAATTTTTGTCAAAGTTAAGTACGATAATTGTTATGTTATTATCATGATTATTTGGTATTATACATATATTGGTCTAATATTCACTTGTACATTCCTCTATTTTTTTCCTTTTATAATCATTTTTTCACCCATTAAAAGAATTGACTCAATATATGTGGATAGGAACAAAATGAGATTTTTGTTCTTTCATAACATATAATAAATATTATCCAATGAGTGCATTCTTCAACCGTATCATCTCATATTTTTTTCAATTTGTCTTTTGTCTACATGTCTCATGGTATATATTTCTTATTTGAATGAAGAGTACTAATAGCCACAATGTCATCCTTTAAAAGATTCATGAAAAAAGATATAAATGTGAAAAATTATCCATCATGACAATGTACTTTTAACCATGTAAGCTTTTAATGAGGTTTTTATTCATCAAAATTGGTTAGAGTCTTCTCCTTTGTTCACTTGTGAACAGATCAAACTATCAAGTTTCTCATTAGATACAAGTTCTTCTTTTATTAGTCTATTAATTTTTCATTTTTATCACAATAAATTTCAAAGTTCTACAAATAATTTACAATAACATGAGTTAAATATTAAATTTTGTGTTAAAGTAAGAAGATTTTCATAAAATATATTATCTAATACAGCAATAATATCATTTATTACTAAAAGAAATTCTCATTCATCAAGTTGATGTGTTTTTGTTAAAAAATACAAAATCGCATTGGAAAAAAATGCAATTTTGCAGTTTTTTAGTCATAAGGCATATACCCCTCACTTTAAGTAATTGATTATTTTAGTATTTTTTCATCATTTACATCTCAATCCTAAACTTTGTTCAATTCGGGCAACACTTCCGCAGTTCCGCCCTTATCCAAAAATTTGAAAAATTAATTCAATATTCATGCATTTTTAGATACAACCTAAAATATCCATAGTACTTTCCATCCCATACATAACATTCATCAAACCATGGATTTTCATTCACAAGACATTACACATGAAATCGCATAACATCTCAATAATAAGAAATCGATAAGTTAGGGAGGGTGCAATGAATATTGCAATTTGAAACAAGTAGGGAAATTAAGAAAATTGCAACCTTGAATTTCAAAGTAGATTAGCCACTGTTGCTTCAATTTTTTTTCAAATGGGATAAAATTGAACTTTTTGGAAATCCAGCTTTGATGCACATCATTACACAAAAATTCAGCTTCATTGCATTCATAGTTCCTCAGATATAGCCTTTCAAAGTTGCAACTCTGAATTTCTTGCAATAGCAAACCTTTTGTTACAAAAACAATCACCACTGCCTCGTCCATATTCCAAATGATTTAAGCTTGGGCTTTTCATAAAGCTAGCTTTAAGGCGCATCTTTCCTACAAATTTTAGCTCAATCCGCATCGTCATTCTCTTGATATTGCTCGCCAAAGTTGGCTATCCAAAATTCAACTCAGACTTTCCCCATCTTCTCAAGTACTTTTCCATCTGACTTCAAAACCTTTTATTTTTCACTCATTTTCTTTTTGAAAACGGTGAAAGCTACTTGATAAATTATTCCTAATTTTTCCCTATCCTATTCTTTTGCAATTCATGCTCCAAATGCTCATAAATCACAACATTCTTCTCAAAAACACACACACAAAATTCACCAAAAATTGAAAGAGGGCTTTAAATTCTAATTCTTCCTATAAACAAACTTTCTAAGGGATTAATTTTCATAACTACTTCCATCTTCCCCTCTTCTTTATTTGTTGTTAATTTACTAAATTAGTGTAAAATGCACCAAATTAGTATACATTATGCTAAATTATTATAACTGCACTAATTTAGTATGAGCTGTGTTAATTTGTTGTAATACCCCTAAAGTACTATTTTTTGCATAATTTAGTAGTTCAACCACTATTTTAATATTCTAGTAGTAGTTTTAAGTTTACTAACTTCTTTTGTGTTTTTCATATTTTTTATTTTTTATCTTTTTTAATTTACTTTTAGTTTCATTTCCTACTTCTAATCTTTTGTTTTCATTTGATTTTGTATTTTTTATTTTTATTTTGTCATTATTTTATTGTTAGCCTAATTAGTTACTCTACCAAATCGTGCTTAACATCTTTACAACTTTAAATTCCTATTTTTTTTCCTAGAATTTCTTCTAATTTTCTTCTAATTGCATTTTTTAGCATCTTGCCCTAACCTTCCAAAATTTTCATTACTATTTAGAGGAAAACTTCCTAATTGATGGTTATGGCTTAATCCAAAGTAGTAATACTTCTATATTTCTAAATTTAAGGAAATTATTTACATTTTCGATTTTCTAAAAGGTTCATAGGCCCATACTTTGAATTTTGATGGAATTACAATAAGACCTTAAATGAAAAGATTTATAAAGCTATCATTAATCAATTGAATTTATTTTTTTAATTATGAAATTGATTATATTTACATTAATGTGAGTATCATTAGGAAAGATTTGGGGAAATAAAGGGCTGTTTTAGGCCTATATTCCATGTTGTTTCTACAATAGTGAGGGCATGGTTGATTGCTGTCAGCTGTCATAAATACTACAAAATATAAATAAATTGGGGATCCTAAAAAAATTTGATGTGATCGTTGTCTAACCACATCAACACTACTGCAGTGGTGCAGTTCATCAAGTTCCCCACTGCGAGGAACTTGTGGTCTTCTATGTTGCCCACATCTCATTTAGTGTAAGTCAATTTAGTATCTAAAATTGCTTCATATATGACTTAAATATATTACTATAACTATTCATATCATTATTGTAAAAGTTTTAAGAGACATTTTAAAATAATTCTATAAATAAATTTTTACTAAAGATTTTGAATGTTATTACACAAAGATCATAATGTTTAACTATTTAATTAATGAAGTAATTTTTATAGCCTTTTTATTGCAAATTTTATTTTTTAATTTATGGTTTTGTTTAAAAACTATAGCATAAGAAAATTTTTATAAATCGATATCACATTTATACAATCCAAAAACTATTATAGCTAAAAAAAATCTCATGCTATTTAAATTTGAGTGATAATTATGAAACATTGATTTGTTTTATTTCAAAATTATGGTTGTAATATATTTAGCTTTTAATATTTTATTATTAATTATAAACTAAGAATACATAATATCATCCAAAAGATTCTTTTCAACCATCATCTTTTCAAATGCCCACTCCTTAGCACACAACACTAAGTTATAATGATGTCTCTTCTGAATACAGAATGACAAATTGCTAGAAAGTAGAAACCCACTTCATTCACTAAACAAATGAATGAATATTTTGATGTTTGTATTGAGGTGACTTATTTGGTTAGCTCTTATGTATTTTTTAAACCTCTTCAACTGCAAATAATATAGAATAAAAATTATAACTTATATTTGTGTGTGCATAAATAGTACAATATAATTTTATATCCCTTATCAATATTTGTACTAATATATTATATTAGTATTCCATAATGAACATATGGATTTTATAAAATCACACTTGTATATTATATATATATATATATATATATATATATATATACATATAAAAAAAATTGGTTAAGATTTTAGAAGATAGGTAGAAAATATTAAATGTTTTATTTTTTTAATTGAGTAGAAAAAGGGACAAGTAGTGATTGCCTCTTTTGAGTCTATTGTAAATCAATCCAATTAACATTATACATTAATTGTATATAAGCATATTTCTTCAAAATTTGAATACAACTCTAGAATAATAAAATGATGGTGGAATTCAAAATCTTAATTGAAAAAAATCTTTTTTTTATGTTTTTCAATCAAATTCATTTATTTTATTTTTTTATAAACATGTGACCTTCTTTAGGTATAAAAACAAGTATAAATAAAGAAAATTATATTATTTTGAAATTTTGATATTGATTGATAAGTAGTTCCTTCACCACATTTGATCATTGATCAAAACTTGCACAAGGGTAGTCTTATAGGGTGATAAGACTAAAAATTCAAAACCTTACAAAGTTATAATGTTTATTCTACAGAATGTTAAAAAGTAATAATTATTAAAACATAACATTAAGAACTATGTAAAATATAGAATTATTTTTAATCATACTATATTTTATAAGTTATTGTTTTCATTTATTTGATGGATTGATAGATTAATGATTGTTATGCAATATTGTCAAACTATATTTTTAATACCATAATGAAAAAATATTGACAAATTTTAATAGTATAATTATAGAAATATTACATCATTTTCTCTCTAGTTTCACAAGTATATTTGTAAGAATTGCAATCATTTATAGATTCATTCGCATAACCAAAATAAAATTGAACATACTTCTATTAGCTTTCTACTATTGATATAAAGTTTATACCAAATGTTGAATATGCACTCCAACAACTATAAACACATTTAAAATACATATACAATGCTCACTTTATTATACTTTTTACACTATGTTAATATGTATCTCTATAGTATTACATCAACATATTCTTTAATGTTTCTAAAATGTGTTTAAATGATTATATCAGGTGTTATTTTTCTACACAAATTCCTTCATATCTTTGTTCACATTTGATTTAATGATTACAAACAACAAGTAAAGAAAAATATATTGTAGTGCCCTATATACTATAATAATTACAATTGTTAATATCACTTTCTCAAATAAAACATGAGATATCATATATCTTTTCATATGAATATGATGAAATAATATTTGTATATGTTTTCTTCATTGGTTAGATGATATCAATTGTGTTTTACATCATAGAATTATTTGTTGTTGTTTGGTATTAAACTCAAAAAGAATACAATGATAAATGCCAACAATGTTGATATGAATTCTATTGATACTCATATACCTTAGATTTATTTGAATTTTATTTCAAGATCTTCTTGTTTTATGTTCTTCACATCATCAATAATTTTTGATAGAACATAATTAAGTTCTTTCTTGATATCTACTAACCCCACATATCTTTTTCCAATATAATTTAAAGAATCATTATAAATAATCATAAACTTTGATTATTACTTTATAATATGTCAAAATATCTCTATATGGTGTCATTGTCATAAAGACTAGATAAAAATTCCTCCAATTGATTGCATTTTTCTTTGCTTTTTGTTTATTACGCTATTACAATAATTTGCAAGTATATTCAGAATAGTTAAAGACTTTTGTTGTGAAAATGCTTTGAAAATAATCTCTTATATCTTCAAATACCCTTAAATCTAATTTCTAATTTCCTATCTTACAATTCTAAGTTAAAATATCTTAAAACTATCATAACTAACTTTGATGTATTGCATTGTGTAAATTAAATCTTGAATTTTTTTGAAATTTTGTTACAATGTAGATCAACTTATCATCTCCTAATACACCAAATTTCAATTTAATTCAAAATATAGTTCAAATTTGGTGGACATTTCTTTCATATTGACTTTTGCTTAGTTATTAATAGTTTTTACTTGCGGTTGATATTTTTGAATTGCTTATAGATCTCAAGTCTATAGAAACTAAGATTTTGAAATCAAATACAAAATAAGTGAAAAATGTAACCTCTAAATTTCATAATTTAATCACAAAAATTCAAAAATATTGAAGCTCTATTTTTCTATAATATGTGCATCCGAAATTTGTCCATCCCAACTCTTTCTTCTTCATTATGTTTTTGTCCCACATGTCTTTAGATACGTACTTCCAATTTGACTTCAACGTTCTTGGTGCCATAGTGACAAGAGGTAGTATATGTTTCCTATGTGATACCTCAGGAAACTGAGCAACAACATTGGTAGGACATGTCTATTTGCTTGTGACTGTCACAACATCTATACTATTGGCTTAGGTGATACTACAATGCAGATTTAGAGGTTTGTGTAAGAAAAATTACAGTAGGATTTCCTACAAAAAACATTTCAAAATGGTAAATTGAAACATGATTTTAATTGTGAATGACTACATGTGGAGAAGAAGAAACCTTTTAGACTTAACCTACAAGTAGAGAAGTCAAAGTACTAATTTGGAAATGTTCATGAGTGAGAAGGGTAAACACATGTTATTATTTTTAAGTCATACTATGCATATCTGATGCTTTTCTATAGTGGATGTGATTTTTTCAGAGAGCGTCTACAGCAACACATATAGTTCGACTTTGAGGCAAGGAATTCGTGAGACACATGAAGATGGTGATTAGAGTTTTTGTCATCATCAATGGAAGCATATAATTTGTAAGTTTTAATCGCATATATTTTGCTATACCACTTTACGGTGTCCTGTTGTTTATTTGTACATATTATAATATGTTTTATTGAGTAGCTTCAAGGTGACGCCGTTCTAAAAGATGTATGACATCTATTTAAGTGGACGATTTTGCCTTAGAGCTTTATTGAATTCTAAGAGTGGATTTTGTTTCTTACTTTAGAGTTAGAATGTCGAATTGGAGGATTTTTATGGAGTCGCAAAATCAAGAGGATGATTCGGAGGTAGAGTTAGAGCTTTCCTTGTCTCAGTTGCCAAATCAACTATTTCACCCAACGATTTCTTCACCATTGCGTTTTCATCTACGAGATGAAGTTGGGCCTTCTCGCTCGCTAAAGACACCTCGTGTGGAGCAACGTTGGCATGAAAATCTTGATAAGAATGCTCATGTTTTGGTAATCCTACTTCAAGTAGGATCTATTGAGCGAGACACACAAGATGTGACATTTGAAGTGAGTTACGAAGGCTTGAACGAAGACCAATATTTTTGTATGATGAGGCTAGATAGAGAAGGCACCGGCCATCAACGTTGGTTGAAAGGGCCAGTGAATCCTCTAATAAAGGCCGAACGTGCAAATTATGTGACTAATACTATCAAGCGCATTCTCAAATTCTTGTAGATGGAATAACACTCTTCTTTGACTTCAATTTTTACCTCCATTTAGTTTGGGTTGGAAATCTTTAGTTGATTTAAATTTCAATGTTTTGGTTTTGGTTTTATTAGAAATTGCAAGATAGAAGAATAGAAGTGCTTTGCCTTTGGGGTTTAAACCTTTGGGATTCCTTGGCTTTAAATAAATAAATAGTAACTTATTTTTGGTAATTTCCTAGTGCCAATGGGGAGATAAGGAGGCCCATGTGATGTATCATGGGCTGATTCCTCCTACCTTAGGGGTCTAAGAGGTAGGTTAGCATTTTCTACTTGGAGTTGAAGGGTTTCAAAGGGAAGGAATGATGTATGTGAATTAGGGAGAGAAAAGGTCGTTTTCGGATTGATGTACCTCATGGAGTATAGATTATTGAGAAATGAAACTTTGACATCAGATTCTTTGTACTCATAGATTTCTAAAGAGTATTTGCAAGTGAAATTTGGAGTTGGGATTCAAAAGTTATTAAGGTTTGAAATTGTGAAGACCTAAAGACCTCCATTGAGAGGTTAGAGGCTTCCTCAGGTTATAATTTTTGGGGTGTCTATTTTCTTGCTTTAAGATTTAGAGGGTGTATTTTTGTTCTCAATATCTTTCTAAGAAAATATCACATGTCTTATTTGGAGTTTAGAGTAAGAAGTTATGGGGTACTAAAATCTAGAGTGAGGTTTGGACTTATTCATTGGAAGGTCGAGGCGCTACTTCTCATAATTTTTGGATAGTATCTTAAAATCTTGTGAAACTTTTATAAATTATAGAAAAGTGAGAGATCTTTTGAAATTGGTGTCAAACTTGTCATTTGGAGTCCTAGATCAAAAGATATTGAAGATTGAAGAAGTAGTGATTAGTTTGAGGAGGGGGAATAGGAGCTCTATTTTGCCTTCTAATAACTTTTGGACAATAGTTTGGATTGGGCTGAAATTTTCGGAGTGCTTAGTTTGTGCTATTAGCTTTCTAAATTGCTATAGCATTTATCGTTTGGTTTTCTAGAGCATCTGTCGTGCTAGTTTGAAGGCCGCAACTAGCGTAGAACTTATTTCCTTTATTTTCCATTAGGATTTTAAGAGTTGATATACGAAAGAGGCTCCAAGATTCAAGATTGAAAATTTGGAGTTCAAAAGTGAAAAGATTGAAGATTCGTGTGTTGTGGCTTGTGGCTTGTTGTTCTTGGCTGGATTTGAAGGCTCGTTGTTGTTCAATTTTGTATTGTAAACCTGTTGCGAGTCATGGTTATCTAGTAAGCGCTCCATTTGGTGTTTGTGACGATGTAGTGGGGTTAATGGCCCACATGGTCGATCTTATATGTTGTTCCCATCAGTGAAAGGTGCCTCCTGGTCACCATAGGTTTGAGGTTTAGGAGCCCATCATTCGGATAGTTAGCTCGTGTTTGATTATCCTATTTTACCTATTCGAGAATTTGTTTCTTATCACCCACCTTTACCTTTAATCCTTTTAGAACCACCCTAAGATAGGATAGTTGAAGATCGGGTGAAGATTCAAATTTCAAGACTTTGAAGACCAAGTGAAGATTCAAGTTTCGAGAGTCTCCATCTACACTCAGCAATTTGCAACCAGACACCCTGTGTGTTCCTTAAGTGTGCTTCTCTCTACTCGACAACGGCCTTAATTATTAGACACTTTATAGTTTAGTATGTACATTTATTTATTTATTTTGGTATATGTGTTGTAAAGACAATTATTCTGTTTGTTAATCTTTAGTAGGGACTACACTCCTCAACAAATGAAGAAAACATCATGGACCCTAACATTTGAATTTCTCACTTTTAATGTTAGACGTCTTTTGTGAATTACTTTGCAAAGCAATCAAAAGAGGCATACTATGTCTATAGGTAGTGTGAAATTTTTTTTAAATTTTCAACGAGTTCATGAAAGTCTGTTCTAAAGTTGTTAAATTTTTTTTCACAAAACCTCTATGATTTTTTTGGTCTTCTAGGTAGCACAATAATCTTATGTTTTAAGAAATTATAGGGTATCATAGTTAGCACTAAAATTTTATGTGTTGTGCAAGATGAAAATTGTCATCGCAATAAATGATTGCATTTCCACACAATCATTGCACATTTAGAAACTAACGCGGAGACTATGAGGAAGTTTAATTGCATTACTCATATAGTTTCAAACCTCTACTATATATACAAGCAATGTGAATACATGAATGTAAGTTCAAAAAATGTATCTGAACCCACTTGTTTTTCTTTTCAAATTCTCCTTATACAATGAAACCATCATCATTAATGTCACGCTTGTACCAAAAGTGTTTAGTCCATTGTTTTGTAATATAAGTGTGTTGTGAATTGTGGATGTCCAATGTAGGATTTGTAGACGGTGAAGAAGAAGAGCCCTTGCGTACAACCTCAATAATGGTCGTTGTTGAATATGCAAGGGATGTTGCTGTTATATGCTCAACCTTCGAAAAAAGATATACAACTTCGTGAATTACTCAATAAAATTTAGGTGAGAATTCATTCTTATCTTCTTCCTCTCTTCTCTTTGTTCAACTAAACATGTGAGCAATCCATGAGTAGAACAACCATCTCAAATGTTTCGGACTTGTGTCATTGTGATGATGAGTGTCAATTTTCAATCATAGCAAGCTTAAAAAATAACTTTCACTAAAAAACCTTGTTATGTATTGTAAATCCTAAGGCTTTGTGAGTGTTTTAAACTCCACCCTTTGAGTTAAAACGTGCACACGGGTTCTAACGGCCTGTTAAATCAATTTCATTAGGGTGTTTCTAATCTAAGTTCAATTCGCGCCTTCCAAGCAATGGACACTTTGTTTTTAAATATCCAAATTGAACTTAAATCACTTAAATTATAATTTTAAACTATGGTTAACTAAATCAAATAACTAATCAAATAACTAATCAAAAGATGAATTCAAATTAAAATCAATCTAACCTAACTTGTAGAATGTAATTTGCCCTTTTTAGAATGATAAAGCAAGTTAAATTTTGACTTCCCTAGTAAAAGGAATGAATGGATGAAATATTGATCCCTAAACTACATCACAACCTTCATCCATGCATTAAAAATAGTAAAACTAATCGAAATGAATCTAAATTTTAGGGTTGAGGTTTTTGTAAGTGTTTTAAACTCCACCCTTCGAGTTAAAACGTGCACACGGGTTCTAACGGCTAGTTAAATCAATTTCTTTAGGGTGTTCTTAATCTAAGTTCAATTCACGCCTTCCAAGCAATGGACACTTTGTTTTTAAATATCCAAATTGAACTTAAATCATTTAAATCCTAATTTTAAAACTATGGTTAACTAAATCAAATAACTAATCAAAAGATAAATCCAAACTAACATCAATCTAACCTACTTTATAGAATGTAATTTGCCCTTCCCAAAATGGTAAAGCAAGTTAAATTCTGACTTTCCTAATAAAAGAAATGAATGGATGAAGTATTCATCCCTACATCACAACCTTCATCCACAAATTAAAAATAGTAAAACTACTCGAAATAAATCTAAATTTTAGGGTTAAGTTTTTAGTTATGTTAATTACCTAATTTTAAGACTAAACCTAATTTGATTACTAATTAAAGAATTTCATCCAAATTGAAATCAAACTTCATCCAACCTTTTCTCACTTAAAATTAAAGTATTTTTTAAATGAAAAGAGGTTCTGGAATCTTCAAAAGATTCCCTAATTGATTCCTAATTTAAATGATTCCTTAAAGATTCTTTAGAAATTCTTTTTAATTATCTTCTAATCTATTGTAAACTAAATTTTCTATTCTAAATTTAGTATTTTTAGGGTTTCATGAAAATTCAGAAATTACCTTTCCAACAAGGTAAAACACTAAAAACTAAATTCTTAAAAAAATTATTAATGAATGAAATTTGTTTTAAAAAATCTAACGAGTTAAATTTCATTCATTAATTATTTCTTAGTCTAACGAACAATTTTAATTTTAAATGTTAATTTTCTTTTCTAATTTTCCTAAAGGTTCCAATGGTTTTTTGTCAAGTGAGATTTTAATCAAATTAAAAGAAATGAAATATGAGAATTTTAACGTACCTTTCCCATGAAGTGATCGATTGTACCGTCCTCGAGGATCACGAGGTGAATGGTTTCGTAGTATCCCGCTCCATCCTCCATTTCGCTAATTCATCACGCCATTTGAAATTAAACCTCGTTCGATGTTGTCTTTTAATTTCAATTTTTCTTTTCCTACTAATGGTTATGGGATTTTATTAATTTTGGTTGTATTTAAAATAATTAGAAATTATTTTAATACCTCAAAACCTTTTAAATCCACTAAATCAAATCAAATCTAATAAATCCTAATTATTTCGTAATTTCCTAATCTTTCAAAAGATATTAGTTGGCATTTTGTCTTTATCCATTTGTCTTATTAAGCCTAACAAAACAAAACCTAACCAAAGCCTAGCCTTCTAATTCCTAAAAGAATCCTAATCAATGACTAACCAACAACTTAGTGAAGAGTAATTAGAATAAAATCAAATTCAAACGATTCTCACCTCATTAATTATCTAGATTCCTTTTCTTCTTCTTCTTCCTTTCGTCTCTAACCTTTCATTTCAACTTCTTCAACTCTCATTGTTTTTGGTGTTTTAAGCGTTTGAAGGAGAGTGTTATGAGTTGTGGATGTTCCTATGAGTACTCACTAATTATTGAGAGTGTTAGCTTTTTTATCAAAATTTCCAAACATTCAAGAACCTTACCTTAAATTTTAATTTGATCCGCCGTTCCAATTGTTGGACTCCCAATCGTAATTCAGTTGCTGGACTTCTTAACCGATGATGCGGTTGCTGAACCCCGCTTGAGCTCCTCAGCCCCCTTTGTCTGCTGGACCTGCTTAGTTACTGGAACTCTGCACAGCCCTCCCTTGCTCCTTGCGACTGCCACGTGTCCCTTCCGGATTGGCCGAAGCTCGCTCCCCGTTGGCTCCTGGTGCCCGGTTGAGTTGGCTCCTTGCCTGGTTGATCTGGCTTCCTCGTTTGATCAACTGGCTCTCTCTCTCTGGTTGAACTAATCAGTCCTTACCCCTGTTGAATGATAACACCGGCTCTGGTGTTTCGGGTTTGGATTTTTATCTAATCTAATTTTCGGACCTAATTAACTCTAAAACTAATTAATTTTTAGGGAATTTTGGGAACTTCTTAACTTCTAAACTAACAATCTAATTTTTTTGGATTTTTGGGAAAAGGTTAAAACTAAACAACTAAGTATTCTAAGCTAAAAATCTCTTTCTAAGATAATTTAATTGACTCTAACTAAAGGGAAACTAATCTAAATCTTGGTTTTCTCTAACTACTACTAAGGGTTTTATCAAGAATTCAAACTAAGCAATTTTTCCTACCTTAAAATGTTCCTAATTACTACTCCTGCAAAGCATTTTTCGAAGCATGCACTAAGGAAATCTTCCCAAGCGTTAATTTCAAGTTTTTCAAAGTCAAAGCTTCGCCGTGCGGGGGCAACCCCAGGTATACACGGTGTCAAAGATCAAATTTTAGTATTTTGAAAGTCAATCTTTAAAGGAGGTACACATGACAGTGTTTAAACTGAACTTTAAAGATTAATTCTCTAAAATTTCCAAATATCCAAGTTTAATCACTAAAGGAGGTACGCATGACAGCGTTTAAACCGAACTTTAGCAATTAAGTCCCAATCTTCGTTATACAACGAATTTTGGGCAGGGGTTGGTTTAATAAACTTTTGGTAAAGTCAAGCTTCACCGCCTAAAATATATTAATACCAAATTCTGTTGTAATGAGCACAATTTGTTAGTATTCGAGAAATCTTAAACGAAAATAGAGTTTGGAGGTCTATCCCTTCCAAAACTCTCACAATTCAAAGAAAATGGAGGCTTAGCCTCAAGAACTTAACGAAATCAAATAGAAATCACTTTGAAGGGACCCTCTCGTCCTTCAAAGTGTGCAAATCAAGAATTAAAATGAAACTTAGGTCGGTTCTCGACCTGGATCAGTGCTCCAACCACGCCGGTAGCACAAAAGCAAAGGTTAGATATAAGAATGAGGGTGAGGGTACCAACAACCTTGAGGGAAGGGCCTTTTATACTCGCCCCAGGCCCCTCCCTGGTAAGTTGTCGGTGAAAAAACATTTACTTTTGATCCCGAGATATTTCCTAAACTACCCTAATGTAATTCCAAAATAATCTTTGTTTAATGGAAGAATTCTCTAGAACCCTCTCCATTTAGCTAATAAATCTTGGCTAAATCAAATTCAAGATCTTTTCCCAAAGATATTTCAAAAATAACCCTAATTAACCTAGATATTTTGCTAATTAACCCAAAGTATTTCTAAATTGTCTTTCTTTAAACAAAAGATGGATTGTTACGCAAGAAAAGAGGTCTTACCCAAATCCAATCTTCAATTTTCCAAAAGATATTTGTGAAATTAACTTTGAATTACCACTAATTACTATAAAAAAGTCAAATCTACTGCTGGACCCCTCCTATCTTTTAGGGAACAACTCCAAATTGAAAAATGATTGCGCCATTGTGTTTAGAAGACCCAAATTAGCCTAGGGGACCCTCTACCCCCTTCTTCCTAGCCCTTCGTAAGTGTAAAATCAACTTACGGTAACTCCAAAGAAAGGTGAAAACTCTAACTTTTGGAATTTGTTTCTTTTGAGGAAACCATCTATCTAGGGTTACTTAGAAGGTTCGTGGGAGTAAGAAAAGACCCCTCATTCATGTCATTTGGACACCGCCACCTCCTGGTACGCCGGTCAACCCGCCGTAAAGTTGTAAATTCTTCAAAAGTCCACTGTCGTTGCCAATTCTGGTACCTGGGAATGTCAGAATGTCTTCAAACTTTGTGGAACTCTTTATTAGCACACAACACACTATCCTAATTTTTAGTGGAATTTTACAGCAACATGGGTAATTCCTAGGAATTTACGACCATGTTTTAAGGCAGTTGACTTCCCATGGAGTCATTGTATTGTTCCGGAAAATTCCGAAACTTTTTGGGTAGCTTCTAGGAAACTCCCAAAACCAAAGTGCAACATTACATTTCACTTTGCACTATTCATAGGAAAGCTAAAATTAGCAATTCCCTTTTAATTTTCGCATGAGGGGAAAATTACTCTTGTATCGGGGAATCTTGGAACAACCGGCTCCAATGTCGGCTCTTGGCATGATTTTAGAGTAAAAGCACCTTTCTTCATACTCCGGTCGCTCTCCCATCACTTTATTTGCAGATTGGATAATTCTTCTATAAGTTATTTGCAAATAAGAACTTACCAATCCAAATTCTTTACAAATTGGATGGTGACCTATACTAGACTCTCTAGACCTAAAATGGACTTAGCCATCTTGTCACATGCAATTGTAAGACTTAGTTTAACATGGACAACACTAGGACTGGCTAACACTCAAACCCTTAATTCTCTCGGAAATACTTAATCGACCTCTCAGACTCTCAACTAGGCATTAGAAGTATGAAATTTGAGTATTTTATATACTCTACACTTCTAGTATGACCCCTCACTGTATTGGTAGGGACTTCTACCAAATACCACTCAAACACTCTTTTTATGCATTCTTGCATATAATTATGCTAAAATACTGACTAAAATGAAAAAAAAAGAAAACCCTGAGTTCCAAGTGCCAACTTGAGGGCTCACAGTTTTTAATTATGTTAATTGCCTAATTCTAAGACTAAACCTAATTTGACCACTAATTAAAGAACTTCATCTAAATTAAGATCAAACTTCATCCAACCTTTTCTCACTTAAAATAAAAGTATTTTTTAAATGAAAGTAGGTTCTGGAATCTTTAAAAGATTCCCTAATTGATTCCTGATTTAAATGATTCCTTAAAGATTCTTTAAAAATTCTTTTTTAATTATCTTCTAATCTATTGTAAACTAAACTTTCTATTCTAAAATTAGTATTTTTAGGGTTTTATGTTTTTTAAGATGAAAAATCAGAAATTACCTTTCCAACAAGGTAAGACACTAAAAAACTAAATTATTAAAAAATTATTAATGAATGAAATTTGTTTTAAAAGTCTAACGAATTAAATTTCATTCATTAATTATTTCTTAGTCTAAACGAACAATTGTAATTTTTAATTTTTTAAATGTTAATTTTCTTTTCTAATTTTCCTAAAGTTTCCAATGGTTTATTCTATCAAGTGAAATTTTAATCAAATTGAAATTAAGAGAAATGAAATATAAAGAATTTTAACGTACCTTTCCCATGAAGTGATCAATCGTACAATCCTCAAGGATCACGAGATGAATGGTTTCGTAGTAACCCGCTCCATCCTCCATTTTTCTAATTCATCGCGCAATTTGAAATGAATTCTTGTTCAATGTTGTACTTCAATTTCAATTTTTCTTTTCCTACTAATGGTTATGGGATTTAATTTATTTTGGTTGTATTTAAAATAATTCCTAATTAATTAGAAATTATTTTAATACCTCAGAACCTTTTAAATCCACTAAATCAAATCAAATCAAATAAATCCTAATTATTTTGTAATTTCCTAATCCTCCCAAAGATATTAGTTGGCGTTCTGTCTTTATCTGTTTGTCTTATTAAGCCTAATAAAACAAAACCTAACCAAAGCCTAGCCTTCTAATACCTAAAGAATCCTAATTAATGACTAACCAACAATTCAATGAATAGTAATGAGAATAAAATTTCAAAATAAAATCGAAAGGATTCTTACCTTATTAATTGTTTAGATTCTTTTTATTCTCTCCTTCCCTTCGACTACAACTCTTCAACTCTTATTTGTGATTTGTGTTTTGAAGAGTTAAGTGAGAGTTTTATGAGTTGATGATATTTCAATGAGTGCTCAATAATTGTTAAGAGTGTTAGCACTTTTAAAATTTCCAAACGTTTGAGAAACTTACCTTAAATTTTGGTGTATCCTTTCCAACTTTCAGTTGTTGGTTTTGCATAGGCAGTTGTTGGATTCCTGGTCGAGCTGGTCTTCCTGTCTCGTTTAGCTCCTAGTTCGTTTGTACTCTAGCTCCCTGAATTAGTCTGCACTCTGGCTCAAGGTTGTTCTATCAAACACATTTTGGGGTTCAGGTGTCGAGTTGTTCGTCTGACGTCGCGTGTCGTATAAGACGAGTGTCACATACACTAGACAATTTTGTCGCATAAAACCTTATCCTAACAATAGAGAGAATTTGAAATCTCCCTTTATTTATGATCCATAATTTAAAATGTAATAAGTGATTATTAAATTGAGACACTTCAATAAAATGAAACTCAAATATGTAAAGATTGGAAATAGAAAGTGCTTTATTTGAAAGTCAACCTTAAAGTTGACTTTATTAGACAGACAAGGGGGTCTACTAGATGTGTTGGACATTGTGTTCGTCATGTTGTCGAGTTGTTCAGCCGAACAACCATGCTCTGGCTCCTCGGATGATGGGCTGGCTTGCCTCCTCATGATGACACGTGGCAGGTTGAGATTCGTCGAGATCCTAGTTTGTTCGATTCAGGTGTTGTGTCCCCTTGCATGGCTTTAGGCCCTTTTTTGCACAGTCTTGAGTTCTTTCGATTTTGACCTCTGTCTCCTTCACGCACTGACTGACTGTAAATTGTTGGTCTTCAACAATTGAGATTTTGACCAAAGACGGAATGCAAATAATTCTGACTGTAACTATCCTAATTTTTGAGTTTTGAGGATTTTTCTCTCAATTAAAAGCAAACTTTCACTACTATAATTATGACATTCAAATGGTTTTGTTTTGGAATTTTGGGAAATTTTCCAACTTCCTAAGTTTTAAACTAACAAGCTAATTTTTGGATTTTTTGGAATAAATTTAAACTAAGCAACTAAGTATTCTAAGTTAATTAAAAATCTCTTCTCAGGATAATTTAAATGACTCTAACTAAGGGAAACTAATCTAAATTTTGGGTTTTCTCTAACTACTACTAAGGATTTTATCAAGAGTTCAAACTAAGGAATTTTGACTATTTTTCTCTAATCTTTCTCACTAAATCAAATATTCCTAATTACTACACCTGCAAAGCATTTTTTCAAGCATGCAAATAAGGAAATTTCTCTAATACTTGGGACCACTTTTTAAAATGTCAATTTCAAATATCCCAAAGTCAAAGCTTCGCTCTGCAGGGGCAACCCTAGGTATACACGGTGTCAATGATCAAATTTTATTATTTTGAAAGTCAATCTATAAAGGAGGTACACATGATAGTGTTTAAACCGAATTTTAAAGATTAATTCTTTAAAATTTCAAAGTATCTAAGTTTAGTTACTAAAGGAGGTACGCATGACAGCGTTTAAACTAAACTTTAGCAATTAAAGTTCTAATCTCCGTTATACAACGAATTCTGGGCCAAGGTTGGTTTAATAAACTTTTGGCAAAGTCAAGCTTCACCACCTTAAGTCTATTAACACCAAATTTTGTTGAAATGAGCACAATTTGTTAGTATTCCAGCAATCTTAAACAAAATTAGAGTTTGGAAGTCTATCCCTTTCAAAACTCTCACAATTCAAAGAAAATGGAGGCTTAGCCTCGAGAACTTAACGAAATCAAATAGAAATCACTTTGAAGGGACTCTCTTGTCCTTCAAAGTGTGCAAAACAAGAAATAGAATAAAAATCAAGTCGGATCTTGACCTGGATCAGTGCTCCAACCACGCCAGTAGCACAAAAGCAAAGGTTAGATATAAGAATGAGGGTACTGACAACCTTAAGGGAAGGGCCTTTTATACTTGTCTCAAGCTCCTCCCCGATAAGTTGTCGATGGAAAAACATTTACTTTTGATCTCAAGATATTTCCTAAACTACCCTAACATACTTCCAAAATAATCTTTGTTTAATGGAAGAATTCTCTAGAACCCTCTCCATTTAGCTAATAAATCTTGGCTAAATCAAATCTAAGATCTTTTCTCCAAGATATTTTGAAAATAACCCTAATTAACCTAGATATTTTGCTAATTAATCTAAAGTATTTCTAAATTGTCTTTCTTTAAACAAAAGATGGATTGTTACGTAAGAAAAGAGATCTTACCCAAATCCAATCTTCAATTTTCCAAAAGATATTTGCGAAATTAACTTTGAATTACCACTAATTTCTCTAAAAAAGTCAAACCTATTGTTGGACCCTTCCTATCTTCTAGGGAACAATTCCAAATTGAAAAATGATTGCGCCATTGAGTTTAGAAGACCCAAATTAGCCTTGGAGACCCCCCACCGCCTTCTTCCTAGCCATTCGTAAGTGTAAAATTAACTTACGGTAACTCCAAAGAAAAGTGGAAATTCTAACTTTTGGAATTTGTTTCTTTTGAGGAAACTGTCTAGCTAGGATTACTTAAAAGGTTCGTGAGAGTAAGAAAAGACCCCTCATTCATGTTATTTGGACACCGCCATCTCTTGGTACGCCGGTCAACCCGTCGTAAAGTCGTAAATTCTTCAAAAGTCCAATGTCGTTGCTGATTCTAGTACTTAGGAATGTCAAAATGTCTTCAAACTTTGTGGAACGCTTTATTAGCACACAAAACACTATCCTGATTTTTAGTGGGATTTTACCGCAACATGGTTAATTTCTAGGAATTTACAACCATGTTCAAAGGCAGTTGACTTCCCATGGAGTCATTGTAATTGTTTTGAAAAAATCCGAAACTTTTTGGGTAGCTTCTAGAAAACTCCCAAAATCAAAGTACAACATTACATTTCACTTTGCACTATTCATAGGGAAGCTAAAATTAGCAATTCCCTTTTAATTTTCGCATGAGGGGGAAATTATTCTTGTATCGGGGAATCTTGGAACAGCTGGCTCCAAATCTCCAATGTCAGCTCCTAGCATGCTTTTAAAGTAAAAACACCTTTCTTCATACTCCGGTCGCTCTCCTATCACTTTATTTGCAGATTGGATCATTCTTCTATAAGTTACCTGCAAATAAAAATTTACCAATCTAAATTTTTTACGAATTGGATGGTGACCTATACTAGACTCTCTAGACCTAAAATGGATTTAGCCATCTTGTCACATGTAATTGTAAGACTCAGTTTAACATGGACAACTACTAGGACTGGCTAACATTCAAACCTTTAATTCTCTCGGAAATACTTAATTGACCTCTCAGACTCTCAACTAGGCATTAGAAGTATGAAATTTGAGTATTTTATATACTCTACACTTCTAGTATGATCCCTCATTGTATTGATAGGGACTTCTACCGAGTACCATTCAAACACTTTTTTTATGCATTTTTGCATATAATTACGCTAAAATACCAACAAAAAAAAACCAAAAAAAACCCCTAAGTTCCAAGTGCCAACTTGAGGGCTCATAGGCTTCGCATTCTATTTCTTTACCAAGTGTTCTACAATTTCAACATGAGCTAGATACTAAGTTGGGCATGGGAGAGGAGGAGGTAGACGCAACTCTATAAATTTCATTTTAGGCATGGTGTCCGGAAATAGAGGAGTACGAAGACTTTGATGAGAGAAAAAAGTGAAAATAGCTTCTACGAGGTAATGGGAAGAAACTAGCTATAAGAACTCCGTGCAAGAAGACAACATTTCTATTCTCTATAGCCATCTTGGAATGAATCGAAGGGAACAAGAAACTTTGCTTTTCCAAGTGATATTGCCCTTCAAGGTAGCTGTGAATAGTACAAGAGATGGCAACTACTGATTCCAGCTATTGTAGGCATGGAAATTGCCCTCTACAGTGCTCAACACAAATGTCCGCATTTTATCCTACGAGTGTGAGAACTTTTAGAAGTTTGCATTACATGTTGCCCTCATGAAAATTGTAATGAGGACAACATGGGCTCTAAGACTGTGTACCAAAATCTCCTTGATATCTTTAATTTGCAACACCTAAAATAAGGATGCATTCAATGACGCTATTTTAGTCCGTCCATGATGACACACATCTCCATGATCACTTTCACCAAAAAAACAAATGAAAAATACCTACCTTACATCCATTAGACTTGTTTTCATCATCCATTGGCCGAAAAACAGCCATGTTGACGTTTAAAAGTTAATCCCATCAATTTTTTTTGAAAAATTGTAAAAATTGCACTAAAAATGAATCCATTAAGTCATTTTTTCAAGAAAATGCTTGTATTGCCTGAAAAACAAGATTGTTCATAACTTTCATATCACTAATCCAAATGGAATGAATCAAACCCGGGTACGCAACTCTTGTATTATATATACAGGGGTCATCCGCATTAAAACAACTTGGAGGACAACTTTTGTTAAAATTACATCAAATTAAAAAGACCAAAAAGCTAGGTGAAGACCAAATTAAAATAAAATAAACTGTAGAAAATGTTGAATTGTATACATTTTAGAAAAAAACTCACAATATATATGAAGAATTGAAACACCTATGCATAGTTTCTAAAAATATATACAAAAAGTTGGGTCTAGTTAAAATTAAATTTTTATTAGAAAGCCCCAAAAGTTGCCTAGCTCAGCCTATGATACATGTATTAAAAAAACTCATATAATTAGGTTTTTAATGTTATTATTGTCTTCAAAAATAATTGTTTTATGCATATAAGTACATTTTTGGATTCCTTGTTAAAAGGGCTACAAGATTATTGTACATTAAAACAAATTACATCATTTAAGATTGGACTAAAATGCATTATAAGTGATTATAATCATCGCCATATAATATGAAAGTTGCATACCTGGGGAATCAAAGCTTCACACGTAGAAAAAAAATATAATCTATAGGGAAAAAAATTAAAAATTAAATTTCAAGTTTTTGTAAATTTATTTTTCTTCCTGCCAAGTTGAAATTTGGGCTTATTGTGGTACAACTTTTGCTCTTGGGCATTGATTGAAATATAGATTTTATTCCTACGAAGCTAACAAGTTTTTTTGTCTTTTGAAAAAGTTTCAAAAAGTTTAATTCAAAGTTGAGGTCATAGAAACTTGACCAAAATCCAATTTGTTCCTTGTGAGTGCCAAATTACCCACCCTTGGTAATTTGCGAATACAACCAGGTTCTAGATTTCGACTAAGTAACTCCTACTTTTGGTTGTCTAAATGTAGTCTATTGTGCCTCCCAAGCAACAGATCTTTCTACTAAGTGCCTAAATGACCCCAAATTGCAAGATTCCCTTAAATTACTTTCAAAGTTTGAGCCTACCAAATGGAAGGCCTGTTGGATGATTTGGATGGAACCTACACCAGGGCAGAACTATCCTAGGAAACCTCTAGTTCATCTCGTGCCATTTCTAAAAATGTAAGACTCGACCCTATCCAACCTTCCTAGCCAATGTTATGGGTGGATGATGTTTGACCACTACTCGGTTCCTCAAACTTCATCCATCGATTCCACCTAGCTCCCCAATTCAAAAAGATCCGAAATTTTTAGGGATGGGTCAGAACAATTTTTTCTACCTAGATCTGGAATTGGACCTTGATCGGGGATTTCTAATGAATTTTCATCCAAGCCTTATCTAAACTTCATCTTCTAATTTCTCTTAACCTATAATTCGGAATTAACTTTTCTCTTCGGCCTTGGATCCTAATTAGTAGCTTCCTCCTACTCTACTCAATTCTTTGTCAAATCCGAAGTTTAGCTATTCGTCGTCCAATTTGACCCTAATCTTCATATGGCAATAACTTTTGCAATTTTCGCCCGATTTGGGCGTGCTTTAGGGTTTTGGAAAGCCACGGCCTTCACCTTTATGCTTATGTCTCTAGAAATGACCTGACCTACGGCCCTAAAGGTCTGACCTAGGGGTAGGCCTCGGCCCAAGCTACTAGATCCTAGTCACAGCCCTAGGGGAAGTTTGGAGAGGTTTAACTCATACCTTGGAACATGAGTCATTGTTCGCGCCTATTGGAAGCTCTACCTCCTCCGCCATGAACTCCCGTGCCATGAGACAACGAACCTTCGTTATAATCATAAAATGAATTCGTACAAAGATTTAATTGTTGATTTTTATCCTATTTCTTTCCCCCCTCTTTTTTTTTCTTTCCTCCCATACTTCAATGTGGCCCAACTACCCCCTCTCCTACCTACCAAGTCATCCTCGAGGATGTGTCATACCATCCTCCAAGGTTGAGCTACTTTTTACATCCTACTTCTTACATCCTCTACTTACATATCACATTTAATCTCGTGGGGGTCACCTAATTCTAATCTTAGGGCTTAAGTAAACCTTGAGGATTTCTCCTCCTACGTTATCTACTTCCACTCCTAATCCTCAAATTGTCTTCCCTCTTGTCATCTTCTCATTCTTTTGTCTATTTGCTCGTTGCTTAATGTTTAGTTACGGGAGACAAGGAGTTGGATTCTCCGCCCCGATGGTTTGCTTAGCAGAGTTGAGTGTGTTGTAGACCTCCTCCCCCCTTTTTGCCTTAATTACCGGGTTGCTCCCTCCCTTCTCTTCCCCCTAGACAAGTCTTTTTTTCTTCCTCGTCTTTGTGAGCCTTCCCTTCTCAACTTGGACAACCTTCTTTCTTCACACCCTGGACAACCCAAACACCTCAACTCGTAACCCCCAACCCCCAAAATCCCAACCTGTAACTCCATAGCCCAAGACCCCAGCCCGAAATCCTTTAAGCTTGAACCCTCAGCCCGTAACCCCGAGAACCCCTGAGAACCCCAACCCATAACCCGAAGTGGAAACCCTAGTCGGCAGCTTTAATATCCAAGAATCCCAACCCATAGCCCACGTACCCAAGAACCCCAACCCGTGACCCAAGTACCAGAGAACCCTAGCTGGTAGCTCTGATACCTAAGAACCCCAACCAATGACTCTCTATCGGCAATTCTTCCCCACTACCGGTACCTAGCCCTAACCTACCTGATCCTTGGCCTCAGTCCCTCTGGGTATCAGGGTTCTTGTGGGCTTGTGGGGTTGGGTGTTGGCTAAGTTATGCTAGTTTGGCTAGTTGTTGGATGTGAGCGCCAAATTACCCACCCTTGGTAATTTGCGAACACAACCAGGTTTTAAGTTTCGGCTAAGTGACTCCTATTTTTGGTTGTCTAAGTGTAGTCCACTATACCTTCCAAGCAATGGATCTTTTTACTAAGTGCCTAAGTGACCTCCAATTGCAAGATTCGCTTAAACTACTTCCAATGTTTAGGTGTATCGGATGGAAAGCCTGCTGGATGATTTGAATGGAACATACACCAGGGTAGAACTATCCTAGAAAACCTCTAGTTCATCTCGTGCCATTTCTAAAAATGTAAGACTCGACCCTATCCGACCTTCCTAGCCAAAGTTATGGTTGGATGAAGTTTGACCACTACTTGGTTCCTCAAACTTCATCCATCAATTACACCTAGCTCCCCAATTCAAAAAGATCCGAAATTTTGGGGGATGGTTTACAAGGATTGACCCTACCCAGATCTTGAATTGGACCCTGATCGGGGATTTCTACTGAATTTTCATCTAAGCCTTACCTAAACTTCATCCGTTGATTTCTCCTAACCTACAACTCAAAATTGACTTTATTCTTTGGCCCTGGACCCTAGGTGTGAACCTCCTTCTAATGTGTTTAATTCCTTGTTTAACCCGGAGTTTAGCTATTCTTCATCCAACTTGATCCTAAACTTCATTTGGCGATAACTTTTGCAATTTTCGCCTGATTTGGGCGTGCTTTAGGGTTTTGGAAAGCCACGACCTTCTTTTATAAGCTTATGCCCCTGTAAATGACCTAACCTACGGTCTTCAGGGTCTGTTTTAGGGGTAGGCCTCGGCCCAAGCTACTAAATTCTAGTTAGAGCCCTAGGGAAAGTTTGGAGAGGTCTCACTTATAGCTTGGAACTGGAGTTGTTGATCGCACCACTCAAAAGCTCTACCTCCTCCACCATGAACTCCTATGTTGTGAGACAACGAATCACCGTTCTAATCATAAAATGAATTGGAACAAGGGTTTAATTGTCAATTTCTATCCTATTTCTTTCTTCCCCCCTTCCTTCCTTCTCTTCCACACTCTAAGGTGGCCCAACTAACCCCCGATCCTCTTACTAAGCTAATCTTAGGTACGCGTCATCCCTCTTTCAAAGTTGAGCTACTTCTTATGTCCTAAACTTATGCCTCACACTTAATCTCAGGGTAATTACCTACTTCTAATCTAAGGGCTTAAGTAAGTCTTGAGGATTTTGCCTCATCCTACCTACTTTTACCCTCCTCCTTCAAATTGCCCTCTCTCTTGTCACCTTCTCATTCTCTTGTCCATTTTGTTATTGTCTTGTCTTGGTGATGGTTTACGTAAGACGGGGAATTGGATTCCCCGCCCCAATGGTTGCTTAACGTGGTTGAGTTTGTTAGAGACCTTTTCTCTTCTTCCGCCTTGATTACCGGCCCCTTTTCTCTCTTCCTTTAGACAGCCCTCCTCCATGACCTAGTCTTATACCCCAACCCTCATGGTGACTAGTATCGCACTCTGACAGTCTCACCCCTCTATGTGAACCAATATCGCACCTGACCCTAATAGCAACTAGTATTGCACCTCGACCCTCACGGGACCCAATATCGCTCCCCAACATCCCCGGTGTTTAATATCGCACCCAAACACTCCCAGTGATCCAATATCGCACCTAATCCTCACGGTGATCCAGTATTGCATCCCGACCTTCTTAGAGCCCCTTGCCTTGCCTATCGGTAGTCTTCTTTGTCGATACCCGGCCCCGCCCACCCAATGCCTAGGTTTGGCCTTTCGCATATCAGGATCTTAGTGGGTTGGGTGTTGAACTGGATTGGGTTGGTTTGGGCATTTGCTGATTTTTTGCGAATGCTAGGGGGGTTTGAGACATACCATGCCTGTGGGTTGCGGGTGTAAGCTAGACCTGTGAAGGGCTACCCTCACTTGATTTCTCTCTAACTCCCTTATATCCTCAACTTTAACTCCTACTTCTACTCTCTTGGGGCCTAAACCTTGGTTTGTTCTCAACACATTTTGGAAACTAAATCTTATAGGGAGAAGGGCCACATGATCTCACGATTCTCTCGTGAGGTGGTTTTAACGCAGTGCTAATACTTCCTACTCTAGGAGGTCAAAGCTTTGTCGTCGTTTCCCCCTTTCAGACACTGTTAAGACTTTTCACTCCTAGGGGATTCAAAGCTTTGCCGTTGTTTCCCCTCTTAATACACTGCTAAGACTTTTCACCCCTAGGGGATTCAAAGCTTCGCCACCTCTCCACTATTCAACCTACCAAGAGAACTCTTTTACCCTATGGGTTCAAAGCTTTGCCGTACGGGCGGGACCCACTACCCTTACACCCTCACACCCTCACACCTCTCACACAAAAGAAGAAACGTCATCGTTAGGGACAAGGACAAATGACCAGGAAAGGACCTTGGACACTCAAGGACTAGTGATACGGGTTAATAACATCAATAACTCAAACTAAAGGTCCCCCAAAGCGGCATCACCAATCATATGGGGGGTTGCTTCAAGGTTAGTACACCAAAAACACAAGGAGCGTGACCTAAAGGGCCTCTAAAAGGTAAGCACCTTCGCTCTAGCAACCTAATAAATTAGTAAAAATTTCCAAGCTCAAGCTTGGAAGAGTTAGTACCATGCTCAATCAAAAGACAAAGAAAGGAACCCATAAAAGACCTTGCAAGCTCCATAAACAACAACAATGGCCAAAAATACCCCAAAAATACCGTTGCAAGGTTTGTGGCTAAAAATGCCACAATTCCAACATCAATTGGACCCAACAGCCCCAATTACACAAAAAAGAGGTGGTGAGAGAGTAGAAGGGGTTCCCTTTTATACTCTTTCCCGGGCACCCACCTCTCCTCATTCATCTAAGTTAACCTTATCTTCTTGGATTTTCATCCAAAATTCAAGGCTTTCATCCTATGCTAGCCCACTAAACTAACTTTTGGAGACTAACTCTGAATTGCAAACTGATTGCACCATTGGCTTTAGAAGTCCATTTTCAGTCTAAGAAAACCTCCCTCCCCCTTTTCTATATTCAAAATCACAACAAAACCTAGTGCCAACTTAATGCCAAAACCTAGGGAAAATCCCAACTTTGGAGGGTTGACTTTTCTGGCAAAAGTAACTAGCATAGGCTCCTAAGTAGATATGGGGGAGTGAAAAAAGACCTATCTTGCACTCCATTCCATTTTTGTATGCTCCCGCTCCGATGGTCAAACCTGCCGTGGACTTTAATTTCAGTTAATTGTCGGGGAATGTTGCAGGTTTGGGTACTTTTGACTATCAGAATGTTGTGAAACTTGTCGGGGAAGCTTATTAATATAAATGAAGCTATTCTAATTTTTAGTGTAAATTTACCACCACTTGGAGAATTTCTAGGAATTTCTAGGAATTTCCCATCGTAGATTTGGGTAGTTGACCATCCGTAAAGACATCTTTTGACTACTAGAAAAGTCCGAAACTTTTTGTGGAACCTCCCATGGGATTCCACAACACATGTGTAGGCTCCTATTTTTATTCTACACATTGTCCTAGGGGGTACAATTTCCACCCTCTCATTTAATTATCAGTGGCCAGGGAATCTTCCACATTGCGGGGAATCTTGGCGAACCAACTTCGCCGTTGGTTCCCGGACATGGTTTAACCCCAAGCCACCCTCCTTGGACCTTAGATTCCTCCATGGTCCCGCCTTGATATTTTTGACATCTGCAAGTCAACAATTATTTTGGGGTTCTGCTATTTCGTTGGTGGAATGGGGAAACTAGAACCTATCTTCAGGAATTGATTCCTATGCCTCACCAAGGTTCCCTCAACCAATTCTAGCCAGAAGATGTCCTTTCCATGTGGAGTTTTGAGCCTGGTACGCCCATCACTCATAATTGACTAATTTGCCATGATTAGTTGGGTTCTCACCTATTTACAACTCGTGGTTGGGCCATTCTAGTTATAATGTTCTAAAAATAGACCAAATACTATATTGGAATGTGACACTCCTATTTTGGTTCTACACTCTTTTGGGGGATTTTTGTATATAAAAGTACATTTAAAATGACAAAATACTGTTAAAAAAAAAAGGAGTGAGCCCCTGGTGACGAATTAAGGGCTCACATTCCCCGAGACAATGGTTCTTTAGAGATAACAATGTGAATTTTTAAGAATTTTTTTGAGTTGCTTAGACTGCCCTTCAAATAATAAAAATGACACATCATTAAATATTTGTGTAACTATGTCTTCAAAAATTACGAAAATTGTTGGGCCTTAAAGCTATTCTTTGGAAACATGTTCTACAAAAATTCCTAAGAAAAAAACTGAAAATTCTATTCATAGAGAACTACCCCAAATTACTATATTGCCCCTAAAATGTCATTTGGTCCTTTAGGGGTTAATCTAAGCCTATGTATATGAGGGTGCACTAAAACTCACTCTCCATTTTATGAGCTTGCCACGTTCTGGCCCTTGCTACCTGCTTTATATTGTTGGTTTTCCGTGTCGTAGGCAGAGTTTGTCCTCTACTGACATCCACATGCACATCTTTATTATCTGGTAGTAATTGCATGAGGTAATTCCACAGTATTTCAGCTATAGTGTTTCAAGCACTGTTCAGATCCTTATCCATATGTATGGGATCACCAAGACTTAACATGGGGATGCATGCCCCATGCTCTATTGATGTCTCATCTTTCATGTATGCCCTTTGTCCCATGTGCATACATGATGCTACTAGTTTAGTGTTTCAAAACATCATGAGGTTTTTGGCAGCTAAGATTTTGGTAACTAGGAGTCTTGTAGTTTAAGATTTTAATTGTAATTTTTTTTGGTTAACGGTTATAGTTCACAACATTTGTATTTTCCATCATGTAATTATAAGATTTTGCATGGAATTATTTCAAAATGTGTTGAACAAATCTCCGTAAAAGTTGATGCCATAGAATGTCATTCCAAAGATTAAAGGAAGTAAGCTGGGAAAAAAATTCTTTCTCAAATTTTCATGTTCAAGAGTGGAATTCAAAGTGCTCAAAAAAATTAAAGAAGAAGACATTTATTTCTTACTTTTCCTTCCAAAATAAAGTCCTAATTGAGCAAGGCACCAAAATTGGGCATCTATAATATTTTGAAGTGAAATACAAGGTCAAGAATATACTATTTTGAGCATTTTCTATTTTCAAAATTTATTTTTTTCAAGTTTGGTTTTAGCATCCAAAATCTTACATTGAAAATAAATGATCATAATTTTCCGTTTCAACTCATCAACATACTTGGTTTAACTCTAAAGATCTTCATTTTCTATTGTTCCAGGCTAGAACAAATGATCCTCAAATACACTAGAAACTCTTCTTGGTTTTAGATTCATTTCCTAAGGGGCAATGGAACAATATTCATCACCTTCCCCATGTTCTTGCCTTGGACACACCTTGAAGCACTTACTAGTTTAGGGTTTTGTAATTGGATGGAGACTTAGCACCAACATTACGGCATTACCCTCCCTATTTTTTTGGTTTTGACATACAATTAATGGAGCACTTCCGGCTTTAGGATTTTTGTATTGGGTGGAGTGGTTTTACCATTACTACGCTCTAGATTTGCCCCCCTCAAAATAGCACTATAAATATATTTGACATTTATTATTGGACCAAAAAATGAGTGCAAAGAATTAGAGTATGATCGAAAATATTAAATTGGGTAGGGTTTGAATCTATCTAGCTACAAATGTAGTACTTCCATTTATATTATGTTTTGGGGTTTAGGGGTGGTGGTGGGGAATTTTAAAGGAACTTCCTTTGGCATCAAAATAAATAATTTTGGATATGAATTCCATCCTATTCTTACAATGGTGCCCAATAATTATTTTTGTGGAACTTCAACTTCTAAGGCCATATTCGTTATATTGAGACTTTTCGCAAATTTTGAGACATAATGCTAGTTATTGGAAAATTCTTTTAAAAAATTAGGAATTGAAATCAAAAATAAATAATGCTCAAATAATGATCCTATAATGAAATTCTAAAAGTTGGTGTTGTTACCTATCTATAAAAAAATACCAATAAAGAGATAAAATGGTTTATCCTTGAGTCGAGGATAAAATTGAGACTGCAAAAGGTCTCAATATAATGAATATGGCCTTTTCTAAATAACACTATTGGCTTCAGTTTTCAAATGGATGCCACTTTGGTGTTTAGCTATGTCTAAGGCCCAAAGCAAAAGTCACCCATGCTTTAGATCAAGCTTTGGATGAGATACACAACATGTTTGTATCTCCCCTACCACGAGTGTGGCACATTCCTCTCAGTCATTGATGTTTTTCTCTCCCTATAGTGTCTTTTCGCAATGTAGATCCATATTTGTTGCAAAGGACGTAACTAAGGCTATTAATCTCTCCTTGTGCACAATCCACAATGAAAGCATTTGGCTTTCAATATGGACTCACATTTTTTATGGTGTAGTCTAACGTTGTCATCCACAAAGTGAGATCTTCTTGAGCAGAGCGAGACGTCAAAATGTATGTTGTAGGGATTCCATTGTGCCATTCGTCAAATACCATAAGTGTATACAAAGGGAACAAGCAAAAACTCATAACTCAATCGCAATTGAGAATACCCTACATCTGAGCTCTTTTATCATAGTGTGAAACACTAATGAGAATGTTCATATCTTTTTCTCATTTGTACCAAACATACACTACGAGAAAAAGGGTTATTTTAAATATAGTCCTAATAGTATAGTCTTTTAAGTAATGATCTATAAAGAGTCTTTTAAATAAAATTTTATTGAAAATACATGTGTTTTCAGTAAAATTTTACTTAAAAGACTCCTTCTAAGTCATTACTTAAAAGACTATACTTAAAACACACCCTTTTTCTTGTAGTGATAGCATCAATCAAAATGGCTCCCTAGTGCCCAAACTACTGCATCATCTCGCACTACCAAGGCATTTGAATTCCTAGTGTGAAGGGGATGTCACTCCCACTCAATCGGCCTTGGATTGCTACACTAGTTTTTTAGTAGAAGAAAACATGCCTTGGGTTTTCCTACACCCAAAGCTGCATACTTTTAGCATCTTCAGAGTTGGACATACACGTCTCTTGGGCAACCTTTGCTACCAAATTTCTCGTGTCTTGTTCGTGCAAAAACATATCTTTTGTAATGTCCTTCCCATCCCTCATAGATTCCTTGACAACTACAATATGTTTCGTCATAATCTGTGAAATACTATGGCCATTCCGAAATAGTGTCATCACGAACTCCTTGATTTCTAGGGACAAGTGCCACAAAAATGCACTACGATCCCCAGTGTTCTGCAACCCATACACTACAAGAGAAAGGGGTGTTTTAAGTGAGTTTTTAAATATAGTCCTAGACCTAAGATTATAAGTAATGACCTATAAGGAGATTCCTAGTAAAAATTTACCAAAAATACTAGTGCTTTTAGTAAAATTTTACTGGAAATCTCTTAAAAGGACATTACTTGTAATCTTGTGTCTAGGACTATACCTAAAAACTCACTAAAAAAACCCCTTTCTCTTATAGTAATGGCACTAAATCCTATCTTGGTTTACATGGTTTACATGGTTTACTTCGAAGATGCAAATCTCAATAACATGTGGTAGGAAGGCAAGAATCTTCATATCAAAGGACGCTAGATTGACATCCATGCTTTAGTGCCCCTCCCCATTGTTTCAATGAGTCCTGCGGCTTCTTTGCTAGTTTCTTTGTAAGGGAGTTGTCACACCTCTTGCCAACAGAGGATGGAGTTGTAGCGTATTGCATGTCAACAATGTTTTTGAGTGGAGCAATATTTCATGGTACATTATTACTTAGTACTGGACCAATTTTTAGTACATTGGCAATGTTCTACTGTGCCACAATATTTTGGATGTCAAGGTTGTTTTCTTGAATCCAAGTATTTTGAATGGAATCACTGTGTTCCATTCAAAGAGTCATTTGGACTACACAGGAGGGGCTCAAATTTTTGGAGGATTGAAGGAGAGCAATCATATGTCTCATGTCCCCCATTGTTGCCAGGTTTTCCTCAATGTTCTAATTAGACGAAACAACATTGAGATCAAAGTTCAAAATGCTTTTTGGTAGTGTTCTAGGGGGCTTGTCTGCACTTACATTGAACAGTCCTTCTATTTTGTGGAGTCCTACGTAACTTAGATTCAACAAGTGAAACAATATTGGTTGTGCCTGGAGGAGGAGGGGGTTCTTTTGCCTCAAATTTCTCTATAGGTGAATTTAGGTCTATCTCCATGCGAATGTTATTTAACATAGCAAAACTACAGAGGGAGCCTCTGAATTTTGCTATAGATGGAGTAGGGCCTCCCATGTTCTTCACCTTCCAACAATGTGGTGGCTTAGTATTGTTGGCCATAAGTTCTCCAATGTCGTGCAATGTTTGTTGAAGGCCTGGCTATAGACCTTCTATATGAATAGTGAGTGTGTTTCTTTCACTGCAACTACCACAACATGTGTGCTTGTTGGATAGGCCCTTCATGTGGTTGTTGCATCTTCAACCCAATAGAACACAACTCCATTTAGAACTAGTCCTTGTAAAATTAGGCCTAATGAACACTATCTCTAGAATTTAGTGTTGAGTCTATATTCACATCTAGAAATGGAGTAGAACCTACACGTAAACCTTCTGAATCTACCATGGCAACTGAGCGACTATGTCACGACCCTCATCACAAGGCGTGCCCGTGCCACCTTGGTGAGCAAGGGGGACATTGGGGGTGACGCCCCAAGCCTTGCAAGAGATGAGGTGAGGGGGATTAGGAGTCCCGAGCGATCAGAGCGATGTAGCGCTCTGATCCGGACGAATTTGGGGGCGTGTGATATACGCTTGGAAAGGTCTTGAGAAGACACTTCTAACCGTCCAAAGAACGCGTGATTTGGACTTACGAGTCAAAAGTTATGAGCGTTCAAAGTTGGGGGTGTCCCGGTCGCGCCGGGAGTGCCCTGGCCGCGCCAGGAGTGTCCCGGCCGCGCCGAGAGTGTCCTGAATCTTTGGAGGGCGATATCTATGCGAGTACTTGTCCAAATGGAGCAAGTGAGTAGTCCATCGGCATCCAAGCGTCGCGTAGATGTCGAAAATGGGGTCGCATGTGCGATTTGGATCCCGGACCGCAAAGTTATTCCGGGTGGAAGTTCGGGAGTCCCAAACTAGCGCGAATCGGGAGAAATGGGTGGTCTTCCAAGATGGGGTGCATCTTGGGGGTTTCCGGTGACCTCTAGTTTGGGGGGGGGCTGCCGAATCCCATAGAGAGTACTATGAAGAGGGGTGGTCTCCCTCCTCACTCCCGGATGGTGCCATGGTGAGCCTAAGTGGCCCCGGGTAGTGAGGTTAGTGTTGGAGCCTCACCACCACTCGTGTGTTACCATGGAGTGCTTGTGCATTCCTTGATACCGGTTGGGTGGTGTCCCACTCCACACTAGGCCATGGTGTGAGTCCCGTTTGGTGAGTCCCGAATAGTGAGTCCCGAAATGAGTTGGGTTGGACCTAGTGGGGAGTTGGGTCCCATTCAAGGGCGGTTAGCACCGGTGGGAGTAGTGCCTCACCGGGTGCTTGGACATCAATAGAAGTTCCGCCTCATATCATCAAATGACATGCCCGGTGTCTTGTGGGAGTTAAGTATTGGAAGGAAAGGATTGGGAGTCACGGAGGAATGGGGAACCCCGTGACTTGAGGTGGAACCTAACATTGTGGGTGGGTGACATGTGCAGTGTTAGGAGAGCGTGAACCTTAGTGGCACTAAGGTGTTAAGAGTTTGGAAAGTGAGCTTAAGGTGGTAAGTGTCACTAAGGGGCGCGACAGACTACACTTAATCTCTCAAATGCCCATTTCTTAGAATGCTTTAAAGATGCGATCCTAAATCCTAAGATGACAACAATCCTAAATAGAAAGTACCTTGAAACAAAAGTTCTTGTCAAATTTTCTAGTCCTAAACCATAGAGTATAATCTATAGACTCCTAAACCTAAAACCATCACACTCAAACAACCCTAAACCTTGTAGCATCTCCTTCAAGCATTCCATCAATAACCTGCATATAATTACACTCATCACGTAGCTCCCATGTTATCCTAGACCGTCATATCAGTACATTGCAGAAGCAAAATTGAGAGAACTAATTCAAGAGAAGCGAAAGTGTAACTCTAAAGCTGCCTAATATCAACCGCCACGTAAATCCTAGTTGTCCTAAACCCTAACCGCCCTAAATCCTAATGGTTGCACAAAATAGAACCCCAAAACATTCATTCAACACGGATTTCGAGACTGAAACACTAACAACGACACGAATCACGAGGACGTATCCCATGATGCATACTCCATAACCCCCATGGAGTCATGGACCATGTCCCAACATGTCTACATGATCCATGCATGATCTTACCATCATCGCAATTGTGCAGAAACATTGCATTTGAAACATTACAAAGTTATTGTGGGGGAGTTACTCTGGGGGATAAAAAAGACCAATTGAAGGTGCACCTATATGTCAAGTCGAAGACTCGACCAAGCTAACATGAGTCTAATAGGGCTAGGCTCATTAAACAAAAAGTGAGAAATAGTGAACACCATGTATATGCCACAAGGTATCCACATGTCACTTTCAATAAGATACATACAAGTCATATGTGGAAGGGCATTATGGCTAAGGTGACTTCTTATAGGGCCACTTCAGATGGGCTAAGGGGCAAGTGGACCCTAAACTTGTACAAGGGCATAGGGTGACTTTAGTTGGACAAAGGGTGACTTTGCCCTTTAGGTGAGTCAAGAGCAATTGCAAATGGGCAAACAAAATAAAGCACATGCTTATAGGGGCGCATAGAAAGAGGCAATTAAAGAAAGAAAAAAACCCATCTCCTTCCAAAAAAGCAAAAAAATTGACTACCAAATAGATAAGACCATGTAAATTTATTTTTATTATAATAAAAAAGAGTTATATACACTACTAGAAAATAACATTCAAAATATAAAAAAAAACACAATCTTTTGTTAAAGTGGGTACTCTAACGTTCATTTTCACAATTTTTTTGTTGATTTGAATAGTAAAATAACCAAATCAACAAAAATTTGTAGAATCTTTTGAAATCTTTTGGAATCTTTTGGAAAATAGGAATACAAAATTCAAATTTTTGTAGAATATTGTTTGAATTTAAATTAGATTTTAAATTTGATTAGAATTTTAATTAAATTCAAAATCTAATTCAAATTTGATGCAAATAATTTGATTTTATTCAAGTTTTTAATTTTATAATAATGAAATTGAGTAGTTCAAAATTCAAATAGAATTGTTCAATAGAATTATTCAAATTTGAAATATTTAACTCCTATAATTCTTACATATGTTGAGATCTACCCACAACTACTTCTAAATATTAGAATTCAAAAGTAAGCTAAAATCTTCATATATATTTATTCTTTCAAAAATTTCAACCATAGGATTTTACTTGTAATTAGTTTCATACAATATACCCATTTAAAATTCTAAGATTAAAAACCTCGTCATTTGTACTAAGATTATGATACTTGGATTTTAAAAAATAGTTTTGAATCTTGCCAAATGATTAGATTTCATTTTCAAACTATTTATCCACAAAAGAAAATTTGTTCATTTTGACTTAGAAGAATTTCAAATTAACTTTCATCATTTAGTTTACATTCCAACCACCCAAATGTTGATTTAACTTTGTCCATAACTTCTAGAATTTCTTTTTAACTTAATCATTCACAAATCAGTGTTTTTTAAATTAGTAGACTTTGTTGGTTGTTTTGGCATAGTAGAATAACTTTTTTCAAAAGACTTTGAACAAAGAAGAGTTAAAAAATGAAGTGAAATCTCACCTTTAAAAATCCATTTTCTATTTTGAGTCTCCAATCAAAAGTTATAAACAAAAGTCGAAGAGGGGTTGAAATGAATATTTTTTTGATATTTCAAACATCCTCACTGAATTTTGTCCATAACTTTTCATAGGAAACTGAAAATAGCAAAAAGATTTATGGAGGTGAAATTTAGCTTCATTTTTGAACTTTTCTTAGTTCAAAGTCTTTTGAAAAAAGTTATTCTACTATGCCAAAACAACCACCGAAGTTTGTTGAGTTCATAAACAAAAAAACAATTGAAAAAACTAACTAAATACATTTTTTTCTCATTGAAATCAAATGGACCAATGCATGGTGTATTTAACACGCCTCTACTCCCTCTAGGACCTCAACCAAGAGGTCGAAGGTTCAAACCTTGGAGGTCTTCTCTCACTTGTGAGGTGGTTTGCTTGCATGGTGGGCTACCTAGATGGAAATTTTGTCACTACTTATGTGGCAACCCGTCATATGTTGGCTTCTAATTGGACAATGTTTAAATTGTTTAAATTTTCATTTTTTTGTAGTTGTACAAATCAACAAAAAATCAACAAGAAAATAAAGACTTTTTGGTTAAATAGTATCCAAATCAACAAAAAAAAATCAATATATTTTTGTTGATTTGGGCATTGATTTTTTCTACTAGTGATAGAATTGCTTATTTTGTTTGGATGTGTTTAGGTGTTGTTAAAACATTTTGAGCAATACAGGGAAATACAAGGACACTCTTTTGTTGCAACAAATTCTTGTATGTCCAACTGGTGCAACTTAGTATTTTGTCTTCCAACCATCCACAACTTTGCAAGGCTTTTAGTCGCTCAAAGCAAAAACAATCTCCAGCCATCATTGCTAATCCAATGAACTATATGTAGAAGGAACTATGGTAGAATTCTTATCTTTGGCAAAATTACAATTTATGTAATACCCAAGAGATTGTTTTGACAGGGTCAAGTATTTATTGCACACTTTTCATCCCCAAAACACCAAGTTGGGTTTGTTTGGCATATTCTTAGAGATGCTCTTACCTTACCTATTGTACTTCTTCTAAGTTTAACCCTTGAACGCCGGGTTGGTGGCCATGGAAATCAGCCATTTTGGAACCATGTGACATCATCCACTTAAAAAAAATTAAAAACACTCATTGGGAGTCAAACTACTATAGAAGATCTTCCCTTTCCACCCCTAATTCCGAGGATGAATAGTTGCACTTCTATCCTACACATAAGAATTCCTTATCATTCATTGAACAAAAAATGTCTGCCTTGTCGTTTAGGGGTTAACATCCATCTATTTTTTCCAAAAAAATGAGATATTGTACGTAGGGGTCTACTTCAGCGAAGATGTGTTAAAATTGAATTTCCATGTCAGATTTTCAAGGATCCACGTCACCTCACAGCAACCACAAGACGACATGTGGCATTATTTTACAAAAGTGACATAATTTCTGTCCAATTCGACCCTCACTTACTTACAAGGGTGCTCAAAGCCCCTCGTAAACCCTAAAGTGCTTACAGCCCTGCACAGGAGTTTAGACACCGGCATCGTCCGTAGGCAGGATTCATCAGTTTCGGACTCAATTGGTGAGCTCATGCAAATGTTTTAGGGTTTAAGGGCTCCACGCCCTTCACATTTCTGCAGGGGTTGTAGGGTTTAGCGTGCCTCAGCAAGCAATGGCGGCAGCAATCGTGCGATTGCGGGGTGCTGCTCGCTTGCTGAAGAATGCAAGCAAGACTTCTTCGGCTGGGGCTGTTCTAGGGCGAGGTTTGCCTGGATCGGAGGATTTGGGTGGAATTCCCAGAAGTAGTGGATGTTTGAAGGCGTTCGTGGAGCTTGATGGAGGAGCGAGTAATCGGAATGCTGCTGGATTTGAGGTCCCTTCGCTTCGAGTTTTTTCGTCGGTGAGGAGATTTGCAGCTGTGGCTTCGGTTGGAGAGGGCGAAGAGGAACTTGTGGAGGAGCGTGCAATTGGGGAAGGGGAGGAGAGGCAGGTGGACGAGGGCTTGGCGATGTTCAGTTCGGCGGACAGTCTCGTGAATGTCAACGGGGAAGATGTATTGAAGTACATCACGTTCAGGTAAAATGCGCTTGGGCACTCTACTCTGTTCTCAAACCTAAGAGCTTCTGAGACCCAAGACATTACATGTAATGGGCAACAGTCATGTCATTCATGATGCGGTACAAGGAAAGTAAGGTAGTGGATGTTTTCAATTTTCACGCATTTTAACGAATATGGAGATGTTTGCCTTGATTGGGAGATCATTGTCGAGCTCACTGGAAAGATTACTGTGGTTTCGAAAGCCAAATTCTTTTGAGATCAAATTATTTTCCCTCAATGTATGATGATTTCTTATAGACCAATATTGAAGGGGCAGTGGACGTCCCCATTTCCATTCGATAGATCAGCTGCCATCGACATTTTGCCCTAGTGATGCTTGCACCCAACTTACTAATTGAAGGCCAACCAAGTGTGTTGGTAACAGGATCCGTGTAGGAGGCAGGATTAGGTCCGTAATAGTTTTAGTATCCTCCACCTTACACATGCAACAATTAACCTTGTTGTTTTTTCGAATTGTTTGTAGTGAAGAGGACGTAATGAAATTTTTCGGAGAGGGTTTACCAGGAGGGGTAGTGAAGGAGTTCGAAGCCACGAAATCCAACTCTTTGATGATACGGTCACAAGTATTACAGTTGTGCAACTTTCTGGAGAGGCACGTTACGGGAAAGGACGCTTTCAAGCTGCCTGCCGAAGATGCGAATTGTAAGTGGTCAAAGTTTCCCTAAGTTGAGAATTTTTTTGTCCTTCTGATAAAATGAAATTTGGGTGGTTAGTTTTTATTTTTTTATTTATTTGTTTGTTGATTGTGTTGGACTCCGGATAGTTCTGGCTACGTACCTATTTTGTATAGTCCTCAATGTCGTGGAGCCGAGCAGTAGATTTGACTCCTATGATCGATTTTCGCATTTGTGCAGCTACAAAGCCGAAGAAGCACATTTTGTTAGACGGTCCAGTAGGTAGCGGAAAGAGTGTTGCGTTGGCTATGCTCGTGCAATGGGCCCGGGCCCGAGGGTGGCTTGTATTCTACATCCCGAGTGGGAAGGGTTGGACACACGGAAGTTTGTACTACAGGAACGAAGAAACAGACCTTGTCGAGACTCCCGTGACTGCTCAGATGGCGTTGGAGGTACGTTGGACGATTCGCAGGAAGTCTTCTCTGTGAAACTCTATTCTATGTGTAACTTTTAAACTGTGCTACTTCCTGGTAATTAGAAGTACAATTTTACTGGCACAGCAACCGCGCAGATTGAGTGGTGCAAGCTTAACCAACTCCTGAAGAGCCATGAATTCATGGTTTTAAACGTCAAGCATAATCCAGATGGACCCTTTTTCTCATCACCACAATCAGTGGAGAACATTGCATTTGTTGGTCAAAACATAAATAAAATTGGACTAACGAAAGTCCCCATACGACTTATTCAAAACTCCTTCCAAAACATGAGGCCCAAACGAGCTTCTTGGTCCTCTTGAGATTAAGCTTTGTTTCTGTTCGGTATTCTCTTGTTCATTTTTTTCCGGAAGTCTCTTCATTTTCGTTCGATCGTACTTTTGAGAAGTTGTTCTTTTCTTTACTGTTTCTCATTTTTTTCTTTTTACGCATATACGTGGGAGCTCTTAATTATTTTAATGTTGTGAAATTCGTTGATGTAGGGATTCCTCAAGAGCCACTCGGAGCTCCTAGACACTCTGCCATGCAACGTTCCTGACCCGGTACCGCTGGGCGAAGGAGCAGGTGTGCCTCGCGTCCGTGGTCCGCAGGAATTCACTTTACCTGAGGGAGCTACACTAAAACAATTGGTGGAGAAAGGTCTATCAATGTCTCATGCAGGAGTTGGTACTGTCGTCAGGCTGAGAAAAGAACTCTCTCTTATCAAGGATGTCCCTGTTCTAATTGCTATCGATGATGTAAGTCCACCCTCCCCGGTTTGGGATTACGATACTCGAATAGCGACTTGGTTCCAAACCTTTGTATCCCATTTCTTTGTTGCATGTCTCCTCTTGGTATAGAAGCCTAAACTAGCGGATGAGCCCCGGTTTGGCAAAGAAGTTTGACCCCTATGTGCTAAAATGGCCCCAAGTGGCCGCTTTTATATCTACAGGAGTTCATGGAAGGTCGCAAAATATAACAATTAAAAGGGGAACATTGATAATATGTTTTGATAGTTCCTGTCATTAGTAATGACTTTTCTGAAGTGGACTTTCTAATCTTAGTTCAGGTGCTGAGGGGTCGGCTCTTGCACTAGCCATGTCAAGCCTTATGCCCTCTGCCGGGTACTAATTTTCTCATTAGAAGAAATTCACTGCACTGCTATTTCCTATTAGAGAGGGTGACTAATTTTTGTCTCCTATAAAATAGAAGCCTGCACTAATTTAACGTAGTGTGGCTTCGGTATTTTAGTGACACCGACTAAGAGGATAAATCCGTGTAGTCTTTTGGTCCTCAAGACTTAAGTCCTTGTATTCACTGTCGTACAGCTTTCGGAGAACTTCGGTTCGGCATGAGGACAGAAGTACTATGTGACAAAAGATACCTTGCTGGCAAAAGCTTTGAATTTTGATAAGTGTAAAACTTTCACATATCGGTGGTCAATTACTTGGGACCCGGATCAGGAATCAAATCTGCAAAATTTTCTTCTAACTTCTGTTGTCTGGGTTTTCAGTACAACAGTTGGTTTGTCTACAGCGAGTATGGAGTGAGAGCCAGGAAACCCATACATGCTCATCAACTTGAAATGGTATATGATCACTTCACTTCGCAAGTATCTCTTTTCTCTTTTCATGAGTGTTTTACAATTTTTAATACAACCTATTCAGTTTCAGTCTGTTGAGGCTATGTCGCTTATATCAGACTTTTTTACTGTCGTGACAGGTTCGTGCCTTTCGACCAATAGCAGGATCAAAGGAAATGATGGTCGCCGCATTTTCTCATTCAAATGCCGTAGGAAAACTCCCTTTACACTTACCGGATGTCCCAAAAGGTGTACGATATGAATTTCCTCGGTACCTCCCTGTGGAGGCCAACACCGCTCTTCAGTACTATCACAGGTATGTATCACGGATGCTATCCATAGGGATATTGTATATGAACATGTGGTTTGAACTGGCGCTCTGATCTTTGGTCATTTGTTCAGTTTGTTATATAAGGTAACTGCACCTAATTGCGACACGTTCCTAAATGTGACACTCTAAAATCTTGCCCAATGAGTACATATTGATTTTGATGAATTACACCGCCTTGACATCAGAAATCTTTTCAGTTTTGGATTATCTACCAATTAAACTTCGAACCCTTTTAACTTCTGTATACGCTGTCCAAATGCTGTCCAATTAATGCATTCTTTGTTGAGTTAAAATCCTCTTTGGTTTGCTAATAACAAGAGGATTTTGAAAACCTCACTATGCCAATAAGAGCACCTATTCTCAGCGCCAAAGTGTCACATTTAGGTGTGTTGGCCTTCCGGCATTTATTGACTGTTGGTCTTTTGGGATGCAGTCGGAAATTGACAGTAGAGGAGCCAGGAGACGCAGAATTGATCAGGCTGTACTATGTCACAGGTGGAAATGGGAAAGAAATTAGAACTCTTTCTAGGTTTTTGTGATGGATTTAAAGATCTTCTCAAGCTGATAGAAAAGGGCTGAAATTTTTGTAGCTAAATTGCAAATCACATCTCAGCATGTCATCATACACAGTGAGCAGTCGGGGAGAATAAGTCACCATATGCCGTCCTTTAGCCATTTATCGAAGATTCCAGTGGCATTATTTTTTGTAGATCCACCTCAAGTGGTTGTGTGAGTACTTGACATATTTGAGATTTTCGTAGAAAGTTTGGTGTAGAGATCCATTTTCCATGGGTTGACATGAAAATGGGTTGATCAATCCCACCACTTAAGACTAGAAACATCAGGAGATGATGAGGTCCACAAAAGGTTGGCCTAAATTAGGAAAGTAACCACACATCCTTGTAGTGTATTTTGGCCCTTTCTTGCTATTTGATCTAGATGTGAATTTTAGCCATAAAAATGATGTTTTTTGAATTTGAATTCAATGAATTCAATGAAGCTTAACAAGTGCAGTTTCTAATCAAATTAGAAAAATTAGAAAAATTAGTAAATTTCAATATTTTATAACAATTAGAACTTTGGATTGATAACTATGGTTTTGATGATTTTCTAGTTTAGAGTGACATGGGAACTTTGGTTTATATTCCATACCATAATGTTATATACTAGAATATACACCTATGGTGAAAATTTCAAATTTTTCAAGTGTATTTTGCATTTGATATGAATTTTCTTTATTTTTTTCTTAAGCTAATTGCAGTATTTTCAAATTTTTCCAAAAAATTTGAAATTTTATTATTTGTAGAGGACATATGATTTCGTCTTTGAAAAACAAATATAAATATTTTATTCATGTCTAGTTGCAAAATGGAAGCAATTAGGGTGATGGACAATAGAGCTTGAAATCAATGGTCATTGGCCCATCTTTTTAGGATTAGGTACAAATTTTCGAACTATAGATTTTGAATTTGAATTCTTCTATATGAAAGAAGTGGGAGTCCAAAATCTAGGAAAAAAATTCAATAAAGAGAACATGATTTCCATTAAAAATATTATTATAGAAGTAAATATAAGATAGAAAGAAAAAATTAAATAATTAATAGCTATGTGATGGTATTGAAATACATAAATCCTAGTGCTAAGATTGTTCTAGAAAATGGACTAAAACCTATGGATATATATTTATTTCAGGATTGTAAAAATTGAATTCAAAATCAAACCCAATTCATTATCTTTTTCAAGAAAATGCTCTAAGATAAACCTGCCTATGATAGGAAGAATGATTGTTTTGCCTTGTTACAATTAGCAAAAAAACTTAGGGTTTTTTCCTTACAAAGACAACTATAAGAAAAGAAGAGAGCAATTGAAATTTTATTTTTCTGACAAAGTATGAATTTCTTATGAATTTTTGAAGTGTGATTACCAATTGGCCCCAAAGAGTCTATAGACTATTCCAAAACCACCAAAAAGTGTATGCATGATGGCCATCTTACCACCTAAAGCAATCAAAATATTTCCTAACATAGCCAGAATATGAAGAATTAAGAAAATCACTTGCTTTGATGAATTTACATTGAAAAGCTAGAAGTTCCTAAAATAGGCACTAATAACTCTATTACCATCACCCAAGCCATTGATTTTGGTCACTAACCAACCTAATGTAGTCCTAATCTTATTTATTAGAGAAAGTCTATCATGGGTTGATGTAAGATTCTAATGGGTCATTTCCTAGGTGCATATCATGGATGGTTTATTTGTCTTAGGCAAGTTCACCTTAATTGCTTGCAAACAAGACCCTTCATAATTTTCACACCACGGATCTACGTGGAATAAGTCTAAGTTGTTCATGTAGATATAAATACATTCTATAAGAACTAAAGTTTTAAGAATTTCAATTTTAGGCTAGACTATCTTTACCTTGGATAGGATTATTTTTTCTCCCAAATACCAATTGAAATAGAAATAAAATTCTTAGAAAAGCTCATAAAGTTCTTCTATCTTAAAATAATGATTCAAAAATCACTTCAAAAACTAAAAACACAAAAGCTTCCTAAACTTTCATTTTTCCTACAAGGAGACTTTGGTCCTTGTAAGTTTAAACAAAAATTCTAAAATGTCACTCATAATTATAATTATCCTCAAATTTGAATCCAACACAATAGTAACTAACATCTAGACTATCAGTAAAATTTGAAACCAAAAATTGAAATCATTTCTAAAATTGGTTATGGATTGAATTTTTTTATAGAAGAATTTTGCAAATTTCTACCTTTCAAATCTTGAAAAAATACCATATATATCAACAAACATTTGAACATGTGAAATTATGATTGTATTTGTGACATATTTAACCATTGAATACCAAATCTCAACCATAAACTAGTTGTTGTCTAAAACTAGGCAATTCTTCCAAGCTAGAAAAACTTTTTTCATTATTTTCACTATTTAATGCATGCTAAATTTAGTTATCTTTTGTCTTTTTGTTTTAAATTGAAATTGCTCTAAATGAATAATTTTATAAGAAAATTAGAAGAGTATTTAGCACAATTTCCTTAGTGCAAACAAAATTACAATTAAAAAAATACCAATATTTTTATTTTTTTGCACAAATTAATTGAAATGACCTTTTCAGCTAATCAGAAAATTTTCAAAATTCTATTTTCAATGAATTTCCAAATGAAGTTACTACAAATTTAATATTTTATAATTCTAAAAATGTTTTCTAAAATTTGAACCTCAAAATTATTGTACATCTAAATATCATCTCCAAAAGATTGAAGAAGTCAAATTTTTTAACTTCTTGTATTAGGTTCCATTGACAAGGCTAGTCTTGGTCATTAACATTGGTTGAGAAGACATGGGCATCTTTTTCCTAGAGTTAACTAGACTATATATGTTGTACAAATGGTCAAACAAATTCTCAAGTTTCTATAGATGGAAGAAATCTTATTCCTCTTGAATCTTGTTGCTTGAAAACTTGCATCCTACATTATTTTGGATAAATTCTTCAACCCATATACAACTTATGAGAATAGAATTCAAATCTTTTTAGAATGTTAGGTATATCCATCTAATATTTTAGGGGGCTTCGAGAATTCTTTATATGACTACTTGAAATCTTCAAGTAATTTTTTGTCACTCTTTATACACCACATTTTAGAGCATCAAAGTAATCTCAAGATTTCTCAATGAAATTTATCTAGTGACCCCTAGATCTTTGTGCTAGTATAAATTTTCTTACCACTAAGAAACATAAACACTTTGTACTTTGTACTTCTAATAATAAAAACTTCTTACCATAATAACTTTATTTGGGAATATACTATTATCCAATATTGTACGCAAAAAAAACTAAAACATTCTAACACAAAAGAACTTGCTACGAAAGTCAAATTAGGATTGTAGAATGATTGTGTAGTCCCTTAGCTTTTTAACCCTTTAATGCCAAGAGCATGTTTTGCTTTTTAGGCATAATTCAAAATACATATTATTCAAAGAAACACCATGTCTTAACCCATAAAAGTCAACACAAACATTTAGTGTCCAATGGATGACAAAGAATCTCTCTATGTAAGACAGAACGTCAACTATTCGAATTTTTTTGTAGAAAGGGGAGATCTTCTACAATAGTTTGACCTTCAATGCATATTTTTTATTTTTTTAAAGTGGACGATGTCACACGGTTCCAAAAGGGTTGATTTCCACGGTCACCAATCCTTCCTTCCAAGGATTAACTAAAGATTCAAAAGTTCTTTTAGATGGTCCTAAATAGTGGCCTACTTTGATATACAAGTTTATGCACGAATGAACATTTCAGGATGTTCAGAAATAAATTTCCGGGTATCTTTCTCATGCATCTACAAAAATAATCTCAAATTTGCAAACACAGACACACAAATTATCGAAAACTGACATTTCCTTGGTAGCACCAAGCACGAAATAAAATCCCTGACTAAACTGCCGCTCATAGAAATATATGAGTGAACTTGGGAGCCCAGCCTCATGAGCAAACTGAAGCTGGAAGGGCATACATACCCTTGATTAATTTCTTCTGGAAAGAAGGTTGGACACACTTGCTGGCTGGCCTAGTTGGCCACACTAGAATAAATGAAAATAAATCTGTCAAGAACTAAATCAGAAGAAAACATCACATCACTTTATGCTTCCTTGAAACCAAAGGCCAAAAATCATTGAAGTGGACAACCTCCAGCAGTAGGAAGAAACTTGGCACCCCCCAAATCATCACGGTGCAAAAACGAAGAAAGCAAAAGAGCTGTCATTTATGTTCAAGTATTATCAAGAGCTATGAATCATTTGTGTTCCAAAACAATTCAACCATTAATCTAATATGCTCACCTGAAACCCAGAATGCTGCATTGCCTTCTGCAATGATAATTGCAATTTCGGGCAGGAGGGATATCAACTGGCACTCACTGGGATTGATGTAAAAGAATGTGATATCAAATAATTCTAATATTGCTGCGACACGAAATAACCGAACGCGCTCTTGCGCAACGAAAAGGCTTGATTGATTCTAGCACACGTTCTTTGAGTGTACGCATACTCCTCCATCCTTGAAGTCCTTCAAACAGAGTTCTAAGTGGCGCAGGATCAAGGTCATCGTTGGAACAGCTTGTCAAGAAATGAAAACAAAGATGTTGATCCCGAGTTGGGAATAATAAGGTTTTAGCGAAGGCGTCGTGTGCTGCTCCATGTCCTCCATGCTCCTACTCAATTCAATCGCGACCATGGGCATAAAATTCTAGAGCAGTGTTGCCCGCCCACCTTTTTCACTGTAGCTGCACTATGGTTGGCAATAACTATGTTCCCCAAAAGTATATGGCTGAGTACCAGCGCCATCCTTGTTCAACTCCAAATGTAGGATCTCTGCCAAAGAACGAGATCTCACGCATCTTGGATACCCCAATTCTTCGTCGAATTCGCATTCCTGTCGGAAGCTCGTCTCAAGAACGGAATCGAATGAACCTCCTCAGCCCCATCCTCAAGAAAAATTCAGACAATCGACCTTCGCATGCTTAGAGTGCAAAGCCTTGCAGCCACGTTTCGTTTTTCCCTTTCTCGAAGTTCTGTTTCTTCAAAAACTCCAGATACTCTCCCCACGTGAAACTTTTGTACCTCCGTTTGTGATCTGTTTCCACCAGCTGCTGTGGAGCGGAGATCAGGGTCTCAAGCGGAGGCGCATAGAAGAACACGAGTGACAGACGGGGCAACTTCTCATTCAGCACCGCCCTGTGCTCCACGCTCTTGAACCTTCCATTCGTCCACGCCTGCAGACTATCCCCCACATTCACCACAAACGCCCCACGTCGAGGCTTAACAGTAATCCACTTCCCGTCCTTGCACACCTGCAATCCGCCCACTTGGCATTGATGGAGAAGCGTCAGCGTGTAGGGATCCGTGTGGGTGCCCAAACCAAGAGTGCGATCAGGGGTGGGACACGCGGGATAGTAATTCAAGCGCGCCATAGACTGACAGGGATTCATGAACTGGGCGAACGTCTCGGAATCCAAGCCCAACCCGAGTGCACAAAGCTCCAGAGTCAGCTTGGCTAAGCTTTCGGCGCCCGTGCAGAAAGCTTCCACTGCGGAATTGAAATCGTGAAATGCTTGACCCTCGAGTAGCCGCAGCGCTTGCTCCCGAAGATTGGACTGCGGCGACCAGCTGCATTGGAAGCGCTCGATCCAAGGTCGGCCCGCGTACTTGAACCCCGCGGTGTTCAACCCATATCCGAAGACATTGCTGGAATTCGCAGTCTCCAGAGTCTGAGCTCGCAGCTTAAGCTCCAGGGGCTGCTCGAAGAAGCGTCGGGTTTGCTCCTGGACGGCGTCCAAATCGGAGATGGGGATGCCGTGGTTGACGAGCTGGAAAAAACCCCAATCCGTGCACGCGGTGGCGATCCGAGTGGCCACTTTGAGCTTCGTCTCGGGATTTCCGTCGTGAAGGCAGGAGAGGTCGATGACGGGAAGCTCCCGGTCTCGGCGGTAGTCGTTGTGGGGAATGGTGGGACGGTCCTCCTCGGGCCAGATGAAATCGGCTAAGTCTTGGGAGCCTTGGCTTAGCAGGGATTGCAAGGAACCCTGCGCCGCGGGGGTGATGGACGCCGCGCGGATGAGCGAAAACGGATGATCCGCCATGGCTACAGCAACCAAGACCTCCCTAGAAAAGGATCACTGAAAAAAACAGGAAATCAAGAATCAGAGAGATAGTCCTGAGAAATCTTCAAACGCAGGATCCTTCCGGCACGTCCTCAGAGGTGTGCTACGAGCGGTGACCTTTCACGGTCCCTGCAACATTTGCTTCAAACCCATCACCCTGGCACAGCACTCCCAAGTGCTCCCAACAGTGATTGCTACAGTAAATCTCCAGGCCATCACCGCTTCTGGGAAACGGAGCTCCAAGCGGCAGAATTTAGATTCTCATAGCGTTCAGTTCACACAGCAGGCCCAACTGAAAGCGAAATTATTCCCTTCACACGCAACCACCCTAGCAGCAGCAATCAAATCACATCAAAGAAAGAAGAACGCGTGTCCCCACCCCACTTCACAATTCTCAGCTACTACTTACACTGTATCCGGTCCATGGCAATCACATCTCGCGGTTCCTAATCTGATCGAGCATTCACTGAATGTCCGTGCTCCGCCCAGCACCATTAAGGGACCAGCTGCCACATTCCAGGAAATTGTTGATCAGGGGCTCCGACCAAGTTTATTAATGCGACGCCGCCATCGCCAGAGTCGGTATCCCAGTTTTATTTGTTACCGAGATCCCACTTGCAACCCACATGGTTCCACTTGGTACAAGTTGACCTGAAAGAAGAAGCTCTAGCAGCAGCAATCAAACCACATCAAAGGTTTCGGTCATAGATTCTACATGGTACTACGACAATATACGAATTTATGATGCCAGGGGATGGACGCTCTGAGTTCACACGGTCAGGAGACGAAGCTAGACGGACTGTATTACTGCAGTACCAACATCGCTGCAGGAGAGATAAGAGAACATAGAAGCTCGAAAGAAAATTGAGCTGCAGTAGCAGGCAGACGATCTGTCTACTGTACAAGTTTGGAGTGCTTGAGACTCTTCAGTTTGGTAGCCGGAGAATGATGACGACGAGAATAGAAGCATCGAGTTGATGGCGGTCCTGGCGCCACGTGGTGACCCGCCTCGTCACTTTGCTATGGAACCTAACAAACAGTATCCGGCGCAACGGCTCCCATAGGTTCCCCTTGCTGCGGCTAGCCTGGCTTTTCCGCTCATTAGGGCCCCGTGACCATTTCCTGCATCGTTTTCACGCATCAGTCGTGCTTTTCCAGAAAGCATTACTTGACTGAGTGCTCGTTCCAATTGCCAGGCATCGAATGAAAGCTCAACCGAAAGGAAGGAAGAGTGCGCTTCCGATACTCGAACACGGAACAGGCGTAACAATACGACGTGACACTTGAGTCAGCAGCTTCACGCAAACATCGCAAAACATTAATAAAAGTTCCACTTGGAGGTTCGAATGCCGCGACGTGAACTCACAACCTTCGGGATATGGTATTGGCAGGTTTGAAAACATGCAGGTCGAAGCACCAGGCTTAGGCAGGGAAACTGACACACTGAAATTGGATGTTATTGTCTCCAACACAGCTTTAAAGATAATCACACTAAAGTTTAGAAAATTTTAGTGATCATACAAATCGACTTCCAGCTCGGTTCACAAGAAGCACGCCCATGAACAGACACATAAAATCGGAAATCTTAGCTACGGATATTGGCGAATCTGAACGTTTTCCTGAACAAATCCTTCTCACTTGTAACAGGTTGTCCCGTTGCGCCTTCATGAAAGTAATTGCTACTACTAAAAACTTCATAGCAGTGTCAGCCAAAGGAAGGCACTTGAGTTGGACGAAGTGTAAGTTTACCGACTAAAACTGCCACGAGTAGCTTAATGGGAATCTTCATTCGATGGGTAAGTTAATCTCCACTTTGGACATATCGCCTGTTCGCGAACATTCTGATACAGAACCTGCATAAAGTATGCAACTCAAGTCATTCAGTGTATTACCAGGAGAATGATCTAATCAAAGACAATCTGAGACAAACAAGTAGGAACAGCAACATAGAAATCATGCGAGTCTGCGTTGGCTATGTATCAAACTCACCACTTTCTGATCATCACCTCCTGTGCAAATAAATTGATCCTTAGGTGATACAGCGACCTGCATTCAATCAATTAGCAAAATATTCAGTACAACGCCATCCAAATTTCGGTACTAGGTAACATATTGCTCCATTGCAGAAGACCAGCTCTTGCTTGCATTGGAACCTTGTAAAATCAATTCCACCAGATGCTGAGACCAAGTACGCACCGTATTTACACAACGCGCATGACTCTTAAAATGCTGCACGCATGGCTGTCCTAGGGTTGGATCCCACATTGTTACGCTGCAATGAAGCAGATGGAGTCAGAAGTAGAATGTAAAATGTAAAAATCGATGCAAATAAAGAGAAAATGACTCAACCAGTCATCCATCTTAAGCTAAACTACACATCGGGAGACCAACTAAAAACATGGACAAATCGGTAGGGCGAACAACTGACTGCACAAACTGCAAACAGAAAATTAAGTGTAGGAAAGAAAATAACGCTAACTAACTCTCTAGGCAGTATCGAAACTGGAATTTGCGTTCTTATTTCGTACTCATTAAAACAAGAGCAGTCATTCATGCCCACCTTCCAGATCCACTTGCTGTAATCAGAATGGCTTCACCTTGAAACCATTTAGCATCATTCACACCTTGATCTCCAACGTCAACAACCCTAACCATTTGAGAAAACACACCTCATTAAGTATTAGACTTCGGAAAATTAAATAAAAGAAGACGCAGGAATACTTAGGACTCGTCAGGTTATGCTCTCGTAAATATTGGTGATCTCTAATCACAAGTACAGAGCACATTCCAGACTCATATGAACGGCATGTCAGCTGAATTGTGTGTTGCATACTACAAACGATTGAAAAGAGAAAGACGGATAGTTCAAACAGATAGGCTAGGACATAAGCATGTCAAAAAAACATGAGTATTACCTTAGAGCTAATCAGGAGATATTTTCATGATAATAAACATGTAGTGTATGGTAATAAACAGGCATGATCAAGAGTCGCTAATAATACCCAGGCACTTGAAAGGAATTCTCTGAAGTCGGCATGGGATTCCCATGGCTAAGCTGGTGAAGAGCTTTGAAGGCCCTGCCATGAGCCACTGTTGGAGGGCGTTCCACACATTTTGGTCCGGTCTCCAAAGGCATCATCCTCGTATCCCAAACGAAGGTGCAATTGCCAGTGCACGAGGCTTGAAAATAGGTGTCACAAGCACTAAAGGAAACTGAAGTAACCTGCCAAATAACACAATTCCAACCCAGATAACTTCAGGCGATAATCATGCAAATTGAAAACTCTGGAAGATGAGCGCAGCCAGGCCAGCACCAACTACGAGTCCCTATGAAGCGAGCTCTGATTGAAAAACGCACTGTATAATAATTGTGAAGAAGATTGCAAACAACAATAAACCAAAGAGCTTACCTCCCAAGTTGAGCTTAAAGATAATCGAGATATTGCACCACTAGTCCTAATGTCGTATAAACCAACGCTTCCATCTCCAGAACCTGGGAATAAAATTCCATATAATACAAAATTCATGGATATTTTTATAAATCTGAGATTCCGAAGTCATAAGATCGCTTTCAAGGGACCTCAAAGCTCGAAAGATTCGCAATATGACAAGTATACCCATATGAAATGCTTAATAATGCAAACGCTCAACTCGAGCTGTAGCTGGTACATTTACATCCTAATCTTTTATGATTTCTGCGTGACCCCACCGACAAGAATAAATAATCAACTATGCATCAAGATTGTCAATGAGGAAAATAATGGACATTCAGACTCACCTGTGATTATGGTAGATCCAGAACTACTGACATCCAAGCACGTGATATACTGCAAAAGCATTCCACGTCATCAGCTGTCAAATCCAAACAATCATCCACTGGAATTATTTTTTTAAATCACTTCCCTCAACTCTGAATCTAGAATACGTTTATAGCATACGAGTATAGCAAACCAACACCACAAAACATGCTGAAGTACGCTAACTACCGAATGTTTACATTGCCATTAAAAGCTTTAAGACCATCAATGTCATACTCACTGTATCATGAGCAGGGAAAGTAGAAACATTAATACAGGCATCTATGTCCCAAATCTGCACAATCGCCGGTTTGCCATTCGGAGAGTCACTTCCACAGATCAGAAGCCTGTCACTGCTAAACTTCAATGCGTCCATTGAGAGGAGGTTTGATTCTTGCCGCCTGTCACCAAAGCATAACGTATAAAGAAAATCTTATAATAAGGAGGAAAGGCTATTATCCAGATTTCTTTTATAGATTACCTCGGAAACGATATGAAAAAAGACACTCTGTGTATGTTATCTAGAGCAGTTCAAGCCTCGACATATGTTAAGAATGCCAGTATGGGTAATCAATTGAAATCAAAGGAGACTACAGTCGGGACCAACCTGTAACAGGCATTGAGATCAGATGACATTTCTCCGCTTCGTACATTCCAAAGCAAAATTTTATAATCACCGTCTCCACCGGCGGTTGCAACAAGACCTAGCGTGACAGCATCCTCAGTCAGTTAGGAATTATTAACTACAGCTCAGATCACAACTAAAAACTGGGCAGGTGACAACCACCAAAAATATTAGCGTGAACGGAGATGAGTCAGCAGGAATGTCCAACCAAAACTTATCTATTACATGGTGCAAAAAATGTATCACATTGAAGAATTAAAATCATACATGGTTGAAATTGGTTGACGCTCAAGGCATGAATTTTCTTGACGTGGCCGGAAGTGTCATGTTCTGATCGAGACCCCAAAGTATGCAAGCATGCACCTGACGCTGCATCCCAAACCTGCAATAGAGGGAGGAGCAGCAATTTAGTTCAACAAGGCCACCAGCATGCTTTATCTTCATTACTAATGCTCGTGCAGTAAGTTTTGAGAATGCGGAAAATGTAGGGTTACTACGATAACATGAGAAATTTTAGCGCTGTGATGTACCTTAACAATATTGCTGGCACACGAAACAACGCTAGCTCCATTTGAAGCAAACTCAACTGCCTGGATCTGGAAGAATTTTAAAACGACGTTCATAGTGAATACCAGTGACGGTGACATTGAAGCGTGAAGAAATATATGACGCAGACAAATTGCAAAGCAAACGAGACTGACGAGCAAGAAGGACAATGAATATCTGCGCAAGGTTCTTCTTCATGCTTCCTTTTTCAGTAATTTCATTTTAAATTGAGCTCAAAGACAATTGCAGAGCGAGGAAGGTGTTTTCAGCCAAAAGACCTGGGTATTAAGACCAGTCAGCGGTTTCCCACGCCCATTCTCAAGATCATATAGCAATAATTCATTCGGTGGCTGCATATTCAACAATTCTCATTATTAGAACTAGGTAATAGCACCAAGTAAAACGCAATGTAAATAAATCGAAGCAATCAAATCTTATCAGTGCAGAACACAATAGCATCAAAGGCGACCGCTTACAACCTAAGCTCCATCAGCCCTAGAACTGGAATCGATGAAATCCTCAAAGACCAAGTATAGGACATACCTCATTGCAACTGACAACCAACAGCGGATCCCCACCAGGATGAAATCTTACATCAAGAACTTTTTGGACACCTTGCTGAAAATCACAGTAAAATCAATCCAGAAACGCAACTACTGTGAGATGTTGCAAAAACTAGGTAACGATGCTAGGCCTCAATAAACCCTGAGAAATAGGCTTCGTGAATAGAATATGTAATATTTGTGTCAGCAAGGTTAGGGTCGAGACTCAATAAAACAAGCCTACCGGAGAATTCGAGCAGAAACTATACAAGACGCATTAACTGCAAGTTGGAAACATTAACAATTAAACATTAAACTCCAATTGCAACACAAATTCATGCAATCTGGAGAGAGATATTAACTCACATCCATTCGAGTACCACCCAAAGGATGAGCTACGGCACTACTGGAGGTGTAAGCACACCAAGTAGTCTTCCAAGTTGAATACGCTCGCTTCTGTATCCAGTTTGTAGGTCCCAAATATTGTTTGTCAAGAGAGTCCCAACCTACAAAACATCATCGGAGTTAGTTACACTTCAAGTAGATCTAGAGAAAATGAGTACTTCATACTTCAGGGACACAATAAGGAAATCAAACAAATGACATGAACTACCCATGATAAATTATTTCTTGAGTACACTAGTTGAAACCCTCTTAGAAGGGATGTTGAAAGATATACATGACCCACCTGCTCACGATGGTCGTCAACTGCAACATCCATTTGCAATAGCGCATTAAGACGACAGCCATTAGGCAGTGTTTTCATTTTTCATCGATCATTTTTCATTTTTCATTTTTTCATTTTTCCCTGAGGTGGATCCAAGAGTTTGGGTGAAGCTATCAATTCTGAAAAATATTGCATAATATTTCATTACTTTGTTAGCTACAATACAGTTTCTAGCAATTTACAAAAACTTTTCATTGTAATCTCGCTGAATCATTTTCCTCCTTAAATTTCCTAGCTAGAGCAAAACAAATTGTCGAAATTTGGCAACATTTAAAAAAAAGAAAGGAGCACTGCATTAGAGTTGGTAACATTCTAACCATTAAGCGCAGTCTTCCAACTCTTTCCACGCCTTCCAATTTCCCTCGGTCGGTATGCACCTGACCCAGAATTTGCACCCTGCTCGCGTTCTATCAAAAATTCGACCACACTGGGTGTAGCATTTTCCTTCCCTGCAATTAGGCCTTCATCAAATACAAATTTAGAGAGAGGCGATTCTCAAAAACAAAGAATTCCAGTGAAGCGAAGAAGCTATTGGCAATGGCTACAGATAAATCTGTGGTCGATCTGGAGTTACGTGGTCACTCATAAATTACAGTAGTACCTGTTGGTGCCTCACAATAAGCCCACGCTTTTGCTGTGTCTGACCCTACCCGGCTCTTCCTGCCAGACCTGGCTCCAAGATCTGCTTTACTGAGGCCATTGAATATGATAGGCTGCTTCTTGGAATTGGAAATTACATCTTTCAACCGCATCTCTAGACTCAATATCCTGTACCAGAACATAACCCACTTCCAGAATTCTTATTACAACACAATCCATAGTCTGAGAAAATCAGAAAAGCATGTCTCCTGGTCTGTCCTTGATGAGGACACAACCAAACTTCACGTTTTACAGAAGGTACAAACTGGAATTCTGGAACACGGTAGAGCACCATCCAGAAAACCAAAAGGTCTAGAGAAGCTTCAGCATAAATTGCAAATACTCAGTAAATTCGCCACTCTTGAGGATTATAGCAATTTAAGATGCGAACAAGAGTTATTGAGATGAAAAAAAAGAAAAAGAAAAAAGAAAACATTCACAACGCACTCCTCAATCAATTGAACTCAGGATATTTCCAATTTTGCAGAATAGAAAAAGTGCAAACCCTTATGCTCGGCAAGCCAAGTCCACATGTTTGACACAGTTTATGCCTGAGATGCATATTTTGTCGCTTCTCGTTGTGGTATTTTCTTACTCCAGAATATGTAAAATTATTACAGAACGTATCCATCTAGACCAGTTTCCCAGGTTTAAACATCACAATTTACACTGGACATATACATGCATGAGTGCAGAAATAGATGCCGGTGACAGATATTCGCATGTTCAGCGAACACATTACTTCATATATAGAGCTTCTCACCAACTTTCTGAAGATATATGAAAGAGAATCACATCAAGAAGGATGTGGTAAAGGACCCAAGATGCAATTTAATGCCTTGGAGGGCTACAAAAACTATGTATTTACTCACACTTCGAACTTACAGTACAGTTCTGAAAACCTACAATTCAAATTTGGTGAGAGTATCCATTTTATCCAATGGCTCCGGATTTGACTCTCTCTCTCTTTCATGAGTTTGAACACGCTTATCTGGATCATCTGAGTACCAAAAACACCAACAACATCACAGGAGAGGGTTCAGGATCTAAAGAACATATGAATAAAGTCAATCGGTAGCAAGCACTGAGTGTGCCTATCTTCAAACATTTTAATAGTCTCAACCAATTATTCGAAGATCTTTCTCGATGTAAATGATCTGAATCATGAAGGCCACAACAATGTAATGCACTCAAATTCACGAAGGAAGTGAGAGAATAACCACTAGCAGTCAACCCACCCACCCACCCACCCCAGAAGCTCTTCCCTCTGCATACCCTATAGTAAGGATGACCTTGCCTGGAGTGTAGAAATCACGTTGCCGTTTATTTCTCGTAGGGTACGGGCTAGCACTTAGCCGTTGCTCATGATTCGCCGCCGCATCGATTTCTACCTGGTAAATGCAAAAGATACATCCATAACACAATCAGTAGGTGACAGAGCCCGGAGATACCTAATCAGTTCATCAGACGAGGGGTGCTCACGTTCCACTGAAAATAGAACTGCAGGCCATGGCTCCAATACTAAACAATACTATACTGGAATACTCCAATAATAAACATTATGGGGTGACAATTGTTGGAAAATAGGTAGTATTTTATAACAGTAAATCGTTTCAGATTAGGGACGTAGTGATCTACCTCAGAGTCCGTCTTCTTGACGTCTAGAACCTTTCGCCAATGATCCCTCCACGTTTCTGGATCAAGGACACTCCCCTCATCTGTGCCACAGAAGCATTACAAAATTGAGGAAAATATCACATAAACAAAAGACTTATTTCCAGATTAACACTTGAATTCCTCCTCATAACGTTCTTTCCACACTACTAACTCATCATAGGCTGGAGTTAGAGTTTTAAACTTTCATGGTGAAAGAGTATCTCTTCAACTCATAAATGGAATTGCATAAACAAAATTTTAACTTGACCAAAAATGTGAAGCAAAATTCCCCGGACAAGATTATGTGAGACCTAATCGTAGGACAAAACCTCCTGTGAAGATCGAGTTGCACTGGAATGCATCGCCAGGGCCTCACCTTCTCCATGTTCAAACTTGGTACTTGTTGACGCGGCTAACTGCTGGTTCCATGGACGCTGGTAAAGATCTTGATGTCCGTTTCGTGAGCTTTCGATGATAGCTTTGGAGGCAAGTTGTCCATTTGAGTTTTCTGCGTCATGAATAAGACGGGGAGGTCGCATGGGCCGGGAGACTCGATTCTGGAAAAGTGAAATTTTAATAATTACTTACACGAATGATCCCTTCAGGTCCGACGTATGCAACAAGATTTTAAAAGGATCGATTTCTTAAGAAAAAAAACACGAAAACAAAAAGCTGAACTAGAAGTCTCGATAATGAGGGAAGCCTTCAAGAAACTATGAAGAATTCTGAATGAACTTGCAACCACCAAAGAGCGTGAGGATTCAGGGAGGCCCTAAACGAAACACGTAAACTGCGTCGTAATGAACTAGAAATAAAGAAGAAAACTTCAGATTAAGAAATACCTTTTTAGTCTCCACTTTGTTGTGGTACTGACCGAATATCAATCTCTGATGGCACTTTTGGGCATAGGCAACAAAAACCCCATTCGTATGATGCTGGCGAATCTCTGCAGCATACTCTGGGTTACTGTCAAGCCACGCAATGACCTCCGATGCTTCCACAATTTCTGTTCGATTCAATGATTGCAGCCACAACCACACAGGCTTCCATTTCTTGGACACGGGCTTTCCACGACCAGGTTCTCCGTTCCGATCCCTTCTACGCTTCTTCCTTCTACCAAGATACAAACCAGATGATGTTTCACCGTTCATTGCAGCTATGTATCTGCAAAACACTCAACAATTGGTCAAGTGAAACTGAATAAAATCCACTAGCAAAAAGACGCGCCGAGAAATTCAAGCATTCAAGATACTAAGCCATACATCAGGCACCTCTATGTTAGAGAAATAAAGAGCTTATCAAACGAAATAAAAATCAAATGATAAAGAGAATGTAACCTATAGCCCAGACAATCGCGCAAATGCAGAAACTAATAGCGGAATAAAAAAACGTGACCTAGAGTTGCACACTGACCAGAAGAAAGTCGCAAGTCTGGAAAACCTACAGAGAAGCATAGCATAAACCAAGCCCTGTAGGAACACAGACTGTGTTTCTATCAGTCCTTTAAAAATCTAGCAACAAAAACAGTCTAACATCTCTTGCAATTCCCTCTGGAAATTACATTTCAGCGACCCACATTACCGACCACAGTATCTAATGATAACCAGGCGGTTACAATAAAGTAATCCTATAAAAAGCATTCCACATCGTTTATATGATATTTACAACAGTTCCTTTCGTGTACACTATCACGCGAACTTCCCCTAACTTACCACGTGTGGAACCGTCGGAGGACAAAATACAGTGACCAGAAACAACCGAGTACACATCGTTAAGAAAGTCTTCCCTCCGAAATCCTCAGCAAATCCACATACAGAAAAATGAAAAACAGAGACTTGAACCGAATGATTTAGACGCACCGTCAACTGAGCCGGATGCAGCAATACGTCTGGAATTCCAAGGGAGCTTGCACTTCAAGTTTATACTCACCACCCTCGAACTAGATTACTCATCGCAAGGTTCAACCGCAATCGGAACTAACTTAGAAAAAGGATGCGGGGCAATGCAGAAAGGAGAATCTCGTCACGATCTCGTCGAAGGAGACTGAAGCTATGGAACGAAGAATTTAATAATCAGGGTATGGTGGCTGGAGGTCCGCCATAGACACCAAGGTCCACACTCCCAGCTCTGTTTCCGATGCTTTATTCAGGGAGAGAGACGAAGTTCCCAAGTCCTCCGTTCCCGAACGTTCCCGAACGTTCTCTGGGTTCCTTACTCTTAATTATTATTGTCCTAAATATATTATTATTGAATTTAAAGATCTCTTAATTTTAGGCATTTCAAAAGATTGTTCCTTAAATATTGATGAATATTTTCTAAGAAAAACATAATGTCGTGGAGTTCCTACTTCTTCTTTTTTTAATTTAGTTCTTTAAATTTATGTATTGCCTTCATTATAATATAATGTATTTATGAAGTTAGACCTCTATTATTGCTTGGTCACACGTCACTTTCATTGTTCAACAATTTTTTTACTTGAACTATGCTTTCACTTGAGCTATTCAATGGTAAATTTATTTTGTCTTGCTTAAAACTTACGCTACATAAGAATAGAAAGATAAGGCTCTTTAATTCGTGTACATAAGATGTGAACAAAGAAATCAGTACAAGCTTGTCTTAATTGCAAAAGACTATGAATAGAAAGTTGTGTGTAAAGCACACCTCTTTTGAATTCATTGTCATTGTAAGGTAAGTGCAGGGAGTTACAACCTCTTTTGAGGGGATAGTGACAAATTGGGTACATGATTTTCCAAAGGGGAATACATAGCATTGTCCCATTGGTTATTAAGCTTTTACAAAATTTCTAAAAAGGATATATGCATAATTTTCACATTGGTTGTAAGACTTTTGAACAAACTTTAAAGCAATCTCCTTGTGCGAAATGAATTTATGAATTCAACATATGAGACCTACTCCAACCACCCATATTTGTATTCCTGAGAACTTAGGAAACTTGCAAACTATATGGGATATACATGTATTTTTTGCTTGTGAATACATATGTATTTTGTATCCATATTATATGAGCATATTCATATCCATATCTTGTAGTCTAAAATCATATCCATATCACATAACCATATCAATATTTTGTATTTGTATTCTATACCCATATTCTATATCCAAATTTGGATGGCTAAGATCATTTCATCCAAAGGCATTAACAACTCTGATTTTTTCATAAGATTGACGGCAAATAGAGGGGGTAGGGTTCTTGAACTCAAATCAACAACTCTTGCTCTTTTCAAGGGATGGAAGGGAGGAATTGAAATACAAACATCATGTTTGCCTCTTTTGAAGGGATAGTAAGAGACTATGCACTATAAGAAAACCATATTTTAGGTGACATAGCTCAATTTTTTGGAATTGATTTTTTTTATGTCCAATGCAACAAACCCATGTTTTTATGTCAAATAAAGCGTTACATTGGTGTTTTTCTTGACATACAAACATGGGGCTGTTGCATTGGACATCAAAAAAATCCATTCCAAAAAATTGAGCTGCATCACCTAAAACATGATTTTCTTCTAAAACACAACTTTCTTCTAAAACACGGCTTTCTTCTAGTGATGGCTTTATGAGAAAATCATATATGAAAAATTGATAGGGTACATGTGTCATTCAACCATTGGTGGATAAATTTTTCCAAAAAATCTAAAAGGGGTACACATGTCATTGTGCCATTGGTTGAAAAAATGAGACATGTGCTTTATATAATTCATATATATATAAATTCATATGCATTATGTATGTATTATTCATACTATCCATATTCTATATTATGTATTCCATATATGTATCCCAAAGCATCGATGGCCCAAATTATTTCTCACAATGGTCATCAATAGCGATGGTTTATTTTTTTAATTGGAGATCAACAACATTGGAGAGGAGGGGGGGGGATTTTATTGAATTGAGATCAACAACTCTATATTTTTCCGAAGAGGGTGGAGGAGAAATTGAAACATAAACACTTGTTTGCCTCTTTTTGCCTCACTATCATTGTCATTGTAGCATGATGGCCAATGTCCATGTAAGATGTGAATAGAAAAGTGCAGCCTTGTCTCAACTTAATTCCTAATCGACTCAAGAGCCCTTTTGGATTTTTGAGAACTCAAGTATGCCGTATTAACTTCATAATTTGGAATTTTTGCAAGAAATTTCTTAGATAATTTATGTTAATTTATTGCAAAATTTAGAGGGATTTTTTGGATTTCAATGTCAAAGCAAGTGGCAAAAAATATATTCTAAGAAAAGATAAATTGATTTGATTTGATCTTTAGATTGATACATACTCAAAAACATTTGAATCTTTCACTTCCAAATAGTGAGATGAAAATTATAAGGAGTTTTATTTTGAAGTCAATGAAGGTAGAAAAAAATATGTGAAATTGTTTTTGGAACTCAATTTTGAAAATTTCCTAATTAAAACAAAAACACATGGGAAATGTTGGTTACTAGAACATTCTTACCATTAGGATTTTCAAATCTCAATATCTTGTCAAAATTCTTAGTGGCTTAGAATTTTCTTTCATTTAGTAATTAGTACCACCTTCAACTTCATAATTTTTTGGAAGATGTATATGAAATTTTTTTTGGTTAAATTTTTTTTCATGTATTCTCAATTCATTTTCAAACATATTGACTAGAATGCAAAAGAATTTTTCTCTAATAATGTTGAAAGGCAAAACTTTACCTTTTGAAAAGACTACAAAACCCTACATTTTGGAATTTAGGTACACTAAACTTACAATCGCTGTGATGTTCACTCTAAAATTTTGGGAAGACGTATTTGAACAATTTAACTAAAGAATACTATATTTAGATTTTTAAATACAAAAATAGATGAAGATTTTAGTCTTGCTTTGCAGACGAGTATTTTGATATTTAGATCCTCCAAACATCGAAGAACTTAAGGGGATTGAAGAAGATGTGAAATGTTGGTACAACTCGTTCTTTCAAGCATTAGATAACCTCTATACTCATTCAAACTTGACTATCTTTCAACACATTATAATATTTTTACCCCTAAAGGAGCCTTTGTCCTTTGCGGGGACAAATGGGAGTTTGGGTAGGCTCATTTGAGCTCAATTTTTTTTTTTTAATTTAATATTTTTCTACGACAAGAAAAAGCATTAGCTTAACCCCTAAGGGACCGGGGGGATACAAGAGAAATTATCAAAAACTGAAGATTTTAGTATGTTATTCAAAAATGAAAATTGAAACATTTTCTTAAACTTCAATTGTATAAAACTAAATGAAAGTTTTTTATTAGAGTGTGAAAAAAATTTCATCCCATTTGATAGCACAAATTGAAAGATTATAACATTTCAAATAAGAAATAAAACTTTTTTTCATTCCTATGAAATAGGGTTAGCAAACTTCAGGGACTTTTGGTAGTAAAATTTTGCACTACACAGAAATGAGGATTTTGACCATTCTTAAGTATATGGTGTTAGGTTCACTTTTGAAAAATTTTACAAGATAATATAGAGTCTAACTTACTCTAAGTCACCCTACAATGCAAGGACATGAAGTGAATTGGCAATAGACTAGAGTCTTTTTTTGATGATTTCATGTACAACGAGGAAACTTTTTATTTGAAATCCGAATGGTGAAAAGTTAAAGACAAACATTTGGAATATGTGAAAATAATTTCAAGAATTTTGACTTTATAGATTGCAAGATAATGAGGCTTGAAGTTAGAAGAAAATGTTTTTTCTTCAAATGGCCCCAAAATAGCTAACAATGTTTGACTTCTCTTAGAATTTGATTTGAGGACTAAAACTTTTTTTGGGACAATTGTATGCCATATTTTATTATTTACATACAAGCCAAATTTCAAAAGTTGATAAGTTGTTTTGCAAAAATTCCCCAAAGATTCTAAATTGCTTGAGCTATCCAAAAGTTTAGGGCAACATTACTTTTTATCTGGGCTCCGAATTGGAAAATAAATTTAGTTTTTCAACAAGGTGATACATGTCATATTGTTTCTAAATTTCATGAACATTTGACCAAAAATGACTTTGTAGGAACCTACCCGAGATTTCTTGCATATGTTGAATGAACACTTGGTTCTATAGGGATTGATGGGAATGTAATTTTCATTTCAATTGTTGCCTAGTAGCAAAAGTTATGCCACTATAAATTCATTTTTTAATTTTTTGGGAAATAAAATGAAACTACAAAAACTTGAAATAATAAAAAAAAAATGCAAGAGATATTATTTTTGGTCTCTATGGATAGTTTTGTTCCATTTCATGTGGATAAATGATGAGAAGGTTATAGAACATCTAAGTGCTTTGAAGGCAACCAAAGCATCTTCTTAAAAAAATAACATCTAGGATTTGTTATTTATCTCAACTTTTACATCTTTTTCCTAAAAAATGCCACAAGATTAAGTATGATTTTTAGAACAATTTCAACTTTAGAATTAGTGTCTTTTAGTTCCATCTTAGAGCTATTAATGATTTAGTTTTTCCTCAATCCTAAGCTTGCTTGTATTTTTTTTTAAATTCAAGAATACAAATCATGTTCTATTTTGGAGAATTTTTATTTTAGGTTCTCCACTCAATTTTTCATGATAATTTTTTTTCAATTCAAACTTTGTAGTCCAAGAATTTTAGCTTAAGAAGATTCAAAGTCTTATAACCTAATCAAGCAAGGTGCAAAACAACTTGTCTTTTTAACTTTAAACAAAAATCTCTTGCAATCTATGCAATCAAAGATTCTAAAACTTAGTCCACACATTCTTATACTAATCTAGTACAAGATCCCATTGTTAGATATGCAAAAAACATATTGTCCAATTTTTTTTCATTCTTTGCTTAGAAATGGAAATTTTGAGTGTTTTTTCATTCAAGAAATGGGTCGTGGTGCATCAAGGGTTATCCCCTACAAAAATTGATCCATTGTAAAATGGTCAAATTCCCTCTTTGAGTTAAATTTAGCCTTTTAAATGGTTTTCAAAAAATAATCATATTTTTTTTTACTTAAAACTCTGAATTCTATATCCGTTTGATAAATTTCAATTTGTTTCATGAATTGTAATTGTTATCATTTGTGTTGCAAAATATGAACATAAATGAGTAAAATAGAAAAAACAATCTAAATTATTTGAAATTTTCTCAAGAGGTATAAGTAGCAATGGAGATTAGTGTGAAAAAATTCCAATTGGTTATTTTATTTTTTACACCGAAAACAACCACAACAAAGACCTTAAAGTAAAATACAACCATCAAACCAAATTTATCCTTTTATTTAAATGATGTGTAAAATTTTGATATTTTTTGTTAGTGGAAAAATGAATTTTCTATTTATTCTATATTTTCCAATAAATTTGATGGAAAAATCAAATTTGTGTGATTTTTTAATTCTAATTGTGGAAAGAAAATTATATCAATTAGGATATATATATTAGAATAATTTGCAATTTTTACCATAAAGGAAGGGTAGAATGAAAAATATAATTTTATGATTTAAATTTAAAATATATTTTAAGAAAAGAAAATATGAATGAAAAACACAACATATTGTGTTATTGTGATTCTAATACATGGAATAGATACAAAACTTTATCAAGCTTCATTTTCTTAGTTGAAATCAAATTTAAAAAATAGTTTGTTTTGAAATTTGCAATTGAGGTTGACCAAGGTGCATCCACTTTGAAGATACTTGGACTTTTAGGGGTTAAACCATCTTTGTTATATTTAAGCAAGATGTAAATAGAAGGATATTAATTAGTTTGTCTACTTAAGAGTCAAATGAATCTTAATTAACCCCTAAATACTCTAACATCCACTTTTTAGAGGATGAAAATATTGAAACTCATGTTTCATCCTCATTACTACTTGGATGAAAGTCATCCTAATTTGTAAAGATACTTTCTCAAGCAATTGTCCTATATATCTAATGGTTAGATTTGGTGTTCCTAGAATACATATTTACAAATTATTTTATTTTCTAAAATTGCAAATATACCAGTATATCAAGTGGTTGACCAAGCAAAAATCACATCAACTCTAGTTCAAAACTAGATTTGCAAAAATGAGGTCCTAGATGTGAAGAACACAAAAATTTCAAAAAATCATCATGTCGAGAGAACCTCATTTCATATTCATTCCATCAAATTGTACTCAAAAAATGATAATACATTGCTTGTAATCAAATTTAGAATGCATTTTGAAATTTTCCTTCCAAAATTTATAAAAAAATGTTGGTGATGGCATGGGTGAATCTAATTGTACGGATACATGTAATCCAAACTGACATTCTACAACTTTTATTTGTATACCAATTTCGAAATATTCTTCCAAATAGCACTTTATAATGATTTTTCCCAAATTATCAATTTTGGAAGACTCCAGACGTTTAGGGGTTTATTTTTCAACCTTGCATTCTTCAAAAACTATATTAGATATGCTCATTATTATCACAATGACAATGATCATTGTCCAAAGTTAGTTTCACCAAAATAAAAGGAAAGAAAAGAAACATTTGAAAATACTTCAATAATTATAGTGGATTCAATATCAACACTTCCAATTGTGTAAAATATGAAGCAAACCTATTTTGCCCTTTTCAATCCTATTTCAACTCAATTGATTCATTGTACCACTATGGTGATTAATTTATCAAAAAATTTATTCTATGATATACAATCACTAGAAGAAATTTGCGTTAATCTAGTTAATGTATTTTTGTTAAATATGACATAATTGTGTTAGAATAACCCAGACTTACATAGTAGTGACTATAATAATAATATTGAAATTGTGTTATTTTCAAGACAATGATGTCAAATTTAACAAAAACACATTAGCTATATTAATACAAATTTCTTCTAATGAATATTGTTTGGGACCTTGGTCAATGCATGCTAGCTAATTTAAAATCACTATATTATGATCCAATATGGAAACTTCCATTGCCATATGCAAATGCATCACTTCAATATTTTTTTGCTTGTATTAAATGAAAAGAAGCACTATAAGAACATTCCAAAGGTCATTGAATTGGAAAGGTAACAACAATGGATACATCCAATACAAGGTAACCCAGCCCATGACATGCTAACTCTCTAATGCAAGACACCTACAAAACCACCCATTAAGGTCTTCTATCAATCCATGGCAGACTTTATCTAGTAAATGAGATTAGGACTTCATTAGGTAGGTTAATGGCCAAAATCAATGCTTTGAGTGATGATGGAGTTATTAGTGACTAGTTTATGAACTTTTTGCTTTCTAGTGTAGATTGATTACAAGAACTAACTTTTTTATTCCTTTATGTCATACCTATGTTAGAAAACCTTGCATCCATGTTAGGAAATATTGTTATTGCTTTAGGTGGTTTGATGATCACTATGGGTGCACTTTTTGATAGTTTGGATAGTCTAGAGATTGTTTTGGGCTAACTAGACATCACACTTCAAAAATTCATAACAAATGCATACTTTGTCAAAAAGAAATTCCATTGCTCTCTCCATTTTTCATGTTTGTCTTAATATAGGAAAAAAATTTAAATTTTTTCAAAAATGTCAACAAGGCAAACAAGTCATTCTCCCTAAAATAGATTTGTTTACGTTATATATATATAAACTGAATTTTGTGAATATCTAAATATCAAGTTATTATTATTATTATTATTATTATTATTATTATTATTATTATTATTATTCACCTACTCAACTATATCACTATATCACTATATCATAATTGACATTTTGAGATGGTAATAAATATATTCAAAATATAGTAGACATATACATGTAGTTTTTAAGTATTAGAGAAATTAAAATTTTACTCAATTTATCTTGATCTTAATAGTGAAGTAGATATCAAGAAGCTTCATTCTATTGCAAATAGTTGAGTCCAATGATTTAGAAACAATATCAATATCCAATATCAAGTTGAACAATAGGTTTTAAAAATGACACTAAACAAAATACACCACACAATGATTTGATATCTACAATTAGGATGCACGAAAATCTTTCAAATTAATATTTTCAAAATTTGTAATGAAAAAAACTTAGCTTGATTTTTTTGATCACAAAAATAGAATTGGCCTCAAATACTACAAAATTCTATGCGCAAAAACTTCTTCGAGTGGGTATTTCCCAAGAAGCACTTTGCTTCTTAAACGATCAAGTTACTTTCCTATTTATAGGGTTACATTATTTTGACTCATTGATCTTAATGGTATTATTTTGTTTTTTGGGAGGTCAATATCTCCCCCAAACCAATTTTGTTGTAGCCTAATTATAAAATGAATTTTAACAACAAAGACTTTACTAATTCAAAAAGATTAAAGTGTCGTAGACTCAAAATTTACGAATTCTTTTGCCTCCAACCAATTGAGTAAACAAATTATGTTATAATCATTAAATATAAAAAAAGTCTTGTGTGAAGGTCAAAGTTTCTTTCATAAACCTAGATGTTTGATTTTTGTTAGTTGTGTCATAAACGAGGGTTGATATTATGTGAGCATAGGAGTGTGAGTCCATGAGCCTAGAATACTATACTATAGAAACCATCTATGATTATATAGTATATATGTTACAAATACCCATATTATAGGTGTTTATGATACATACACCTTCTATAGTGAGTGGTATCTATATTATAGGTACCTATAATGTAGGCTCAATGCTCACAAGCTCGCATTCTTGGGCTCACATACTAGCACTGTTGTGTCATAAACTACTACATTCAAAAAGAATTTATGGATTTTGATTCCAAAGTTAAATCTATATGATTTAGTTTTTTATTACCGTCTCAATAGGAAATGCACTAGCAAAACCTTTTTTATTAATTAATTTTGTTATTACCATCTCATTGTGAGAGATTTGCATTTGCTAATGACATAATAATTGAAAAATAATTAAAAATTTCAATTTACAACATACCCACTTTCAAAAAATTTATACAAATATAAAATAACTTTGGAAAGATTGGCTAAAATTTTGAGATTTTAACCCCTAAGGCACCAAAATCTAGTGTTTGCAAAACTTTGAAGGTAAATAAAACCTAACTAAGTTGCTATTATTAGTTGTTTGTATTTTAAAGAACTTCTTTTTGAAGTCTAGTTTAAGCATCAAAAATCCAATCTTGAAAATCATTGATTATGATTTTTCTATTCAAGATTTTTTGCAAGGATGCCCATTGCAATCTTGACCTCCCATAGTGTTGAAGGCTCTTGGAAATGAGCTTCAAATACACTAGATCTTGGAGGAAAAAGCACATTAGAAATTCATTTGAAAAATTGTAGAGTAGATTTTGAGAAACCACAAATTGATTGGGATTATGCATGTTAGGCCCTTTAACCTCATATTTTTTTGATGAACAACTTTTTAGATTTGACTAGTGAAAAGAGGATCGAAATTTTTTCATAGTTTTTACACCCTCATGATCAAACATTATAATCTTTCAATGTGTAAGTGATATTGTTATTTTTTCTTTTCCTATGTGATCTCTAACATGTCTAGTTTGAATTTGTACGGTCACAATTCAAAAGAAATTGACAAAGCTTGTCAAAATGTTGGCTTTTTATTCAATTTAGAGCAAATTCCTAGAAGCTCAAAGATTCTATACATTCTCATTCAGATCCTTAAGATCTTGATTTGATTGATATAGAATGAAAATTGGCATGTTTTTATAAAATATAAATGGGATATATATATATATATATACTTTTAGATATTTGAATTGAGCATATAATAATTCTCATACTTTTCGTCTGTCACTATAGAACTCAATTTTATTTTTAAATTAAAAAATTTCTAATGTATTTTTTCTCATAATTATTTTATAAAATTTTCAGATAAATTTGAAAATCCAACCATACAAATGGAAAATCTCAATTCTTCACAACAATTGTTTCTTACAATTCCAATGAAATTTTTTTGTTAAAAATCACCTTTACTTGCACCTTTAGTTTTGATTAAAAAAAATACATAAGCATTTAGAGGTTAAGATACCCTTTCATTGGTGAGAATGCACCTTTAGGAGATAAGTCACGCATCATGATCCTTCTAGAATATTTCTATAATATCTCATCAATGAGGAAGTCCACAAAATCATGTGTGTCTTTTGATAATTTATTGGATTGCATCAATGAACAAAAAAGAACAACAATCACTATTGTAATTCACAAAGGTATGAGGAAGAGATTTTTGTAAACTTTGAACTAGTGAAAACCATAATTAGGCCATGAAAAAGAACAAAACAAGCTAGTTGACAAGTCTACAAACTATGAACTTACAAATCTAATGGCCAAAATTAATGCACTTAAGTATTATTGAAGCAATCATCACAATATCTTTCAATAGGTGATGCACTCTATAAGCATTGGAATCTAGAAACACTATAATACTAAGATATTACAACCCCAATTTCAAAGCACCCACTTAACTTATACTCATGGGCATCTAACATACAACCAAAGTAGATGAAAAGTACTCTAGGCCCTTCCAAATATTTTCCAAACAATGTTAATTTAATATCTTAAATTTTGAGTATTTTTGTTTGTAGAACAAACAAGGTAGAGGCTTCATTTATCGCATTAAAATAACATAACAATGCAACTCATCCCTTCAAAGTACCTATTGGGTGGAGTAAATACACAATAAAATTCCCACCCCCTCAACCCAACCCTTGTAACTTCCTTATTAGGGACATAGTTCTTAGAGACTCAAAAGATAGAATGTCTATTCTAAGTACAAATTTAAGTTGAAATAGACCCCATCTAGAGTCAAATTTGCTAACCTTGGAAGGTTGTTGAGGACAATAAGTGTCTAATGAATGACTTTCTATAGAAACATAGAATGCACCTAGTATTGTTTCAAAAATTGAATCATTTTTTACTGAGTGCCTATCACCAAGGCAACGTCCTTCTAAGGCTAATGTATTTCTTAGACAAGTCTAAACCTCGAGGATGTGAATCTTGGTTCCTTGCCAAGCTTCTTAACCCCTAAAAGGACCAACATGCATTTTTTGGCTACATAGCAATTTTGGGTAGGCATGTGTGACTAGAGATTTCTATATTTTTGACCCAAATTTTAATAGAAGGTGGGGCCAAGGAATATCTTTCATCATCACTAAATTTCATGACATTTGGAAATACGAGTAAAAAGTTATGGCCTAATATGTAACTTTTTTTTATAAATGGGCAGTCCGGGCAGATTAAAAAAATCACTTTTTTCTGAAACAAAAATTTGAAATTGGCTTTCAAGAGTTATATACATGTAGAAAACTTTGAATCATTCCATTTTGGTCAATGAATCAAAAGTTATGAGGATTTTTTGTTTGTGGGCAATTATGGATTTTCTACTTTAAAATAAACATTAAACTCTATTATCTTATTCAATTTTCCATATTTTTGGAAAAAAATAAAATCATAGGATGTAGATTGTTTATTACAACATTGCCACCATTTGGATTGTCATTTTTCAATTCCATAATTAAATTCTTAACATTTTAGTATTTTGAATCATTCTCTACTATTGTCTACTTACTATTTTTTTCCTATATGTTGCACATTTCCAAATGATCTGAAATTTTTCAAGAATGTGGCCAACTTGTCTAGGAAAAAGAATCCAAAGAAGCACCACCATTTTGGAAATTTTTTCGTAGAAAAGTGAGCTTGTGAAGTGCAGCTGCCCTAATTTTTCAGGGCCAAAAAAATGATTTCGGTGAATTTGAATGCTTTTTTCTAGCAATTCACTTGGTGGAAATTTCTGAAAGTTTTACCGCATGTTCTCAAGTCAGCATAATACAAGATCTCCCGGTTACATGTGTCAAAAAAAGTTTTTTTTTCAAAAATTTGGTACTTGTACTAAAAATGGCAGTTTAGGAGCATTTTTAGAGAAAACAGTCATTGAACTTCAAGGATTAACCATACTCGCATAATCACATCCAAATGACCTTGAACACATATTCATGCTTCACTCTATTGTATGTGACTAGAAACAATGCAAAATGATTTCTAGCAATCCAGATGCACCAATGTGTTATCCTCCTAAGCAACAACCAAACACGTTTAACCTTGTAAAGAAGTTGAGATTGAAAAGTAGCCAATGGATGACTTTTGAGATCATTGTAGAAATGAAGAATGCACCTATTGGTTCAATAATCAATTTTGGTGACTATCTTAGTCATGGGGACCGGGTCTTTTACAGATTAACAAATGTCTCGGCGAGGGGCCAGTTTTGCTCCTCCAAATTTAGGGATTGTCCCAACATTCTCAGTGGAAGGAATACCTGACAACCAACATAGAGTAGAAAATTGTGTGTTATCAAGCATTGTAAATTAGTTTGAAGTCATGGCAAAAGGTATATTGCTAGAGGGATATATCTTTCATCCAAGGGAGGTTGGAGCACTTTCCATGATTGGAGTATTTTGATGACTACTTTGGTCATGGGGGGGCGCATCTTTCTAAAGTTCAATGTGCAAGTTTGTGGACTGATGGGTGTTTGAGTAGATGTTGTCTTCATCTTCAGTTTTGACAAAAATAGGTATCTCTAAGTGGCTATGTGTCCTATGTAAATCCTCTACTAGATGAAATACTATCCTCTACCAATGAAAATAGTTGTTATCTTTTTTGTTTCCTAGTCTAAACCAAGTCTCAATCATTGGAAGAAAATTGTGTTTGTTGCAATCAACAAAAGTTAGTTGACATTTTTCGATAACTGTGTTCATTGCAACACAATTTTCTAAAAATTGTGTTGCATTCAATTTCGTTTACAAAAAATGTCAACTAGCTTTCGTTGACTATAACACAATTTTCTTCTAGTAAATGGATGACATCAAATATCACATGGTGTGTAGCAGATTCAACTCCTACATTGAGAAGACCTCATACATTTAGTGAGAACGTCTACGGTATCCATGGAGTGCAACATGGAAGTAGGAGTTGTCGTAGGAAAATCACTTCACTATGGCTATGCACAAAATCCATTGTACAAAAGCATCACCACTTGCATGTGTAGTTGCGCATTTGTGTCTCTTGTAGAAGGATGATCATGCGCGCCGAACTTTGTTTTGTCAAGATCCACAACGCCAAGGGATGAGCACTTCATAACCTTGGATGATCTAGCTATGTGTGGACTTTTTGAAAAGTAGTTGTTGGCTATTGATACAACGACATGCATTTCATTTTACACATACAATTTAGCAAACCCATTTTCATTTTTCATTTCAAAGATCCTGACCTTTGTTGTTTTTCATTGAAAATGATCTAATGTTTGTAGCCAAGTTGGCCCCCTATTTTGTTGTTTGCAACTTTTTTCACTCACCCCACATTTTGTCACTATATTAAGGAATAAAATGAGACAGGGTTGACAAAAGTGATAGACTACTATACTTGGGCTCAACCATGAATGGTTTTATGATGATTTTTTTAGATTACAATTTTTATTAGGGACGTATGGGATCTCGCAATCAAAGGAACCAAACTGATCTCTATTTTGGCTAGTGTCAAGTATTGTTGTTTGACTTGTGGACAAGCACTATGGTGAACCCCATTTTCATTCCGGAGATCTATACCTCTATCGCTTCTCACTCATCAGAGGTTGAACATGATCTAATGTTAGTAGCCAAGTCGGACCCATGTTCTCTTGTATGTGACTTTTTTCACTCACCCCATGTTTTGTTGCTATTTTAGGGAATGAAAAGCAACAAGGTTTGCAATAGTGAAGGGGGCCAAGTACTATACATCTATTAAAGATTCAAGGCAACAATTAATTGTAACATTGAATAATTGGACTCGTTTCGCAAAAATGTAGACAACACACACAATATGATCGTTGACGATTGATGATGGGCTTCCATTGATTTGAGTCATGAATGAATCCAAAGAAGTACCACAATTTTTGGACATTTTTCATACAAATGTGACCTTTATGAAGTGCAATTGCCTTGTTTTTCACAGAGACCCCAAAAGGATTTTTATCAATTCAAATGCTAATATCTTGCAATCCATATGGTGGAAGTTTCTGAAATTTTTCCCACATCTTATCAAACCAACGTACTACAAGATCCCATGGTTAAATTTGTCAAAAAAATGTTTCTTTTTCCTAAAATTTGATATTTGTCCTAGAAATGGCAATCTTGAGCATTTTTGGTGAAAACATTGTCAAGGAACTTCCTAGGGGTTAAATATGTTGTGCTTTTGTCTTGCAAGTTCATCTTCATACACTGAATTGAGACTTTCCTTAATGCTGACTTGTACAAGATTAGTAGGCTTTTAAACTCCTTCAAATGACCACAAAATTAAGAAGAGGTGAAAATTTTGATGTGCAGGATCTATGTGGATGATTGTATGGATGCACCTAAACTAACCAAAAAGATCAGACTTCTACTAAGATAGACCAACCCATTTCCGCCAGCTTCCTATAACCACCATCCTATTTTTGTCCCCATCTCCACCATAAAACTCACCTAAACCCAATTGCTTTTCTAACAATTTCAATGCATTAATTCCAACTTAGGTAACCTATCAGTCTTTGATTGGTGGATACTCAAGTACTAATAAGTACTTGGAATGGTGGTTATAGGTTTAGAATAGGACGTTTATGACTCTAGTCTAGTGGTGGTTTCGTAATTTTAGGGCAAACCACTTAAAAAATTCATAGAAATTACAATTTTTATTGGAAAATTATAATTTCACTTGGGTTTGATTCATGAAACATGCGCACACCTCTGAAAAATATGTGACCCTCCTGAAGTTGGTCCTAATATACTCAGATTGTGAATCAGGGTGGTAATAGGTTGGTCTACCTTAGTCCTTGGTTGTTCCAATTTTTGTCTTTATCAACCATCAGATAATCATCCAAATAGGGGATTTTGTAACATAATTTCCTTCAACAATTCTTGCTTTTCACGTGATTTACTGAAACTTGACAACTGAGAATTAATTGGGCAGCAATACAGACTCATTGGGCAGAGAGGAAAACATTCTCTTCTGTTAAAGTTAATGCTTAGCATAATTGAGGATTAAACATGGATTTAAATGTGGATAGGATGAAATATATATATATTTAGTTGCTGCCATGCAGCAGAAACATCAATTCATGGCAGTTTTGATGTGGTTGAATACATATAACTGACATCAAAGCCTTCGTGTGTAAAAGACAATAATAATTGTTGAAGATACATAATTACTAACATTCAAAATGTAGTGCTTTGAATTTGAGGTGAATTTTTCAGCTAGCTAGGCATTAGCATTCTATTTTTTAAGGACCAAAAACTATATATGGATGTACTGATGAACATGCAAGTGTCTCTAATCTTGAGCTGGGCACCTTTGGTATGTTTCTCTCACTGAACTTTTTGTATCTTGCACAGCTGGGCTTTTTTTTTTTCTGTCTTTTTGGTGCCAGATTGCACCCAAAAAATAATAATTTGGCTAGAAAATGGCAACAAATCATAAAGTTTTTTGCCAGAAAATCTCCAATGCAAAAAAACATCTTTGATGAAATGATCAGATTGTGGATGAAAATAGAATCATGAACATGTAATGTGTGTTAATGTAATATTTTCTATTCAATATGTGGATGAATGTTGAAATATGGAGCACCATTATCACACTTTGTATAGCCACTTTGGCACTTCATAAAAAATGAAAACAAAAACAAAATATGGTGGGTTCAGGGTTTTCTCATACACTGTAACTAAGCTTACTTAGCCCTGAAACGTCGGGTTGGTGAGCGCGGAAACCAACCCTTTTGGAACTATATGACATCATCTACTTTAAAAAAATCAAAAATATTCATTGGGAGTCAAACTATTGTAGAAGATCTCCCCTTTCCACCCCTAATTCCAAGGATGAATAGTTACATTTCTGTCCTACACAAGAGAATTCTTTGTCATTCATTGGACAAAAAACGTCTGTTGTGTTGTTTATGGGTTATTGACTGTCTCATTTGTTCATCAAATATGCTTCAACAGCAACAGGCATGCAATAGTACATAGACAAGAACAAAAAAAGAGCTATGGTATTCTAACTTTCCAAGAGATGCAAACCAGGAATAAATTATAACAATTGAACAATGAAACTTGACTCAGAGGCAAGTGAGCACCAGGGCTTGACTTATATGGTAGAACCTCCCATGACCAACCAAGACCCATGGTCAATATGTAGGTAAGGTAGGAGGTTCATAAAGCGCCCATCTAAGAGTTGAAACTGAATTTTGGGGAGGTGAAACTTATTGAAATAATTTTCAGTAAATTTTTCTTGAAAGACAAGAGGAATTGACATCTAACCCAAGTCGTTTCATATTTTTTGGAGCTTTATAGAATTAGTTATGAATTTTTGAAGTCGAAGTGGCATAGGGCTCTAAAACCGCACACCTCCTCAAATGTACAATGTTGATACATCCCTGTAAAGATGAAAAAACCCCATGTACACACAGTGTACATTTGAGGAGGTATGTGGTTTTAAAGCCTGTGCAGATTTCGAGCCTCCTACCTTAATGGGAAATTCAACAGAGAGATGACAGATATTAACCATTAGTTTTCTGGTTTCCAACTATCTTCTAGCCATAACTGTTATGACACATGTGCTTCGTTTTCAGAGCCAAATTAGTCTTTAGATGAGCAGTGATGGAAGAATCTATATATTGGAGATGGGAGCAGGTCAACTTTTGGCTTCTGAAATTCTTAACAATTTGAGTTTAAGGAAAAAAATTATGAAAATTTGATAACGTCCATCATTTCTATTTCTCTACACGGCAAAAATTTAACAATGCCTTCTACTACTCCAGATCATGCACCAAATGCTTAAGTGGCTGGTTATGGGCGGTTCTACTATATATGGACAACCAGGGCTGTTGTTATTTTGGCGAAATTTCGCCAGATCTGTCAGAATCTGACCTCTCTAGCTTTGTCCCTCCCAAAACTGGCTTGTGTAGTGAGGCCAACAGAGGGGACACTGGTCCCAAAAGAAAAGCCCTGTGGACAACGTGTACAATTTATGACCACGGCAGGAACATTCACTGGATTTCTCTGGGCATTTCATGTCAGGATTGGGCATCCCCAGTAATGGAATTCTAATATCCTAATAGAAAACTTACTTGCTTTCTGTAATAGCACCACCCGGTTAGACACTACCAACATTTTCTCCATATATTTGCACTTGTTTGCACTCAGTATGCAAACGGGGATGAAAAGAGAGCCTTGTTTGTTGCACACGAATCCTAGCCATAGCTTGAATGGTCGGAACACATTGACAATTCATACAAGAGGTGAAGAACTAATTGAAGTGATCGGTCTATTCCTCGTCCACTGGAATTTCGCAAATCTTCCAGGCCTTGTTGTTCTTGCATTTTTTTTTTGCTTTGGGCCTTCTTCCTTGCCTCCTTGCAAATGCTCCTTGCAAATGCTCACATGTGTGGAGTGAGATTCCCGTGGCATTTGGAACCTCAAGTTTTGGAACGTAGAGGCCAATACCTACATTTGATCATCTCCATGTTTGGTGAGATCATAAAGAAGCTTGCACATCACATGCATGCAAAAATGGCGAGTGCAATGAACGAAACTCTTCCCTTCCACAACTCCATGCTTCATCAAGTGTTGAAGCACATGGAGGCCCTTTGTGGAGGGTCGCCGTCATTAGATGGTTGGCTTGGAATTTCCAAAGCATGGTCACAAGGATGCCGATGCCCATGATGTCAGAATTGGGTATGAAGACATGGTGGAAGGTGGCCTTATGGTTGGTCTTGAGTACACACTCCAAAAGGAAGGAGAGGCATTGGTTGCTTTTCGAACCCACTGCTCTTGCAAAAAATCTTGAGGAAAGTAGTTGGTGTGTTTCCCCCCTTGTTGAGTCCCCCTTATTGATCCAAGAGTGCATCGAGGTCCGTGGCCCTTGATTTAGAGAGAAAAGCAAAAGAAATGACCACAAGGAATTGAAGCCATAAGAAATGACCTCAAGGAGTTGAAGAGGAAATAGAAAAGAATAGAGGTTGGAAAGCCCTTAGAGCCTAAGCAACCAATGACAATGTAAAAGTAAAGGCAACCATTGATTAGAGATTTCCAACTAATCATAAATATTATAAAAGTAATGGCAACTATTAGTTAGACATTTTGACCAATCATAGTTAATGTAAAAGTAATAGTAACTACTAGTTAGACATTTTGAACCAATTAGAAGTAATGTAAAAGTAATGTCAACTATTAGTTATAGACATTTTGAATCAATCATAGTTAATGTAAAAGTCATGATAATTACTAGTTAAATATTTTCATAATTAATGTACAAAAGTGATGGTACCGATTGGTTAGATCAATTAAACATTTAATCCTTTCACATTTCACTTTTTACTTGTTTTTACTAGGGTTTTTTCTTTTTTCTTTTTTTCATTTTTATAACTCCTATTGTGCTTTCTAATTTTTCCAATTTGATTCTAATTTTTTTTCATTTAACTCACTTTAGAGAGCAGAAGAAACTTTTGAAAGAAACAAAACAGATGAAAGAGGTGATGGTGAGAAAATCTGACACATCATGAGGCTTGTTTGTGTTTCATAGATTGGTTGCTTTCCATTGCAAATGGATTGTTGCAAGTTCTCTACTAGACTCTTGAATTTCGACAATGGTCAACATTAGATAATTTAATTGGTATGCAATATGCAATATTGCAAGAAGTGATAGGGCATACGAAATGAAGGCAAGTATGGTTGTGGCACACGCTCACTCAACTCGTATTAAAAGTGGGAAGTCATCTCTTTTTTTGATTTTTTTTTGTTTTAATTCAGTCTTTAATTTGTGTGAGGTGACTTATTGCATACCCAATCATTTAGGCTCTTAACAATTTGACTATGGTAGTTCAAAATTTGTTTAGATTGTTTTGTATGATTGTCATCTTCACTTACAATTGCAAATATTTCTGTAGACACAAATGCCCTTCATGATGTTAGCTTCAGGTGTTGCTTGCCAAGTATGTAGGAAAGCCGGCAACTATGGTTTATGGAATTTAGATTCATAGCCCTAGCTATGCTCTGCTTGTTTGCTTTTTCTGGTGAGATCTCCAGAAATGTGCATCCCTTGGTCACATTCTTGGTCCCTTTAGAGAGTCCTTTGTGAGGAGGGGTGCATAGACTTTGTTTCGTGGTGTTCCAACTCATGGCAAAAAAGAAATTGAAGTTTGAAGTTTTTTATAATTAAAAAATGAGAAAATTACTATTGCTTTTATTATACCATGGCAACAATATAGGGTACAACAATACACTATTATATTAGCATTTCATTAAAGCATTCTCCAAAGGAACTTTCGAATTCATATGACTTTATTTAACCCCTAAAGGACCATTTGTCCCTTTGAGAGACAAATGGAAGTTCAAGTAGGTTTCTATGATCTCAATTTTTGGCAAAATTTTTTTTTAAAAATTTGGAAGATAGAAAAATTCATTAGTTTTCTATGAATATATGTATATAATTTTAATCAGTTCCTTCAAGCAAAAGTTATGTAGCTTATTCCACAATAAGCTTCTTTTGTAGTTTGTCGGGAAGCTAAACAAAACCACAAATACTTGAAATTTAAAGAATTTGTTTGTAGAAGATAATATCTTGTCTATATGAAAATGTTTGTTTTGTTTCCCAAATTGTCAACACAATTCTTCAATATGAAAAATTAGAAATTAGAAATTTGTAGTACTAAAATTTTAAGTTAAAAAAGATTCCAAGTCTAAAAATCCAATCAAATAAAGTCTAAAAGATCATGCTAGTTGAATCTAGGTAGTGAGGGGTTGAAAGAGTTGGTATCTTGTGGTCTGAGGCATTTTTCGAACATCTTAGGACAAAAAAGAATCAAAGATTGAAGATCGAGGAATCCATATCTCAAAATAAGGATATGACATAGTAGAACTTATAATGAACCACACTCTAAAGTAATAAACCTCTCTAAATTAGTATTGATTATTAATTGCTAGTCCCAACTTGGGCTACATACAAATGTCATGAATGCAAATGGCCCTCCCTCAATGTAATAACCTCTCTTATGTAATGTGTCGGACTATGCCCAAACCAACTCTTCATAGAAGTTTTAATGTACTAATTGAGATTCTCTACGAGCTAAAGATATTAGGCAGGCACATCAAAATGTGTCAAGTGCCTAAAAGTGCCACTTAACCCCTAAAGGAAGGACCAAGGTGGATTTTTTGGCAACATAGAAATTTTGGGGAGGTACGTGTGACTAGAGATTTTCATGTTTTTGGACCAAATTTTAGTAGAAGGTGTGGATGAGGAATATCTTTCATGTGCACTAAATTTCAGGACATTTGGAAATATGAGTCAAAAGTTATGGCCTAAAATGTAGTTTGTTTCTCAACTTGAGCTAACCAGGTAGATTTGGAAAAATCTTTTTTTCAAAAATAAAAATTTGAAATTGGTTTTTTAGATTCATCTTTCTATTTACTATTTTTTCCCTATATGTTGCACAATTCGAAATGATATGAAAATTTTCAAGCATGTAGCCAACTTGACTTGAAGAATGAATCTAAAGAAGCACCAGCATTTTGGACATTTTTTTCATACAAATGTGACCTTGTGAAGTGCAGCTGCCCAGATTTTCACAGGGCAAAAAAAAAGATTTTTGTCACTTCAAATGCTCATATCTTGCAATCTACATAGTGGAAATTTCTGAAATTTTTTCCACATCTTCTCAATCTAGCATAGTACAAGATCCTACGGTTATATGTGTCCAGAAATGATAGTTTTCAAAAATTTGGTACTTGTGTTAGAAATGGCAGTTTTTTGAGAGTTTCTGATTACAACATAGTCACGGAACTTTAGGGGTTAACAGATGCTCTCATTATGTGCTTCTCCTACATCAATTACCTATTGCTAAAGAAACAATTTTAGAGTACCTCCCAAAAAAACTTTGATCCCTCTTGACTTCTGTGTACAATATTCAAACAGTATCCAAATGATGCATTCTTTGGTGCATTGAAATCTTCTTTCATTTGCCATTTAGAATACTCCGTATAATTTTTGGGTGAGTGTAATAATAGGAACCGAGCACAGTAGAAGTGTCGCTATTAGGAGATCTTCTCTTATGGAGCGACAGTTAGAATTCAAGAACATCTCCGACAGATATTTACAGTAGTCATATAATCTTGCTGGGGTCCAAGGAGAGGGGAAGAGACTGCAAATACACATTCCATGAGATCGAAGACTTGGCAAATGCGAAAAAAAGAAGTTCCAAGGATAAAAACTTCAACCATGAGAGAACAATTGCCCCACGCTCATCTGTGTAATTTGATATTCAATTTATCAGATTCCAATCAAATCAGATCAGAGACTCATAACCTTCGCATCCTAGTTTATGAGAACCTCCAATTACAGTAAAATCTATCTGTTGTCTTCCTAGGATTCTGTAATTCATCCTGCACAATGTGCCAGATATGTCGTCAAACAGTGCACTTCACAGATGAGCCTGTCCGACTGGAGAAGGCAGCACATCCCTGCATAAAAGTGAAAGCCGTTAGCCGAGAAACATGTGAAGCCATTAACCTAAATTGTGAAGTGCTACACTACCGTCCAGGGGCTCCCCAAAAGATAGATAACCTCCGCTGAAAAAGTAAAAGAAATTTACATCAAACATCACCGGGATGAAAAGCTGAAAGATTGTCAAGAAAGACTACAGGGATGGCTAACCTGGAAAATGGTCAGGCCATGCAAAGCTTACATGAGCTCTACCACAACGGCAGATGCACCCCCACCACCGTTGCACACGCCCGCAACCCCAAAGTGACCCTTTTTGTCCTTCAGAACCTGGCAAAGATTTCCATTCGTTCAGAAAAGGGTCAAAAAGCGAGTGGCAGAGATATGAAAAAATTCTAGCCATATGCAAGGTAGAATCGAAACAACCAAGCAACGAACAAAGCACTGAGAACATTAGATTACTTCAGGAACTATTTTATAATTCATAAAAGTTCCGCCAGGGTCACAATGTTCATACGAAGGCCTGCCAATGCATCATGGGTCTCCATATGATCACTGTGACCATAAGTAAACCACCCCAAAATTCATAAGGAAGATTTTCTTTTTGATGTCTTTAATTTCCTGAAACAGAAAAAATTTACTGAAAACAATGTTACGCTACTTATATGTCAGTTTCGAAACTAATTATTCAAACAGTGAAACATGTCCAAATTTTGATAGATTAGTAGATCAATATCCCCCAAACAAAGAACTTTCTATTTTAATACATTTAACTCTTTCTGAAATCTGAAACTCCATAACTAGTTATTCATCGGAAATGACAGTTCAAAATAATAAAATGTCATTTCGGACAATCTGAAATTCAAAAGTAAACTGTTTCGAAACACAAAGTATTGAAACCGAACTACGGGTACGGTATAGTAATTCTACTGCCACAGGGAACCGGTCCACAAAGTTTGAGACCTCACCCCCAGTAGAGTAACAATAATTCGTGCTCCACTGCACCCCAGCGGATGACCAAGAGACACGGCCCCACCGTGAGCATTCACAGTTTCCTGTGCAAAAGCAACGATCATGGTTGAAAGATCCAATAATCTTTAGAATCTTCAACATGTCTAGATGTTCCAATCCTTAGGTAGAAGTTACTAAATCTTTAAATAACAATCCCATAGGACTTGGCGCAGTGTTGACATATCTGTCGGCCACGTAAGATAAGACACCAATGATGGAAAAAGCATTCGCCAAAAGTGATAGTACTAGGATCGAAGGAGAAGAACTTACAGGTTTCAGTTTCAATATTTGCTGATTTGCCAAAGCGACCACCTGCACCAGAGAACAGGAGCATCAGAACCAGGTTTAATTATAACTACAGTTACTAAAACAAGAAAAGAAATAGCTGAAGTAATGAGCTCTGCACTCACTGCAAAGGCTTCATTGATTTCATAGAAATCCACTTGTGATTGGTCAATTCCTGCCCTAGAGATAGCTTTAGGGATTGCAATTGCTGGCGATGTTGTAAAAAGTTCAGGGGACTGTCAACAAAAGCAAGATGACATGTGAGTGTACAAAGAATGAAGCATAACCATGAAAGATCATATGCGCATGAGCTCACTTAAAACCAAACCACTTACTACCCATCAAATATATGAGGTAACCTCAATAGGTGTAATATGCACATGTGCACAGAGACTTCTAAGATATTGCGAAGATAAAGTAAATTAATGCATTAGATGTTCAACCTGAGCAGCATCAGCATACCCACGAATCTTGGCGATAACTTGAAGTCCTAATTCCTTCGCCTTTGCACCGCTAACTAAGACCAGTGCAGCAGCTCCATCACTACACATTCGAAGCACAAGAAGTTAAAAGCGATCCCTCAGCTGAAAATGCGTCTACGGTCCAACTGCAGAGAATCATTCTAAAAATAATAAAAATTCATGAAAATGTACAGAAGGCTCAAATCACATTACAGACAACAAATCCTGTCAGAACTGTTGACACCTAGACAGAAACCATTCTCTCCAGCAATAATGGAAGTATTATGACAATCAAAATCAGCTCGCCTTCTGTCATCATTAGCATCATGGTGATGGTGTAATAAAACGGTGAAGAACGAAATCTACGCAAGAGACTATGATACTAAGTATGATTGATATAAATATGTTAATTTCACGCTATCCAAGAGAGGGATCCTTAATCCGCAAGAAGTAGCAGACCTAATACTCGATGCGTTTCCAGCTGTAACAGAGCCACCATCCGGCTTAAACGCAGGTCTAAGCTTCCTCAATTTTCCAGCATCCAACTGCCAAAAGGTGTATGTTTGAGAGACCAGTAGTACTCAGCAAGACCTCAAATGTAACTCAAACGTAACAGAAGCGTGAGCTGAAAATCGAGAAACTCAATGTCAAAAGAGCACCTTGTCTATTCCATCGTCCTTTTCAACCAAAATAGATGGTTTGCCTCTTCCCCCAGGAATCTCAACCTGAAAAGTTAATTTAGACAACAGATCAAAATTCAACAACTGCCTTTCTGTTCACAATTTTGACATTTAACAACACGCTACATAAAAATTCCCATACACAGAATGTGCACAGGGAATTCCAACTAAAACAAGCGCAGTCTGAGACAGGTAAGTGATACGTATGTGCACATGTTCATGACAAATTAATTCCTAAGAGGCTTTTATAATACAGATGACCAAGACCTTTCGGAGTCCTCTAAGTCATATAAGCAAGAAATGGAGGATCAAGTATATTACAGGTACAATCTCCCATTTAAAGGCGCCACTGTTGTTTGCTGCAATAGCCTTCTCGTAGCTCTGGATAGCAAAGTCGTCCTGAAAATAGTCCACAAAATCAGGAGTGGTGCAAAGCTACGCACAGCTCAGAACCATTCAACACGTGGTTCTAATCCAAGGGAAGGTCTTTCCACGAGAGACTCACGAAAACACATACGAAGTTAGGTGTATTGTGGAAGCAAACAAACCTGGGCTGCTCTAGAAACTGTGTAATTGTCTGCACAAAGCTCAGCACACATGCCCATTGCATTATCATTGTACACGTCCCAAAGACCGTCCTTCAGCATACCATCCACAACTTCTCCGTGACCAAAACGCATGCCGCTCCTGCATTCCGAGTTCAGGGCTGATTCACGACCTTGGGATATGTAAGAAGAACGACGGGACTTGACCCGGACAACAATAGACGGGATTTCCACACAAGTTCTTGACATCTCACCAGGCTTGTCTTTCCCGTGACATACAGTTTGCGGTAAGAATAAACATGCTGACATCTGGCAAGTAAACGAACCTTGCTTTGGGAAGGTAATACGGTGCGTTTGACATGCTCTCCATTCCACCAGCGACCACTACGTCATTCAGTCCCAGCTGAATGCTTTGAGCAGCAAGCATTGTAGCTGATCAAACAATAAAGTGCATTGTCAGCTAGAACGGAGATACCGCATACCATATCCAAAACAAGCATGACCTCTGTGGCTGATCACTGATGTCCACCCCCAAAGGATTGTTCCACACGAGAAACAGAGTGTTTGACAATATGGTATGTCTTGAACTTTCAGAGGCAATGGAACATGTACTGAAGTAAACCTATGAAGGACGACCGATTTACGGTTCGGAAATTAACAACTTCATTGATCATACTGTAAAATTGATATCTGAAATAGGCCCAGATATTGAAATCACCTTTAGACGTCCATTCCCGGAAGCAGAACACGACAGAAAAATGAGGCCACTAATTGCAACAAAATATGTGTAGGGCAGCAATACAACAGAGCGCAGAAACATTGTAATGATCTACCTTTCATGCCCGAAGCACAGACTTTGTTCACAGTTGTGCACCCAGCAGTGTTGGGAAGACCTGCCCCAAGGGACGCCTGCCGAGCCGGAGCTTGACCAAGGTTGGCACTCAAGACATTCCCAAAGAACACCTCCTCCACCAACGACGGGTCCACTCCAGACCTCTTCAACGCCGCTGCAGCACAAATCATCGGATTGGCTCTCAAACAGATCACACACCGATTTATTTCCAACATCTTGCAGACCCCACAATTGCGTTACAAGACCACAATATGCCTTCAACTCATATCTATAGGTTAAGACAGATTCTTTGCTTCATTTGTCACGAGTCCATGGATCTCCACAATCGACGGGTACAAGACAGGGGCCATACTAGTGCAAACATTGAAGCCTACCTTGAATCGCAATCGACCCCAGCTTGGTAGCCGACAAGCTGGACAGCGAGCCGCTTAAACCCCCCATTGGCGTCCGCGCCACTCCCACAATGCACACATCTGCAATCACACAATACGGGATAAAATTTCCACTGCCACTGACAAACCCAAATGCGACCCCATATTTGGTTCGCTAATATCATGTTCAAATCGAAAGAAACAACCCCTGCAACTCAATACAAACATAAGCTCGCCCGCCTAACCTCTCTCCCTCACAAATAGTCAATCAAAATTCCAACAAAAAAATGACGAAAATTCAATGACCGCGCATTCTCCACAAAAGAACGTCCCGGCTCGTCGCAGCACTTCAGGTCTAAACCTACAACCGAGGCAGAAACGGAATAAAAGTCGGAATAGAACTACGCCTCGGAAGTAGGGCTTAGTGAGCAGATCACAATCTTCCTGACCTGACAAAGCACGGCAGCACCGAGTACCCACACCGCGAACTGCCCTGTCCAACTAGGGCAAGCACATTGGCAAGCTGCAAAAAACAGCGAAGAAGAAAGGAAAGGGACGATAAAACCCACCCCGCATTTGCAACAAGCCCCCGTCTCCGGTGCTGGTGCCATTCTTGGTGTCGCTCTTGGAGTCCGCCATAGCCACACTATGCAGCACACGCATACACAAAGTGAGAAATCTCGAGCGCGTGGCAATGGGAGAAGAATCCTGTACACTGCGAGGCCGCTGCACCCGCGGGGACAATGACAACGCAGGGAAGAGGAAGTCAAGGGGGATGGTAAAGATGAGGATTGCGAGTGAGAGATTAAGCAGAGAGGGGAGGAGATAAACAGCGGGAGTATGGTGAGATCGAGAGAACTTGGAGCGACGAACGAACACAGTGCAAATGAATCTCCCAAATAGAACTCTGGAATCGAAAGGATCACAACCTCATCGCTGTTAAGCATAGATCGATCAATCGATCGACAGAATGCGTGATCCGAGCAAACTAACCTGGCAGCTGCGATGCACGGCGATCGATCTCGAGCAGGCGGAGAAACCGAGGGTGCGTGCGAGGAGGAGAAGGACTTCCCTTACATTCAAGAAGTCAGCAAAGGGGTCCTGTCTTTAATTAACGAGTCCAGTTTTTCGGTAACTTAACTTACGACTGCACGAGCACGGGGGCTGGAAGAAGCTCGGGTCGGGAACTCCGGGGGATCTGAGCCGTTGAGTGGGGCGAGTTACAATCGACGGTGGGGTGGAGGTTGATGGTGGGGCCGGGAAGATGACGCTGGGAGTGGGTATTGTCGGACTGGGATGATGAGTGGGTAGTTGAACTGAGCTTCAATGTCTGTCAGACGGACGTCCAAAAGCCTGAAATGAAAGGCAAAATACTATTCAAACATTGTCAAAAGTGAGAATTGGTACTTTGAAAGCGAATAGTAATATACTGGTACGGTAAGTAGACTACCTGATATTCTACCGGAAATCCTACCTGAAATAAATCTAAAAATGAATGCCAAAGTTTTAGGGGAATTATGATTTTCAACGAATGGAATGTTTTATATGGTATGAAGGAGAATTTTTAAGATTATTCACAAAATTTGGCATTTATTGAGTTCTCTTTTTCGCAAATAAATATTTAAAATTCTAGCACAATTTTGTTATAAAATTTGTTAGCACACTACAATGTACAAAACTTAGCATTTTATTGGCTTTATATTGTAGGGGGGAGAGATTTTGCATTGACAAAAGATACATGGGAAGAAGTTTGAGGAGGATGCTACTAGAAAAGCAAGCCAATGTTCCATTTTTACATGGATAGCTCCTTCCGTACACTAGAAGAAAACTATGTTGTCGTTAACAAAATCCAGGTGACATTTTTGTAAATTACGTTTACTAAAACACAATTTACAAAAAATGTCACTTGGATTTTGTTAATGACAACACAATTTTCTACTAGTGGTAGCATAGCTTCTTGTTTTTATTTTGTAAGCTTATGGCATATGAATTTTAGAGAGGGAAGAGTTTTAAAACTTATTGAAGTTCCATTTGTTTAGGTGCAACTTCAACACATTTTTGTTAAAATTCAATTTCTACATTACGTTTCAAGGGATGGCATAGGTCTCTTTTACACCCTTAAAATAAACTTATGTCAAATTTGACATGAATGTAGTGTATTGGTGGAATTTCACTACTCGTGAATTGTTGTTTTTTAAAAAACTATTGGATTAATGTCATTCCGTTTTCTAGTTGCAAGAGAAATCAATATCTACAACCCAAAATGACATTTTTGTCCATAATTATCATTTGTCTAATAATCTATATTTAAGCATTTGACCAATATTTTAAACCTAAAAATACTAATATTTGGTTATAGTTTTATATTGTAAGTGTGTGAGCATGTTTGTCACCAAAAGAAAATTATAGAAAGGTGACATGAGTCACTCAAAGACAAATTGTTGATGGTAAAAATTTCTAATGTTACACCTAGAAAAATCAACTTGGCAACTTGTAGATAAGAGGACTTGAGGCACCAAAACTTCAATATCTAATTTTGGTGCCAAAGGTTGATATGGGCACTAGGCACTAGCTTAGTGCTTTGAACCTTGTTTTTTTAGAAGTAAGTGTTGAGCTTGTCATAAATTTATAACAAATCTTCGTAAGTCTATATCATACAAAGATTAATATAATTATATGTGTGTGAGGTTCACATGATACTTGAATAAAATTAAATACTAATGTATTTATTTTTTTTAAACTAATAAATTTCAAATAGCATGTCAACATTTGTAGTTTGGGGACATTTTATGCATTAGATAGTCTCCATTAGAGTGTTTGTTAGTAGAATACTATTGAAAAACAGAGAAGTATTTCATTCAAACTACCTTATCTATATAGTTATTAAGACTTGGTTGTTTCATTAAAGTGTTTCATTAACTAATGATTTCAATTGCCATTCAATTTTTCAAAAGAAAAAGTTTAAATTGATACTGAAATATTCACTTCCTCTCCTGAATTGTTACTCTAATTTGTGAAAAAATGGCTATTCATATAACAACACATTATTGTCAACAACTAACATAGTGAAGAATAAATAATTGTAGCAACAACCAACAAGTACAAATTATATTGTTTTCATTCCTATGATGCATAAGCATTTTGTCAAAAAAACTTATAAGAACTTTGTTAGTAAAGCTTGCTTGAGTGTTTCACTACAAGCACATGAATTGGGTAGAAGTCATTGATATTGCACTTTATTTTAGCTCACTATTATAACATATATATTCCTTACAAGTAGACATGATCAAGGAAAAATTCCATATGTGTTCAGTTTATAGTGATGACAATACTCAATCTTGATATTGACCACTTCGAAGATGTATCTAATTTAGTCTCAATAAAACACTTGACACTTGAACTTCAAAATTTACACATTGAATTTTCCTTCACAATCAACTACCTAGTGGCAAAACACTAGTCAATTAAGGTCAATAAGCATGTCTAACACTATTATGTCCAAAATGGTGAGGCTCCAAAACCAACTACACTAGCAATAAGTCACATCTATTAGTGACATTGTAAATCATGAATTATGGTGGCACCGTGTGGGAGAAACAAAAGGAATTAGCCTAGTGGCAACCCATGGTTGCTAGTATGTGACCCTAAGATCTTGAGCCTGTGAGCTTAAGAGCCTAGGCTCCTATGTTATTCATACCTATATTACAGGTACCCTCTATAGTTATAGAATGTTTACAATTATACTTAGGTGTCTATGTTGTAAGTATCTATGTTATAAACACCTTCTATGGTTATAGGATGTTTATATAATAAATGCTTAATTATATTATAGATGTCTATGTTTTAGGTACCTTCCATGGTTATAGCGTATTTATATTATAGGTTTCTTTGTTACAAGCACCTTACATGGATACAGGGTACTCATATTATAAGTATATATGTTATAAACACACTCAATAATTGTAGATTATATACTTACACTTAGGCTCAAGGCTCATAAGCTTTCATTTCTAGGCTCACATGCTAGCGTTGTTGGTAGCAACCCATGGTGCACATAAAAAAGTAGTAGATCGTAGTATTGAAGTATGGAGGCATGAAAACAATAGAGAATTTTTGGAATTAAATTAAGGTTCAAATCAATGATAAGGTATTGAAGAAATTTTAATATATATACAAGCATTCCATTTCAAAGCATTGATTCCCAAAAGCATTTGCTATGAAGTGGACTAATTTATTTTTATGCAATTAAATAGAAAATTTACTATGTTTCCTTAATTTGGGTTGAAATGTCTCTAAAGAATAAAATTATTTTTAGAGTATAAAGATTTAGACTCATGTCAACTGCAATCTTTCTTATTTTTATTTTTATTTTTACGATGCACAAAAAATTTGATGTCAACATATGAAATTTTTGAATATAATTCTATTCAACCTCCTCATGAATCTTCAATGTAAATATAGATACCTGATTTTGTCTATTAAAATACTTCTTTGTCTGTGAGTTAAGTTCTACTTCACTATCTCCCATCTATTTTGATTCTTCCACTATAATCTTTACTATGATCCTCTCCATCTTTCAAGTAGATTTGTAGAAGTTTTCTTATAGAAGAGTAGTCTTACAAAATGAATACAAAATGTTGAACTATGTTAATAAAAAACAAGCATGTATCCAAAATCATGCCCTAATAAAGTAAAATAGGAGGTGGGCATGAATGTCTTCTTGTATCTCCAGTAGTGCCTATTTGGGGACCTATATTTGGGATTTGTATGCAATGTTGTGTGCTATGTAAAGGCACCTATAGCCTTGGCTCAATTGCTTTGGCCTTCGCACACCAATGAGGTGGTCCCAAGTTCAAACTCAAGTGTTGACGGGGTACTTACCTCCATAGTCCATCCAACTATTATCAGGATCAAATGACCTTGTTGACATATGGGGACCTAAAGGAAAGAACATGATGGATATTTATAAGGTCTACCTCCTAATGGAGGCATGAAAGATAGATGCTTCATTCATCTCCAAAAATCCATTCCCAACAGACATTCCATTTTTGCCAAAGTAAACATCCTTGTTTTGTGTTATGTAAGTAGGAAGGGAAATTTTATCTTGTGTTGCTTGTCTGGAAGTCTATGGCTTTGTGTTCTTGTGACAAGTTAGTGTATGTTTTGGTTAGATTCGACATTAGACAATTCAGTAGTTTTATTTGAATTTCTTGGCTTTTGACACTTCGTTGTTCCTAATTTTTCAACACTTCTCTTAAAATGGATTGATTTTTTTTCTATTCTTGCATAAATGTATTCTTTTCCCTAAATTTTCTCAAGAATAATTTTTTAATATTCATAATCGGCAACAATGAATTTTTTTCAGATTTTCAGAAATAGTTGTATAATTTTTCAAATTTTAGACATGTTTCAAATTTCCCCTAAATATTTATGAAACTAACCTACACATAAGATATTGCAGCCCAATCTGTTTGTGCTTAAATATTTTCTTGGCTACTTTAACAATTTTGTAATCTTGGAAGAGCAAAAATACTTAATTGTAACCAACTCTAGTTGAGTGCATCTGTTAGCTCAATAGTATTTCATCCATGAGAAGGATAGTTTGTTCATAATCACACGATACATCGGAAAAAAGCCCCCCCATTGCATCAGTATTGTTGCAGTACTGTTGCAATGGTTGAACAGTCCAATATTGAAATTGGATTGTTGCAATATTGCAATTAATATTACAACAGTACATTTCAATACATTTTTAGTAGGTCTATTGAAAATGTATTGTTGCAATATTCTTGCAATTTTGTTGCAGTATTGCAACAGTCCAATTTCAATATTGGACTATTCAACCATTGCAATAGTACTGATGCAATGGGGGGTTAGTTTCCTGATGTATCCATCTAAGAAGGTAACAATTACATGAGTTTTCATCCGTGTACAGCGCTGGTTACGCCCAGTAACCCACTGGCCGCCTCCCGGCGGCTCGAAGGTTACCTACTGTAGTCTGTAGATTTTGAGGATGTCGTATCTCGTAGGTCTAAATTGTACGGAAGGGATTAAAACCTCATTACTGACAAACCCTGTTCGTAATCTCCGCGCCCTCTGGGAACACAACCTTCAATTGGAACTAAACCGGGAAGCGCGCGGCCTTGGGGTACGTGCGGCGGCGTTCGCCGGTATCAGACTTCCGTAACCAAAGGGCTGACTGATGAGCGAACACAGAAGAACGTGCCGACGGGAACGGTGTCAGCGTCTTTGCTTGCCGGGAAAATCACACGTTCTCCGACCAGAGGTTGTCGACGGGCACCCCCAACACCTCGACGTCGCTCCGTTTCTCCGACCGAAGGTCGTCCGCACACCGTCCCCTGTTCCTCTGCAGCGTTCAGCCTTGCCGCTCTTCTCTCCCGTCGCTTTTTGCCATGTCGCGCATTGCTCTGAATTGTTGCATCCCGTTTCTTCATGGCATTGCGTGGTATCGGTGTGTTATGGTGCTCATTAGTGGATCCCTCGGGTTCTTGTGAATCGTTTCATATATTTTGGTCCCGAGATGGTGCAGGACGGGGACGATGAGGGTCTGGCTCGGGGCCGCGTGATCGTATGACGATTTTTGAGCCAGATCAATTGCGGCCTGTGTAAAATAAGCGATTCCGATGCCTGTGTGTGAAGGTCTGAACGATTTAAGTATCGTTCCGTGATGTGCAAGGGACCTGCATTGCCCGCTTTTTAGTAGTGCAAGGAATACGATCCATGGCGTGTCGAGGTTTTGTGCGGTGCCATGGTGCGTGTTTGTGGTTTTAGTCGAAGACATTTGGTCGTCACCGTCCCTGTCGCTTGGATGCGTGGATCTTATTATTGGAAGGAGGCGTATTGAAGTTGTGCAGCCTAGTTGTAGCTGCTCTCTGCGCCCTATTTATTCTTTTGGAACAGGAAAAGCATGGCGTCGAGTTCCTCGAAACCGCGTACTAGCTCCCCTTTCCGGTTTCGAAAAACGGCGTCTGTTAATGGGAGTAAGACATCGCCATCGTCGTCGGGCTCACAAACACCGACTTCTGCTTACAAGACGATTGGAATATCTTTGACGCCGGGGAAAGGAAGGAGCCATAGCATTCCGACACCTCCTTCCAGCGTAACGCCTCCGCCGAAATTCCGACATAGTTCTGCCTCTTCCGCATCAGCTGGCAGCCCGCGGACTCCAACTTCCTCCCGAGAGGATTTCTTAAACCGTGCCAAGGAAAATGTATCTGTCACCGTTCGATTTCGTCCTCTCAGGTACTTCGCAGTTTTCTGAAATGCCGACACTGTTTTGTTATTCATGACCTTCCAATCCTTCTCGCGGACCTTAATTAAGTGGACAATATTCCATAGTGTCTTACAGGCTTTCCCCCTCTTCTGGAATTTGCTAATGAACCATTGCTTAATTGGTTCAATTGAGGATCACTGGAGCTTGACTTGTCAGATTGTCTTGCATTCCGAAAGATTATACGATCTGGCGCACGACTTTTTATCAATGAGACCTTGTTTTAATTGGAAAAATTCCACTCTTGATTATTCAACTTTCCTGCTTGCAAGCAGAGAAGTTGGCCATCTCTTGTGACAATTAGGCGCACCACGTAGGTCATTGCTTTTGAAACTTTTAAAATTTTGATGTAAACTAGGAGATCGTGTGAGTCTCTTCCCTACTACGAACTCTCATTGTCTGTTAAGTAGCCAGTGTATCGTAGTGACTAAATTTTTCATGTTTTGAAACTTGTAATAGATTTTTCAACACTCTGTATTCAACTCGTCTCACTTGCATTCTGAAGCTTCGCAGCTCTTTACTCAGTATTTGTCAGATGCACATGGTTTCTCTTGACATTTTGAAAACTGCTTGTCATTCTTGCGAATATTTCCAGGAGTGCTTGTAATTATTTTTTCTTATTGTAATTATTTTATCTTTTCTTGGACTGCTCCCTAACCACGTGTGTTACAAACTCAGAACTTCCTTCTCATCCGCATATGGTACTTAATATTTCAAAGTTGTCAATCTTGCTCTGTAGATGTAATTTTTTATGCATTAGCTACAATTTTCTACTGTCTTCCGTACTATGCGTTTTTATTAAGTAGTTGTTTTTTCCATGTGTATAGCGTAGTCAGCTTGAAGATTATTCTCGACGCTTGAGCAAATCTTGTTTTTGACATTCCAAACGTTACTTCTTTGCCACATTCTTAAACTGCGTGTTCACATCATAACCTTCGTACGCCGGCACTAACCTTGAGCGTCATTCTTCTGTGTGTGCAGTCAAAGGGAAATTCACAGGGGTGATGAAGTCGCATGGTATGCAGACGGAGATGGTACAGTGCGAAGCGAATTGAATCCATCGACTTGCTACGCCTTTGGTATTGGCACTAAACTCAATGCAGTCAACGATAGGCTGGTGCGGCAGAAGCCGCAGGATATTTATTGATAGTTGATTTGGTATCATTCACTGCTTTGTCGTGACTAGCAATATGATGGTGATCTTGATCGACATCTCGAAATCACGAGTTGAACGGAAGCCACGATACGATAGTCCTCCAGCTGCAGCACTTTTATTTCGCTAGTCTTGTCTGTGACTCGAGTGCAGATAGTGATAGAGGGTTTCTGTCATGGATACCATTGGCATTTGAAGTCTAGTCTTGTGAGCGATGCTCTCTGTTTTATAACGCTTTCCTTAGTCTTAAGTATTTACCCTGTCATTGACTTCTTGTTTGGTACTGGGAAAAACAGACAGAGTGTTTGGGCCTGCAACAACGACTCGGGGGGTATATGATGCTGCTGCTCAACATGTCGTTAGCGGAGCTATGGAGGGTGTTAATGGTACCGTCTTATTCTTCATCATTTGACAGTACTGTGTACATGGCAGATATGCCTTGGATAGTAATGTGTCGATCTAGGATGAGTGTGTGTAGTAACTAACTGATGCTCCTCATGGTAAGTATTTTCTCCACGCGGTATCGTTTGGAATTTCAAAAACAAATTGAGCTTTGCAAGACGTGATAGGCGCAATGGCAGCTGTCTCCACGTATTGACCATGTTTTCTGAGATACAGGGTATCCTAGCATGAATGAATGGATAAGTATGTTCACTAGATCAGGCACAATGAAGGGGAGGTAGCCTCTGTAATGAGTATAATCGGTTCTTTTCTTTCTTTTCTTCGCATTTGCAGTCTCTTTTATAGTCTCTCATTCTCAACGTTTTCAAATTTGCTCCATCGTACTTAAAGATCTGTTTGGGCTGGGTTGCAGGAACTGTGTTTGCCTATGGCGTTACTAGCAGTGGAAAGACTCACACAATGCATGTAAGTTTGAGTTGAAGGTGCTTAAGAATTTTATCGTATCGACTTTCTTCTTCAAAATCTGCTTTGTCGGGCATCTGTCCTGAGGGCGTCGTGGCAGAGATTCAATCTGCTCTATTACGTGTTTGTGACTTTCACGATTAATTGTGCGAGAGCTTTCAGTGCGTGCTCACTTTGTCAGGTTTGCTGTGTAGTATTTCTGGAAATTTTCTGCTGATTTTAAGAGTATCCTTGGACCGTACTGTGTTCCTGTACTCGCACCTTGTTACCCACCTGAACGCTTTACCTCCTTGTTGTGATGTCAGGGTGATCAAAAGTCACCAGGAATTATTCCTCTGGCTGTAAAAGACGTCTTCAGCATCATTCAAGAGGTGAGACATTTTAGATGCAGGTGGAGCTCTTCTATTTCGTAATTTTTTTTCTGTTCACAGTGTCAGATCCATGTCGTTCTGAGGAAGGCAACACTATTGCCAATTGAGTTTTATGTGAGTACTTGATATTACAGATGCATTGTATGAATGTGCTCCTTATTCGTCACATATTAACGTGCATGTCAGAGACTGAAGCATTGTTTTTGTTGCTTTGCAACAGACCCCAAGTCGGGAGTTCCTTTTGCGAGTTTCTTACCTTGAGATCTATAATGAGGTAGACATACAATCCCACAAGGATCTCCTTCTTCCCTGTTTCATGTGCTTAGCATTTGACGTCCTGAAATCTGCAATTAATCCTTTATATTGGGTTATTGTCAATGTCGTTACGGATTCACCCTTCTGATAGATGTGAACTGAGTTTCTCATCAACCAGCATGCGAAGGTTTTAGTGAACATTTTTTGGGAGTTAAACGACACTTGCCGTTTGGGTGGCAGGTTATCAATGATCTGCTTGATCCTATTGGCCAAAATCTTCGAGTGAGAGAAGATAGCCAGGTATTAAATATTTGGATTCTTATTATTGTGTTCGTTTGGGATTGTCTTCTTCAGCGTTTGGTATAGCATTTATCTAATTTGTCTGTTTACCCATTCTGTGGTGTAATGACAGTCCGGCACTTATGTAGAGGGCATAAAGGAGGAAGTGGTTTTATCACCTGCTCATGCCTTATCTCTTATTGCTGCTGGTGAAGGTATTTGGTGCTAAAATTGCTCTATCTTTTCAGCAAGTGGCCTTTTTTGCTCCTGGTTCTGACCTTGAATTGACCGTATTTCTGTGAAGTAACGAAAAATAAGAGAAGTACATTTAATCAGAATGTAGTCGAAATATTCTGGTGATTTATGCATTGCTCCGATGAACACACAGGACTTTATTTTTGTAGCACATCTTTATCTTGTTTCTTTCCATCAGTAAACTATGAATCACCTCTTCCTCTTATTCACCTCTTCCATGTCCTTTCTCTATGTAGTAAGGTGATTCAAGTGGAAAGCTGCAACAATTATGGGGGTGTTAAGATGCAACTGACAATATGTTTTGATGAACAGAACATCGGCATGTTGGTTCGAACAACTTTAACCTCCTCAGCAGCAGGAGTCATACAATCTTCACAATGGTGTGTATTTGCGTAATATACCATTTTGTATTCGATGGGTGAACAGCTCTTGAAATGAAAGCACACTGACGGATTCAGCGTTTTTGCTTGTTCCGTTGCCTCCTTGATTCTGCGTATTTGCATTTTTTATTCCCCTTTTGTTCTTGCATACTATTGCCTTGCCTAAGTCTATCATTGCCTGGAATTTCTGGTACTATTGACATAGTTTACAACGGTCTGTATCAACAGTAAGGTTTTTTCGTTTCGTACCATGAATTATACTCAACATGTCGGTACTTGTTTTGCTGAGTGTGCAGATTGTAGAAAGCAGCCCTAGAGGTGAGGGCTACACAGACGATGACGTCACACTCTCCCAACTTGTACGTCCCCAATCTTCTCGCTTTAATTTTCAGAGCGAATGAACTTTTGGCTCTGTATTGTGCTTGTGAAGTATATTAAGTACAGCAACTTAATGTGTTATACATTGGTCTAATATGCTGCATTTGTTGATTTTGCAGAATTTGATTGACCTTGCAGGTTCAGAGAGCTCAAAGACAGAAACAACTGGTCTCCGCAGGAAAGAGGGGTCATATATCAATAAGAGCTTATTAACTCTTGGCACTGTAAGACTGACCTTCCTAGTCCTTGCTGAATTCAGTGGTGATTTTATTACCCTGACCTGTATTCAGTTTTTGAGTCCTTGAGAATGTAAATATGACTAACGGTAACTAGTGGTTTCCTGGTTAGGACCCATCAACTGTTATCAGTTAATTTCCACATTGACCTGACCTGATCGACGACCACAATCTTTTTGCTGTAAATCTACCTAGTCTCCGGCAGTTTTTGTTTTCTTATTGGTGGATTGATATCAGGTTATTTCGAAGTTAAGCGATGGAAAAGCATCTCACATACCTTATCGAGATTCCAAATTAACCAGACTTTTGCAATCCTCCCTGAGTGGTCATGGCCGGATATCGGTGAGAATCCTTTGTCCTTTTTTCTTCCTGTCTCTCTGACTTGATTTCGAAATGTATCAGAGTCAGCAATGTTGAATTGTGTATTATCTCATACCTCTTTCCTGAATCGGGTTGCACACTTCTGGGATGCTCATGAACTTTAATTTTTTTCTTTGCAGTTGATATGTACAATCACCCCAGCAAGCAGCAACAATGAGGAGACACACAACACGCTCAAATTTGCACACAGAGCTAAACGGATTGAGATCCATGCTGCTTCCAATAGGGTACGCAATCATCTGGAGACATCGTATATTTGATCTGGGCACAATTAAAGAGTATCAGGATGTTAACAATTTGTTATCCTCATTGATCTGTTCGTTTTGCTCTTGAGGTGCCTCATCGGCTATTTGTCAGCTGTTTTTTAGATTGATCTTACTTATTGGATGTCTTTTGACTGGATTGAACCCCATGCACTTATATTGCAGATTCTTGATGAGAAATCATTGATAAAGAAATATCAGAAGGAAATTACTAGCTTGAAAACAGAGCTGGAACAGCTGAGGCGGGGCATTATGGGGCAGCCATATTCTGCAAAAGAAAACAGCGAAGACCTGGCTCACTTGCGCAAACAGGTATTGAATTGCAACTGTAATAAGATCTCAGCAGACTATTGCAAAAGAGGTAGGATAGTAATGATTTGCAGTTCCATTTTCTGTCTAATTTAAATTGTTGTTTTGTTGCATCACTTGGGTACAGCTGGAAGCTGGACAAGTAAAAATGCAGTCACGGCTTGAAGAAGAAGAACAAGCTAAGGCAGCCCTGATGGGGAGAATCCAACGACTTACAAAGCTTATCCTGGTCTCTACCAAAAACACTATCCCACCTGTTGCAGTTCCTGAGAAACCTAATCACCGGCGAAGACATTCTTTCGGCGAAGAAGAGGTAGAAGTAATTCCTCACCCTTAATAGCATCTGGAAGTTGATGAGAGTTTTTGAACTTCGATGTAGAGGTGTGATCCTAAGAAAAATATGTTCAGCTCAACCTGCACCTGTGCTGCCTTCTGTTGCTCTCTCTGCTTCGTAGTTATTACTCCTAGACTGGAGATAAATAATGTAATACGCCATTAGTAACCTCTTGTATGAGACGCAATCGACAGTCATGCATTGTCATCAAATATTGGAGTTAGTTGGTTACTTCATATTTCTTCTTAGATAGTGCATCGTGATGGTCTAGTTTTGGTCCACCTTTTGGTGGCGTCATTATTCATCCACTGACATTGGAATTATTATTGGCAGTTGGTTTATTTACCTGACAAACGTAGGGACTTAATGCTTGAGGATGACGATGAGGGAGGTCAAGGTAGTGAATTGGAGGGAAGAGGGGAAGGGAATGGTACTGGGGCTGAGGACGGCTGTAAGGATGAAAAGAAGGCTATCAAGAAACGCGGCATGCTCGCTTGGTTCAAGCTTCGGGTATGTCGATTCTTTTCTTGATTGTTCACTAATTTGTTTGCGTGCTTAAAAAGATTTGAGATTTTTTGTATTATGCTCTCCTCTATCCTTACTCTTATTGCCCTTTTATAAGTGACGTCGCTTGTTTTCTATTTCCTGATGCAGTGTTTTGTGTGTATCAGAAAAACGATTCTCTTACTGCAAGTTCCTCGGGGAGCTTTGATACAGATAATCTGGCGAATGGGAATGCAGGTGCTATTGTCCCATACGATTCCGTCATGGACAGTGGCACACGCAGACAATCTTTCAGTCGCAGAAATGATGAACTGTCTGCACTTGACACTTTTCCGGAGGCCACTCAAGCAGGGGAACTGTTTAGTGCTACTGTTCGAGGGCGAAGGCCACCTCCGGTGAGTGCCGATGACACTTTTGAAAACAGAAGGACCAACTTTGTGAACTTTCAGCAGTTATCGTAGTTTGTATTATAATGCGAGGTTTAACAGTCTGTATGTCGAATATCTGAGCTCTGAAAATGTCATCTCAGTGTAAAATTCAATCTATTGCTATTCTAGGATGACGAGAGCACCACTGTCTTGCTACGATTGTCATGGCTCTTCCATTTTGATCCACAGAAGCACCTCTTCCCTGCGTTTTCTTGATTTGAATTCCATTCAAGTGAAGCATTAAGATATCACTTTATTATACGTCTCCTTAGCAATAGGCCATTTTAATAGTCATCTACTCGTGAAGATTTGAAACTTCATATCGTCAGTTTGGACCTGGTTGTATGTCTTCTTAAGGGCATCGATTTCTTATGATGATTCAATCGGCTACAGACAGGGACAACTGTGGCCGATCAAATGGACCTGCAGAGGGAGCAGGCTAAGATGCTGGCTGGAGAGGTCGCTTTTTGTACAAGTTCACTGAAACGCTTGACTGAACAGCTGACTAATAGTCCTGACGACACACAACTTCAAGTAAGTTTAGACAACTTGCTCGTTCATTGAAAGAGTATGAATTATGGATTGGGTACCTAGCACTGTGTTTTGCAAGGTTCTTATCTTTGACATGGTGTACTTCCAGAGCTTTGTTCATTTATTGTGGACGTTCTGATGGTGGTATATTCGAAAGCATAGAAGCGTCTTCCAGTAGGAGTGGATGTCACAGGATTTTTATTTTGAGCATAATTGTTGCTTCTGTTCAGGTTCAAGTGGAGAAAGCTAAGGAGGAAATCAATGAAAAGAAGCGGCAGATACGAATGCTTGAACATCGGATCAAATCTGCGGTCACATCACAGCCTATTGCCAATACTTTTGAGATGTCACAGGTGCATTCAGTGGCGCTATGACTTGGAAACCACTGCTCAAATCCTGTTTATGGCACAGGATGATGAGGAAGTCCGGTGTTTTGCATGCCTTTTTATATGCGGTTACATCTATTACATAGTGACTCTGGATATAATTAGGAACTAATTGTTGGTGTATATCGGACAACTTATTCTGCCTTGTATGTGATTGCAGCAAATTGCAATGCTTACCTCTCAGCTCAATGAAAAGGCCTGTGACCTTGAGGTATGTTTGTTCCTCCATAGTTTGCAACCGTCTTCGTCTGCTTGGCTTAATTATCCTCTGTATATATTTCTCATTACCAAATGTGTGTGCAGATTCAAAGTGCTGATAACCGCATATTGCAGGAGCAGTTGGAATCCAAGGTTCGTGACATGATTGTTGTCATCTATGCTTCCTCTCTGCATTTAGTGATGTACACTGTATGTGTACAGTTCTGTTCTGTTATTAGGTGTACATGTTTTATGATCTCCATTCTCTTCTGCCTTCACCGATCACTTCTGTGGCTCGTGACTTATTTAAACTGGAGAGGAACCCCTTAGTTTGTGCTAATATTAAATTCTCAGTCTAAAGCATCACAATGACAACCATACAGTCCAATCTCTAGGGCGGCTGTATTTTCAGCATTTCAAAGTGTCCTTAGATCTCAGAATCTGGCCGTCTAAGGGCTCCGTTTCTATCGAAGTTTTACCAGGAAAGTCACTGGGTTACGTGCTGTGCATTGGTAGACTGCGGAGATTAACGAGCTACGTGAGACGGTGGAGTCACTGCAACAACAGCTCCAAATTGCAATGGTGGAGGGCAACGTTGGTCGACATAAGCCACTCAATACCATTCTTGACAAGCCCGAGGATATTGGGGGTTGGCTGAATACTGGTAGTTTGTCAGGGGAGCTTCGATATATTGAAACAAACGGATCTGAGAGCGATAAATTTGACCGTAACTCACAGGCCACCTCCAAGGATATAGAAGACGGGGACGCAGTATTACAGTCACAGGTCCTTCTGCAGGTACATAAGTGTCTTGTCATTATTACTGTATCTTGGTATACTTTGATTTTCGATTCGTTCAAGGAATCCTTTCCAGCGTGTTCCCTTCTTTCCACTTCTTTTTGTGAATGCTATTTCATGCGAAGCTTTGTGTCTTAGACTTTGCATGTCTAGTAACACAGCATTGTTGATTGTATCTCGGTGTGAATGAATTGGTAGCCTCATTAAAGAGATTAGCTTAATGTTATTATGGGTAATCGAATGGAACCGACGGACCACTTTCATCTTTACTTACAATGTCGATTTACTATTAGGGCGAGGTGTTTATACTTCAACAGTTTATTTCACAGTTTTATCCTTGCTGAATAATGACTTACTAGGGGTTTAAAACCTGACTTTTTGCAGTCTGCTGAGATCGAACATCTGAAACAAGAGAAAGAGAAATTGAAGCTGGGCAAGGAGAAGCTAAGGCAGGAGAGTCTACGTCTAGCTGAGGAGAGGGATGGCCTCCGCAGTCGGAATGAGAAATTGGCTGAGGAGTCAGCGTACGCAAAAGAACTTGCTTCCCAAGCTGCTGTCGAACTCAAGAATCTTGCAGAAGAAGTGACAAAGCTCTCATTTCAAAATTCAAATTTGCAAAATGATCTGATACAGGCTCAGGAAGTCACTTTCCAAAACGCGAAACTGCAAGCGGAGTTGGTGAAGCTGCAAAGTGAACTTAAAAAGTCACAAGAAACAGCATTTGCTCTGGCTTCAATGAAGTCACCTACTAACCCTGGACGATCAAAAACATTGGTCAATGGGGATACTCACATCGATGGAGACAATACAATATCTGGTCGTGGTACTCTGGCTCGAGCTAATGGTAGTGGGAATAGAGGCTTCAATAATATGACTAGTAGGAATGGAAAGTCTAACAGCAATGGTCATCATGTGGACGATATAGACGATGCAGCTGTTGATGTACTGAAGAGAGAGGTTGAGGAGGCCAAAGGGAAGGAAGCAATCTTGGTAGCAGCCATGGCTGAGAAGGAGGCGTCACTTCAGACAAAACTGGAAGAAGCCAAGCAACGAGAATCAAATTTGGAGAATGATCTTGCAAGTATGTGGGTTCTTGTGGCAAAGTTGAAAAAAGAAAAGGAGGTAGGCACAACTCTGTCAACAAGGGCAGAACTTCAGAGTTCACCTCAGGACTTTCAGACCAATGCCAGAAGCACTGAGGGAGTTCTGGATACAGACAAAAGCACATCACAAGCCCCAAGCAATCATGTGAACAGCAAAGACGGAGATGCATTAGCCGATCAGTTGGCAAGAACAGAGCTGTATGATTCACTTGGAAATAATTTCTGGAGCAATGGGGGCGGTTCTACAATAGTGGATCAAGGGGAGCTGTATTCTTATTCAAACAGTGCACTTCCATCAACCCAGTCAACGAGTTTTGGCTCAGCTGATCATCAACCAGCTGACAGTTCACTTGACCAATCCAATCCATTTGCTGAAAGAGCTGAGAACAATGGCCCAGCGTCAAAAGGAGGGATGCGTTCACTCGACGAGCTGAAATTTTTTATGGAAGAAGAACGGAGGAGAGGTTCCGAATTAGGTACCCTAGTGTCTCAGCTGAAGGCAAGCTCTGTTCCCACTGCATCTACCAACCCGTTCTTAACCCATCCTGTTGCACAACAGAACGGCTCACCACTTGCAGGTGGTGAGATTGAAGGAAGTTTGTGGGCCTCCTTTGAAAGCAATTCCTATTACAAGTCATGACTCATGAACTTGTGAGTTTTGTTGATGGAGTAGTGGAGCTTAACATGTTTCCCTGGCTTGCCAGGCTTTTCTAGTTATCCAACGACATGTCTTACTATCATGTTGAAACATGTCTCTTGGCAATTCCAAAGCCAGGATTCATAATGTTGGCTCTTGCAGCTCAGGTAGCTTGTTCATATGTGTAATGCCCCATTTTTTTGTTAGGTCTAAGCCATTGTTTAGAGATTTTTCCTGCACTTGTCTCTCATGTGCGGGTAAGTTTATATTTTTCTGGATCCATTTTATCAAAGGCGAAGCTCTCTGTTGTAGAGCTTTCTTACAATTTAGTTATAATGAAGATACTATCTTTTTTCTTAATTCATGCCAACTTTATTCTGCATTCTGTATTCTTGATCTGTGTGGTTCGCTCGTTCATAAGAATGCTCTCAGGTAAGCTGTTTTCTTTCTATAACTTTGAGTACTACGTGACTTGTACGTTTTACTTACGTTTGATAAGATGAAGCTGGACAGGGAGGTGCCAACAGAGAGCCACTGAAAGTCTCAAACTTTCAACTTGATTACTGAAGAATATGGCTGTGGTTTTCTTAGAAAGATTGGCAATAGAGGGAAAAGACTCAGTTTTGCTACAGCTAGGAGACCTCAAAGCTGCTGTAATCTGGAACTCAAGGTAGAACTTCTTGTGAAGTCCTTCAGTACCTTATATATTTTCTCTGCATTCTGTAATGTGATGCAGTCATTCTTTGAGTAATAAGTTTGGTGTAATGTAACCACACGTAATTGTGTCTGAATAAGCTAATTGCAACCGACCCTATTATTAAAAGAACTAATCTAATTGCGTCCAAATAAGCTAATTGCGTCCAAATTGTGTCCAAAGAATTATTAAATTGTCTAATTTTTTGGTTGGATCTCAAATTTTTATGCATTTCGGGGACACCATAATTAGACTATGAATTTTCGAAGTGTTAAAAATAGGTGTACTCAAAAGCAGCCCTAGGCTTTCATGAATAGAGGGAATACATTTTAGGAATTTTTTTGTAGTGATCGATTTTAGAAAGGGGTCACAATAAGGTGCAGTTATCTTATTAGTTTTTGTGCACTTGGGACAATTTTGAACATGCAGCAACTTGAACTGGGCATGGCTGGGCCATAACTGAGGTGATTCTGTTGATAATTTGAACTGGAAGTTTTGGCTTCTAGGTTTTGTCTTTCTACAATTCTCAGCCGAGTACTCTATTTGAAAATCATGGTTTGTCAATCTTTTTCAAGCCACCAAATTGTGGAATAACTCTAAATATTTGTAGCTAGAGAGTTGCTTTTGGGTTAAGAGGGGTCTCTTGGTGACTGATACTTGTGGTTTGGGATCTCATTCCTACTGAACTTATATTCACTATATGTCAGATTCTCTTTATTAACCTCAACTTTAGTGCATGTTATGTAGCAATGCAGAAATTCATGATGCCAGTTACTTACATGCTTCCATCTGATGTACCAAGAGAAGATAAGGGAAGCTACGCACAATTCTATCAAATACTGCAAATGAGGTGGTCTCATTGACACTTTCTTCTGATAGGATTTCCAATCCCTGCCTCAAGATGTACTGTTCTTGTCAGTCAGATTTCATGCTCCAACAGTAAATGTATTTGTGTTTCAAGAAGCTTTGAAACATTCTAGTGCAGAATGTCATAGGATACAATTAAGTTCACAGGACATGTTGTAGTTACTCCTTTCACATCACAAAGTCGTCAATCATCATTTTCATGTTGTGCACATTGACAATGAAGGCTGTGGCACACCAAGACCTGATCACATCTTTGATCAGCTTTTGCGTGTTGGTATTGAAAACAAATCTCTCAAGCACCATAATCCCTTAATCAGGGTAGCTCTAGTACAGGAGGCTCAAATGCATGATGGGAAAGGACAAGGGGCGAAACAGGACACATGGAGGAACCCAGGTAAGGCTGTCATCACTGCAAACCAAACTGAAAGCAATGTGTGACAAAGTTGTGCCATACAGAGGGTCCCAAATCTTATGACCTAAGTTACATCATTCCTGGAACCTGGAGATAAAAAAGTTTGGAATGGATCATTTCACCTTCTCATATGCAATTGTGTTTTATGTTCAAAATTCAAAAATGAGAGAACTTGTTTCAGCTTAGCAGACCATGTAAAACTTGTCATTTTGCAAGTCAAATGTGGAAGATATTATACTGTTTTCCCAGTCTATGACGCAGTTGTTGAATACTATGAACAAGGACAGTGGTGTCACCCTGTTCAGCAGTCCTCTGATAGTTGAACAAATCTGGCCTGATTGTGTTAGGTTATGTTTAAAGTACACCCTTGTTGATGCCAGTGGGGGGGAGGTTTGTTGGGTGCTGCAGATTGGCCAGCTGTCATGCCCATATTTGATAATCAAAACTTACAGAATTTCTTCCATCCTCTAACACTCAGGTTCAGTTGCAAGATAATTTTAGCTGTGGTGAAAATTTGAATTGTCATGTTGTTCTCAGATACTGGTATTTTTGTTTTCAATAGTAAATGAATGTAGTTCAGCACATCTATCAAGGAAGTACAAGAGAAATTGTCAATGAGTTGGGAGATATGGTCAACTTAGCCACACTTTTGATCAGGGCTTCAATATTGCCAAATTTTCAACAAATTTCCTAGAAAATTTCAGGAAGGAAACTCAAATCATTTTGTTAGATTTCACAAAGAAATGTTATTAATTTCAAGAAATTGAATTTAACCCCTAAATGTATTTTGACAATGTTTTCACTAAAAACGCCCCAAAAATGCCACTTCTAGTACAAGTATCAAATTTTAGAAAAAATACATTCTTGAAATCATACAACAATAGGATCTTCTAGTAAGATGGTTTGAGAAGATGTAGAAAAAATTTCAAAAATTTCCATTGTGTAGGTTGTAAGATATACGCGTTGGAATTGATGAAAAGCCTTTTTTTGGCCTTGCAAAAACTTGGGCAGCTGCACTTCACAGGGTCCGATCATTATGAAAAAATGTCCAAAATAGTTGTAACTCTTTGGATTCATTCTTTCAGGCAAGTTGGCTATATGCATAAAAAAATTTAGATCATTAGGAATTGTACAACATATAGGAAAAAATTAGTAAGTATAAAGAAGTAGAGAATGATTCAAAATATGAAATTGTTAACAATTTATTTATGGAAATGAAAAATGCTAATCCCAATGGTTGTAATGTTGTAATAAACAATCTACACCTAAATTTTTTATTTTTTTCCAAAAATATTGAAAATTGAATGAAATAAAAGTCTTCAAAGTTTATTTGAGAGTGGAGATTCCATTAGTATCCACAACTAAACTCTTCATAACCGTCATCTCATAAATCAAAATGGAACGATTCAAAGCTTTCCACATATATATAAATCTAAAACACTAATTTCAAAAAAAATTCAAATAATAAGTGATTCTTTAAGAAGTTTTTTTTGTTGCCCAGGCTACCAGCCAAGCAATGAAAACTACATATCATACAAGAACTTTTTAACCATGTATCCAAAAGTTATGAAAATTGTTGGTCTTTAAAGCTACTCCTTGGGCACATGTTTTCTGAAAATTTCAAAGAAAAAAAAAAAAAAAAATTCTATTCGTAGTGAGCTACCCCAAATCACTATGTTGCCAAAAAATGCTATTTGGTCTTTTAGGGGTTAACCTACTAAAATAACAAAAGGAATAATGCAAAATTTGCCCTAGTTGAAAGAAATGGTTTCATCGTCTCATTTGTAAAATCCATAGTTTTAGGAAGTGTACTATGAAATAAAATAATATTGGTTTAACCATTTAATTTTTCAATATTTACTACAATAGTAAAATTTATTATATGTATCCAAATTTGTGCACTTGATAGTGAATGAAATAAAAATCGTAACATTTCTATGAACAATCAATTAAAATTATTGGAAAATTATATTTGAAATTTTCTTATATCCACATATTTTTTTTCCTAAAGACTCTTGCCTAAAGCTTATACCATCTCAACACCAAAGATCATGGTTGATTTTGGGCTCATCTACTATAAGCACTCCAATAATTCATAGTTTATTTATAAAATGTTTAAGAAATACATACTAAAAAAATCTAAATTTTTTGAACTGTGAACCCAACCAAAACTAGACAATTGAATCATAAGAGCCATGCTCAAACACATCTAGGGTACATTTACTATGAACTAGTCCAAAGATCAAAGTTTTGTAGGTCTACACCAATTTATCATATTATATTCACTTATGAATTATTTTGTGAAAGTCACATAATTCATAATACAATTAAATTACTGCAAGCTTATGTGTGTATTTCTTTTCTCCATCATAACAGAATTGCAGTGACACCAATTTTTCTCCATTTTTCATGGAGTATCTCAAGATCATATCTAATAAGCTTACTAATTTTAGTTATCTTTGTACAAGGGTCATCCAATTAATTAACTTCTTAAAGACTAGGAAGCTTATGTTGGGCTTTCACATTTTTTGAGCAGCCCATTACAAAGTTAATTCTTTTAAGTATTATTAAAAGGATACATGTCATGTTCTAGCTTTCTAATATACTAATTTCTCCCTAAATTGAATAAATAATTGGAGAGTTATGAGGTGAAATGTAATTTCAGTCTCAACTTGAACATTTAAAAGAATTTTTTCTTTTGATGAATTTTCTTAATCCAACCAAGAAACCATATATGTAACCCATTGAAGTATATTATATCAAATTTCAAAGTGAAGAAATCACATTGATTGTAAAACATTTATCATGAAACTTTGAGGAAAAGTTTTTTTCCATGACTTTGTAATTGCATAATTCATCTTTCAAAAAAAACTCTAGCAACATGTATGGGTCTCAAAACTAATCAAGTTGTTGAGTTGTTTTGAATTTTATTTTAAAATTTGTGGAATTTTATTTTCTTGTTGTCCAACTTGTCTTTGTTGAGAACAAAAACAATTTGTTGTTAAATTTGTACCACTAGTCCAAATTCTACAAAATTTATTTTGCATGCAAGACAATCTTTTGTGTGCATTTGTACACAAAATTGAGAATGCAATTGTTTTCCGTAAATTCAATCACTAGAGCCAAGTGTATTTTATTTTATTTTTATTTTCTGAGGAAAGTGACTATGTATCTTGAAAGGAATTATATCTTGGACAATATCAACCAAGGTCAACAGTGCTAGTATGTGAGCATTGAGCCTACATTATAGGTACCTATAATATAGATTTCATACACTATAGAAGGTTTATGTATCATAAACATCTATAATATGGATATTTATAACATATATATCCTATAATAATACATGGTTTATATGGTATATACACCTATAACATAGGTGTTTAGTATTATAGGCTCATAAGCTCACACTACTATAATCACATAATAACAACCCTCCAACCAAGGTACCACTAAAGAAGGGTAATACAATTAAAAAAGAGAGGAAACTTATCCCAATTGTGAACTGGGAAGTTGTCATTACATTGATTTGTTGTAATTATAGTGCATATCTAAATAGTACATGTGAAAATTACATTGCTTAAAATAAGTGCAAGTCATATAATATTGCATTGTACTAATTTCCATAAAACTAAAATTTTGTAGTAACACAAATTTATAATTTGAACCTAGTGCCCTTCTCACTAATCAATAATATTCAGGATAATAGCTACGAGTGAAATGAAAATTGATTAAGAAAAAGTGAGGAGATTGTCACTTTCCTTTAAAATTTTATGTACTTGCAGTTGTTAGAGCTCCATTAGAAAACTCTTATAAACTTAAAGCACTTTAGCTTGCTAATTTGGATGATTACCATGTGATTTAGGGCTAGGGAGGATTGACCCCCTTATTCCCCCTGTTTTATCCTTGGAGAAAATACTATAATTTTTTATTTACCACATATGATAAAATTTGCAAAATCTGAATTCATATATGTAATCATAGGCCCCAAATAAGATAGAGGAGGCAAAAAAATACAAAATTCACGAGGCACAAAATAGGGGGCTTTATTTACATTTACCCTTGGACAAGGCAATTAGGGGGGGCAATCCTCCCTGCCCATGTATTAGAAAGTGTACTTTGAAAATTTCCAATCCAAAGTGAGCTTGTATTTGGGGGTAAAATACACTTGGTTTTCAGTGTATTGACATGTGGTTTAACCCCTAAATTTTTAAGGAGCCCATTTTTGGATTTTTGAGAACTTAGCAAGCTATATTGTCTTCAAATTTTGAAAATGTGTGAAGCTTTGTTTCACGTCATTCCGATAAATATTGCAAAAGTCAAACCAATGTCATATCAATGTCAAACCAAGCAACAAAAAATATATTCTAAAAAAATATGAATTATTTTTTGGGGATTGTATAGATTGACACCAACTCGAAAAAATTTAGTTTTTGTCATATTAGTTTTTTGTCATATTTTGTCATATTGTTATTGTCATATTAGTTTTTTCTTTCATTCAACACCACCTTTTACAATTTTATTTTATTTTCCTAAAAAATAAAAAATAAAATTGGGTGTTACTAATTATTGAGGTGACGCTAATTAGCAATTCAGCCCTGGTCATACTTAAAATCTTGAATTTTGTTCGGCTTGCTTCAAAATTAAATTAAAAATTAAAATTGAATTTAGAAGAATGAGGATTCATCAACAGATCAACTGATTATTATCCAAACCTGACATCAATGAATTCATATCCATTCCGGATTTGTTTCTGGTTTAGTAAAATGAGACGACACGTGTACTGGTGTCTTTTAACCCTTAAAGCACGGACTGGTGACCATGGAAATCAACCCTTTTGGAACCGTGTGACATCATCTACATTTAAAAAAATAAAAAATATTCATTGGAGGTCAAAGTATTGTAGAAGATCTCTCCTGTCCGCACAAATTTCCAAGGATGAATAGTTGCAGTTCCGTCCTACTTACATAGAGAGATTCTTTGTCATTCATTGGACACAGAACATCCACTTCGACGTTTAGGGGTTGAAGTAAGCATGTCTCCAAAATACCAAAATTAGTGTGACTACCTTCTACGAATTCATGAAGTCATCCTAAACTTAGTTTTAGTTGATTCTATTAATTGATGCTATAGCAGTATAGCTCATCATCCAAACCAAATTTTTTTTTTTATTATTTTTTTTTTTTGAAACACGTGGTCAATTTCCATTGATAAGGGGACATAGTACACAGAAAAATTTAAATAATTTTGTCAGTGAAAAGGTCGTCAATGAAATTTGTGGCGAATTGTTTTTGTCAAAATTTTACAGTACGTCAGCGTCTTGGCTCCCTGCCAGGCCACTGTGGCTGGCAGGCTTGTACTCTTTCTTTTTTGCAATGAAACCCCGTTTCATTTGTTTCAAAAAATAAAAAATAAAATTACAGTACAGTACAGTACAGTAGATTTATTTGTTTCAAAGAATAAAAAATAAAATTACAGTACAGTACAGTACAGTAGATTTATTTGTGTCAAAAATAAAAAATTTCAGTACTGGACTTTTGTACTGGTTACCATTTTAAGTTATAAATGAACAGTGCAAGTCTTTAGCCTTGGGTTGTACCCTGGCTTTTGCAATGAATTTCCCTTGCATTTGCACCTAAAGAAAGAAAACAGTACAAAATATAAATGAAGTATCTAAACTAGTGTACCTGTACCTTTTCCCCTTTTCAATGGAAATTGTCCATGTGTTTCAAAAAATAAATAAAATAAACTAGTGTACCCTATGCCATTGGCCCATAATTCAAAAATCCATATTTTTCACACCATGTGTCCATACTCCACGAAATAAAGTTTGTGCACTTCTCGCAAAGAGCTTTTTAAATGGTATCTTTTTTGTTTTTTTGACACAAATGAAACGGAATCTCATTGCAAGGATAGAAATCTTTTTCAATGGTATCAAGAACACTATCATGGGACATACATTTTTGTAGATTTTTTCACAAAAAAAAACCCACCCCCACATATTTAAGGTATAGATTAGTATTCCATGTGTCATTGCCACATCCAAAATAATAGTAAAAGTAAATTTTTAATTCATAAAAACTTCAAAATTCAATATCTTTCACACTAAATGTCCCATTGCCACAAAACAAAGCCTATGCTCCCCTCCTCATAGAGAGCTTTCTAACAATACCTAGAACGCGATTAGAGGACATGTGGTTTTGGAGATTTCACCATAACCAAAAAAATATGGTGCCTAAATATGGTAAAAAACAAACTCAAACTAATTTAATGCATGGAAATATTTCAAACAGAAAAGTAATTTTCTAATTTTTTTCTTTCTTAAATACTTTGAAATTCAATATCTTTCACACCATAGGTCCCAATGCCAAGAAACAAGCCCACTGTACACCCTTCATTGCAAAGAATTTTCCACTAATACCAAGAACACAACCGGAGGACACATGGTTTTGAATATCTCACTATAACAAACAAAACAAACAATCTAATGTACGGACTAGTGTACCTTGTTGTTGTTGGCCCCTAACTAAAAAATCCATAACTTTCACACAATATAATCACTAGTTACAATCACATGCATTGACATTTACTTAATACTCTTCATAATTTTTTAACTAATGATAATTAAATGATATATAAGTAACATGTCAAGATCTAGACAACCAATAATTGGTTGTTTTTACTATACAAATATCAAATCTAGTAGATGTTAAAGAGTTATTTTTTGTTTATCTTGACAATTTGCACTTGCCAAGTCAACAAACAATATCTCTAGTACTAGTACAAGTAACATGGAAATGATGTAAAGGAAAAGTGACCTATCTTCCCACTTATAGAATACAATGATGAGATGGTATCTCTTCTAATCTTAGTCACATTATATTTGCATTAGAAGTGATACAACCAATCAATTCATATTTGTGTACAATGATGAGTAATGTGAAATGATGTGACCTCTTATTTTGACAACATGGAAATGATGTAAAGGAAATATGGCCTATCTTCCCAAGAGGCTTCCCACATATTGAATACAACGATGAGATGGCATGTCCTCTTATCTGAGACGCATTATATTTGAATTACAAGTGATACAACTAATCAATTCATATTTGTGTTCAATGATGAACAATGAAATGGTGTGACCTCTAAATTTGGTAGTATAGAAGTGATGTAAAAGAAAAGTGACCTCTCTTCCCACCAAGCTTCCCACGTATAGAATACAACAATGAGATGGGATGTCCTCTAATCTTAGTCATGTCATATTTGCATTAAAAGTGATACAACCGATCAATTCATATTTGTGTACAATGATGAGTAATGAAATGGTGTGACTTCTAAATTTGGTAGCATAGAAGTAATATAAAAGAAAGGTGACTTATCTTCCTACCAGAATTCCCACGTATTGAATACAATGATGAGATGGCATGTCCTCTAATCTTAGTCATGTTATATTTGCATTAGGAGCAATACAATTGATCAATTCATATTTGTATATGTACAATGATGAATATTGAAATGGTGTGACCTCTAATTTTAGTCAATATTTGTGCATTAGAAGTGATGCAATCTAACATTTCAAAGTTAACATAATTCTACATGTATATCTTGAATGTCTATTGTATATAGGCTTCATAATATAAGTTGTCACTTGTATGACTAAATAAGCCTCTCAACTTCCAACAACAAAGCCATTTCTTGTAATGCAAGTAAGAAATATAAATGTGGCAAAGATAACTTCATTTTCTCATATAGTTTGATCTAAATACAAAAAACAAAAGTTTCACATGTAATGGCATTAAGAAGGTGGACTTAACAAGTGGAATGACTTAGTAGAAACCTCTAATTTCATTCCATTTTGAACACAAAATTTACTTAAAAACATTCTTTAGTGAGAAATAGATAAAACATATATAATTTTATTATCTTTGAAGTAACTCAATTACTAATAAGAAAAATAACTTAAAATCATATTCACTGAAGTCCAAGAAGATTCTAGTTTACAACTTGTGTGTAACTTTCTTTTGACCTCCTATAAAAAATGGAACCCATTTTACTATTTTAGAATAATTTGTGCCTTTTGAGAATCAATCCTTAATCAATTCAAACTTTGAACATACAAAATAAGTGATATTGAGTTTGGAAAGAAATGGTGAGTTCATCCAACTTTAAAAGTTGCATGAGAAACAAAGTGAAAATATCTATCGCCTATCTAAAGTAAGCCTTTGTATTTGTGCCATTTTGTAATAGCAATACACATTTCAAATTTTATTATGTGTATTATTGCTACATAGTGGCACAAATAGGATACAACCAAATTGTGCTAAATTAAGTTCTTTATTCCATGTAAATCCCAATGGACATGCTTAAAACAAAAATATCTAAGCATGTCCGGTCCATCCTCCCTTTCCCTTTTCTTCCCCAATTATTTGTGTGTTATAGAAGGTTCTAGAATAGTTGCAAATATGACCTTCAATTATCATTCTATAACACTTCTAACTTTACACTTGGTGCAACATGGATGCAAAACAACTTAGCATTTAGTTATGGACAATGAAAATCATTAAATTTTAGATTCACCAAGATGTACAACATATGTGCTCCTTCGAATTGTTTAAAGAGATTCAAAAACAGGAAATCATCTCATTAGCATGAAGAAGAAAACTTTCTATAGTTGGTTCTCTTAGGTTCTTTTATAGTCAAGGTAAAATCTTCATCACAAATAAAGTTGCCATTTCATACAAATTTTCTTCAAATTTTGTACCAATGAAAGTCTATATGCTTAGACTTTGATGCAAAGAAAAACAACATCCTTATAATCCATAGTAATGGCACTTCTGTAGTTTAATCACTTCTTTCGCATTTTTAGGTAATTCCTTACAACCTTGTCAAATTTTCACATCAGTTGAAATATTTATAGACAAGAAAAATATAAAAATCTATTATCATTACATAAGATAGTAGATTCACTCAAGATAAATTTGGTTTAGATTAAGATTTATACCAAATATCATATTTTAATCATATTCCTACACTAAACAAGCTAACTTCTTTGAAAATGAAACCTCCGTGATGAAATTTTTGAAAACAAAAGTGTGAAAAATCAATAACCTCCACATGTCCAATTCAACAACCAACACTACTAGAAATGAGGAATTTGAGCACCAAACAATTCTATTTGAGTTGGGTGCCCAAAGCCTATAAGATGAACCAATCATTACCACCACAACACCACGCTTCTCAATTTTGCCCTCATGAACCTATGGTGTACATTTTCCCTCTGAAATGTCCCCTATAGGTACACGAGGGTACACGAGGGTGGATTTGTGCAAAATCGAGAAAGGTGGCAACAATAGGTTGCTTCACCTCACTTGCACTTTGACACGCAACCCATATGTGGTTTCTTAGTGCTCCAATACCTTCTTTCTATTAGACAATACAAAAAGATGCAAACCAATATGAACACACCAGTGTCGAAATTGCACACATTTTTCTCGTGTATGTATGTATGCATGACCTCTACCACCAATTTGACGTCAATTCCATGACCGCACAATTTTTATTTTTCTCTTCCCTTTACAGCAAGTTTGAAATGCACATCATGCGCTGTGCAGGTGTAACTTATTTGGCAGATAACTTATAACGTATTCGAAGAACAAGACACGTGTTCTGCAAATTGAAAAAAGTTTTGTATCTTTTGGACGGGCTGTAAGGTAGTAAGTAACATGGAGTGGACACATGATGATCATTTTACCATGATGCCCTTTAAAAGAGCTTTCTGTTCCTGTTTTACTGGCTTCTCATAAAAGAGGAAAAGCTACAGGGGGGCGGTCTTGGGAAATTGACTACAATATCATAAAATCCAGTCTTTTCCAGATTTTTCCGTAATTTATTCATCAGTTCTGCATTGAATACCCAGTCTGACCATTTTTATTTTTATAACAAACTTTTAAAGGTAGTCCCCCTCATGGATTTGCTTTCATTTGTGTCAAAGAAGAAGGAAGAAGAAGGAAAAAGGAAGAAAGAAGAAGAAGTGTGTGGGACCCTCCAATGTTAGGGATCTTTTTGAATTTTATTGGCTATTTTTCTATGATTTCCATATTGAACCTATTTTTTATAATAGCAAGTCTAGTTGTTTTTTTCTCTATTTTTTTTCCTCCAATTAGAAATTTTATAAAATTTTTCATCATTCTTTTCCTAATTTCAATTGCAAATTGCAAATGGGGTTTTCCCAAATTCCACATATTAACAATGGACGAACTAGTGGTTCACTCAAAACATTGGAGGGGATTGACTCCTACCAAAGGCAAATGTAAAAAATTCCCCCTGTTTTGTGTTGCATTAATATTGGATTTTGTCATCTCTCCTACCTGATTTTAACCTCCAATTCTGAATTTGAATTCCAAATTTTCAAATTTTATCATGGGTGGCGAATAAGAAATTTTAGTGTTTTGAAGGGGGACAATGAGGGGGGCAATCCCCCTTGGTCGACACATGAGTTGTTGCATATATATGTTGAAAATTAAAATCACTACTTATTTGGATTTGTTTTGAGGCTTTAATTTTGACTTATTTTATAATTTGGGAATTGAACAACTTGAATTGGAACTAAGGTAGGTGAACCTATTAGCACTCTCGTCTCAATTCCACCTACATGTACACCAACATGTACATTTCATAATATAAATGTACATCTTATGTACATATGTGCATTATTGAAATCTGGATGGTAATAGGTTGGTTCACCTTCTCTTATACTCATTTATACTAGCAGTGAAGGGGCAAGGGGTCCAAGGACTGAAAAAAATAAAATAAAATAAGATCAATCTAATCTAATCAACCATCCATACAAACTATAAATAAATAAATAAATAAATAAATAAATAAATAAATAAAACACTTGATCCCCCCAATCAAAACCAAACACACTTTGATACAAGTATGATATACAATATACTACATATATATATATATCATATGGCTTACTAATATGGTTCAAATTTTGGGCACATGTATGGGATATAGTTGTGTTAACCCCTAAAGTTCCATGACTATGTTTTCATTGAAAATTCTCCAAAACTGCCAATTTTAATACAAGTACCAAATTTTTGAAAATAAACTTTTTTTGACACATGTAACCATAGGATCTCATAGTATGCTGACTTGAGAGCATGTGATAAAAATTTAAGAAATTTCCACCACATGGATTGCAAGATATAAGCATTTAAATTCATTGTAATCATTTTTTTGGCCCTGCAAAAAACAGGGCAGCTGCATTTCACAAGCTAATTTTTCTATGAAAAATTGTCTAAAATGGTGGTGCTTCTTTGGATTTGTTTTCCTAGAAAAGTTGTCCACGTGCTTGAAAAATTTCAGATCATTTGGAATTGTACAACATATAGGAAAAAAATAGTAAGTAGATAGTTGTAGAGAATGATTCAAAATACTAAATTGTTAAGAATTTAATTATGGAATTGAAAAATGCCAATCCCAATGGTTGCAATGTTATAATAAACAATATACATCCTATGATTTTCTTTTTTTTCAAAAATATTGAAAATTAAGTAAGATAAAGGACTTTAAAGTTTATTTTAGAGTAGAGAGTCCTTAACTGCTTGCAAACAAAAAATCCTCATAACTTTTGACTCCTTGACCAAAATGGAATGATTCAAAGCTTTCCAAGTATATATAACTCTAGAAAACGAATTTCAAATTTCAGTTTTTGAAAAAAGTGATTTTTTAAAATCTGCCCGAACTGCCCAATTACGAAAAAAAAGAACATATTAGGCCATAACTTTTGACTCGTATTTCAAAATATCCTAAAATTTAGTGCACTTGAAAGATATTCCTTGTCTCCACCTTCTCTTAAAATTTGGGCTAGAAATATGGAAATCTCTAGCCACACATACCTGCCCAAAATTGCTATGTAGCCAAAAAATGCATGTTGGTCCTTTAGGGGTTAATCCCATACCAATTATAATCTAGCATGCTCACAAAAAACATATGTACAATGAGTGTGTAGAGTAGAAGTATTATAATTCCCTCATTTATTAACTCCTGAAGTCCCAAGGTCATTTTTTTGTCAAAAATGACTCAAAACTGCCAATTCTATTGTGTTCACCCAAGAAAACAAAAGAATGTTTTTATTAAAATCTAACCATAGGATCGAGTACTTTAATAGTCTTAGATCATGTAGTAAAAATTTCATTAATTTTGATAGTCTAAATTGGAATATATCAACATTCAAAGTTGGGAAAAAAGTTTTTTTTGAATGTTGGCTTGCAATTTTAGAAGATTGAACTAGAAGAAAATTGTGTTGAACTTGTCAAAAACTGCATCTAACTTCTTAAAAACTGTATTTTACTTGACAAAAAATATGTTGTACTAAACAGAAAAGTGTGGGCTGGATTTTGTTGAGTTTTCCCTTCATAATGCAAAATTTTGTGTTTCAGCACTTCAACACAAAATTTGACAAGTCAAAACGCAAAATTTTGGTTTAGAATGCAAAATTTTGGGTTACGAAGGGAGATCTCAACAAAATCTAGTCCACACTTTTTTATTGAATAAAATGCAGTTTTTGACAAGTTCAACGCAATTTTCTTCAGGTGCTTTGACTACCCTCTCTGGAAAAAATTTGCATTACAAAACTTTGAATTATAAAAAAATTGTGTTATAGAATTGAAGTGAAAGTCTATGAAAAAAACTTCAAAAAACATACACTTGATTTTCATTCTTTAAGAATTTATTAATTAGAAGTAGGTCAAAGATTGGAAAAAAAACTAAATCATTAATAGCTCTAAGATGGGATTGGAATACTATAATCCAAATGGTCAAATTGTTATAGCAAGCAAACTTAACCTTGTCAAACAATTTTTTTTTAATTGTGAAAACTACATTCACAAATGAATCCTAAATTATTTTTTAAGAAGAGGCCATGTAATTGCCTGAAAAATAAGATTGTCCATAACTTTCACATGGCAAATGCAAATGGAATGGATCAAAGCTTCCCATGTAGATAAAATTACAATATATGAGAAACCAATTTTTCTTTTAAATTTTTAAATTTTCTTTTTGCATGAGAGGATTCTTGCCTGTTGCACCAAGAAAAGGACTTTTTATGCCATAAATTTTATTCTTGGTCACCAAATGAAATAAAAATTATATTCCTAGAAAGCTACCAAATTTTTCTATCTTTCAGAAAAGTTAAAAAAACAAAAACAGGATGAATATTGGGACTATAGAAACCTGCCCAAAATCCATTTTGTCTCCTTAGGGGACAGTGGGACTTACTTACTTTAGGGGTTAAGTGAAGGGGTGAGTGAAGTGAATTCACTCACTATTCCATGTTATGTTATGGACACTTCCATAATAAAATAATATCATCTTTCACTGATTAAGTTACTAGTAAGTTATGACTCATAATTCAAATGACAGAGGCATCTTGACCCTCTCCACCTAAATTATTATTAAAGAGATACAGTAGGATTCAACTACCTGCATCAGCTTCAAGAAAGATTTTTTTAAAATCATATTTATTAGAAACAAAGGGGAACCTCTGCTTGAATAGCATGTGCAGAATGGACAATTATCTCTGTTTAGTATATTGTTTCATGATGATCATACCTTAGAGTACAACGACCAGTAATATTTAACATCAGTTCAACCCTGTTTGAACAAATGGCATAACTTAAGCTAAGGACAACCAATTTTTCAGTTGTACTATTGAAGGCAAATTTTTCAAAGTCAACAAACTGAACTGAATTATATCTGCTTGGCAAAATTAGAACAAAATATTGGAAACAATAGAAATTACCAAAAGAAATTTCAAAGCAGAATTTCATTGGTATGGATGCCACTCCAATGAAGATTGTACTGAGTTAAGGTATGTTCTCACTTAGTGTTAAAAGAGTGTTGTTACTAAGGGTTGTTACTAAGGATCTTATGGTATGTTCACACTTGGTGTTAATGAGTGTTGTTATTGAGGATCTTTGGAATGAATTTAGACTTCCTTTGGATTGGATGCACATTGCAAACATCATCCCTAGCACCAAGTGTAAACATACTTTTAAGAACAAATTTAGCCCTACTTTTGGATTGGATTCACATTGCAAACATCACCCCTAATATCAAGTGTGAACGTACCTAACATTACTATCCCTTGAAAAGGGGCGACTCCCCTCCTTTACCCCCGACTAAATTGAGAAATAAAAAAAATATTCATTTGTGTCAAAAAATCAATTTTGCCCACCCACCCATTCATCAAAACCAAAACCAAAAAAACTTTGATATGGACACAGTATATGAAACTATATATATGGAATATATATTCTGGTATGATAAATGGATGCAAAGTTTGGAATACTATATATAAGGTATATATATTGGTTAGGATAAGGAATAAAAAGATATTCAATACAACATATATATACACACATGTACAGGATATGGAATAATCCCATGTTGATTGTTATCAAATAGGTTTAGGAAAATATACATACCAGGGATAATCAATGAATCACAAAAATATACATATCAGTGAATTCTTTTACTTATTCGGCAAGTGAAGTGAGTGAGAGTCACTATGTTAACTCAAAATAAGTAATTCACTCAAAAACTCATCACTATAGTTACAATACATCATAAACTCCCATTACAATATCTTTGGACAATTTATCCTAATAAATAAATAATATTTACCCATAAGTAGGAAATAGAAAATTATCTTTCTTGGTTTACTTAAAAGAAAATGTGTGAGATTGTTAAGTCATTTATGTAACATCACCAATTTTGGCATAAAATTCCTTTAAGTACATTGTCAAGGATTGAATATTTTAATCTTGCAATGGTATTCAAATCAACTCCTTTAATGATGGAGGATTTTGGACAAAACTCATTGTATGCTACAATATCTAATTTCTTCTATTTGTTTGAGTTTAGCATTAAGACTTATTTTTTGGTTAGATACAATTAATTTTTATGGTTAAGTTTTGATATGACAAGGTAAACTATGAAGTGATCGTTATGGTATAAAATGAATATAATTTTTTTTATTGTATATTCTAAAAGCACTCAAATTTTCTATACATAGAGAAATGTTTAGTAACAAAAATTAGACCCTTGGATTTTTACCAAGTATGATACCAAAGTATTTTGTAAGAAGCCATCAATTTTTATATAATACAACTATTGATATTGTGCATTCAACAATGTTGTTGATAACAAACATTTTATTGTAGAAGCGTTCTACAAGATATAAATGATCTAGAAGAGAATGAACACTACTTTAAAGTATCACTTGACAATTAGGAATTAAATCAAATGTAACATGGAAAAATTAAACAAATATTTCTAGGTTAAAACAAAGGATATACAATGTCTAAAATTTGCATACAACTTAAACAAGGATTTGCCTACCCTTCATGAAAAAGACTTCATGCACGTAGAGTACAGTTTGAAGTCTTTGGACTTCATACATAGTTTAATAATGTTAGCAACAAAGATGAATAAATTAGAAAAAAAATACATTGAAAATTTAGACCAAAACATAAAACAACCTATAGCCTACAATACTACACACAAACAACATGTTCATCACATTCATGGTAAAAAATTATCAACAAATACTTCTCTTCTTTGAGATAATTGAATAGACTTTTTTCAAGATTATTTGAAATCTTTTGAATTCTTCTCTAAAAAACTCTTTTCCTTTAAAAAGTAATTTCCCAACAATTTCAACATTGAGTTTTAGGAATATTTTATGACAAGTGAACCTTCTATTAGCCCCTACAATACATACTTGTACTTTGTGAACTAAAGTAGGCCCCACCAAATGAGCCCTTGACCCAAAATCACCATCGTCACTTGGGGGTACATCTCCAAAATCAATATGTATGTACTTGGAAGAAACAATTTAAAAACCTCTACCAATAAAACTTTGACCCTTCGTAACTTTTGCATACCATATCCAAATGTTACATTCTTTAGTGTGTTAGAACCTTCTTTCACTTGTCCACAAGAAAATATGAAAATCTGACCAGTATAATAATAGTATTTAGGTGCAGTACCAAAAAGTTGGCGGTCTTGGGGGTGCCCACCTTACCATCCAAAATTAAATTAAAAATTAGAAAGACTGCAATGAGCACTGAGTACCCCTGACCGTTGAGTAAGAAGCAATTAAACTCCACCCAGAAACACTCCAGCTAATCAGGCACCGGGAACACCAACTCTCTACGGCGTAATCAAAACATACAATAACCCCCTCACCCCCCAAAATCCACCACTGTAAAGTCTACCAAACCCCAAATCTACCAATCAAAAAACGAGGCTCGTCTCGCCCCCCTGCGAGAGAAAAAGGCAGGAGCCCCTCCCGCCAGGATAGTAGAAGACGATGATCTCGCTTGTTGAAACGACAACAGATCATCGCTACAGCAACTTTCAACGCTGCCTGCTGCTGCTGCCGCCGTGGATAGAATCATCGATCCCAGCAGCATGAAACAGCACTTCCAATTCCAGCATCTGATCAATATTCTCCACGTCCCAGTGAATTCGCAAAAAATATCATCACTGCTTAGCAAACTAAGCCAGCGCACGGGCGTCATCCTACTTAAGTTAGGGCCCACTTCTTGTCAACAAGCAAATAGTGTCCTGCAATCCTGGAGACTTTTCATTCCTCGGAGTATTTGGCAGTTTCGATCCTCTTTTGGTTTTGCATTTGTTGTCGAGGTGAGAGAGCAGGGAGGGTGAGAGAAAGAGAAAGAGAACGATTGAGAGCTAGAGCAAGGTTTTTGTCGAGTGGTAGATGATAGTACGTGAAGGAGTACTGACTTTTGGTGGTGGGTTTTTGAAGTAGTGGCGTTATTGATTTGATTGGGAGGATTTTTGAGGTTTGGGGTGAGGGTGTTGAGGTATTTTGGTTTTGATTGTGAGGCTACTTGATTGAGGGGTTAGTTTGTGAGGATGCAACCGAGGTGGTATGAGAGATTGTAGCGTGGCGAGGGGTGTTTTTTGGCTTGCGAGGCTCCCACGATGGACGCGGCCATTGAGCATGTGCAGGCGAAGCCGGTGATCAGTAATAACAGCCCGAGCGAGTGGGAAGAGTCGTACCGGCCGCTGCCTTTTCTTTTCTTTGGCCTCTTGATCACGTGGATGCTGTTGCTGTTGTTGTGGACGCTCAACACTTGGAGCAAGCGGCGATGGCAGGTATGGTACGCTTGCCAATAAAGAGATCAAAGAGGGGTCATTCGGTCTTTCTTTCTTGCTTACCCTGTTTGGTCGCGGTGTGAGCGATTTTGAAAGAGTCCGCGGGAGATTTGAATTCTTGACTAACCTATTTGGTGTACTACTGCGGATTTGGAAGCCCTTGTTGACGAGTGGGGTGTTGGAATTGGCAGACTAGTCATTTGCAATGGATGTTAACAGCTGTCCCGTTGCTTAAGGCGCTTGTTCTCGGTCTCTCCTTCGTTTTCTGGTACTCCCAGTGGTTCCTAACTGCGGTGTCGGTGCTGTTTCGCAAAATGTAGTGATCCTTAAATCACGTGAAACACAATTTCATATCGATGCTAGCGATTCACCTAATCACTTGTTAGCGTTTGTTAGATTAGTGTGAGCAATTGAAATGAAGTTTCCAAGTATTTGGTGAAGAGTTTGAATGCTTTGTTTGGTTAGATTGGTGTGATATATTACATTTGAATTTTGCAAGTGCGTGTTCAAGAGTTTTGAGTGTTGTTTCTGAATTGTGCGGTTTTGCTCTAGGTATTCGTGCTTGAACTTGAGCACATGTTCATTCTGGGTAGCCTTCGGAGTCTTCGTGTCGCGAATCTTCTTCGAGACGTCGTGCTTCATTGCCTTCCTTTTGATAGCGCATGGCTACTGTATTATGCACGAGCAACTGACGGTCGCTGAACGCCGCAGCATCGCTGGCCTCGCTTCGCTCTTGTACTTGACCCTCACGGGGTACAAGGCTGCTGTTCCACAATTTGCTGTGCGTTTCTTTCCCCGCTCCAGTTTTGAGATAGGATACTCTTTTAGTCACTGTTGGCTTGTGGTTTCAATGGAGAATCATGAAAAGAGGGATTACTTTGGGTACTCCAAGAGCCAAACTCTCTTGAGATCAAAGATTCTTACTCAATGTATTGGATGATTTCTTATGCAAGTGGGAGGTTTGAAGGGACAGTAGATTACCCATGATTTCCATTCAAAGATTAGTGGCCATAGACTTGATTAGCTTACACCGAATAGTTGCTAATTGAAAGCGAAGCGAGTATTTATTGGAAGAAATGAGTTTCTGTTGGTAACCGGCGTCACTCAATTGGAGATGGGATCAGGATCCTATCGGTTTTAGTATCCTCTACCTTAGACTGATCGTCTTGCTGGCAAGATTTAGGGTGTCCAGAGGAATTTGTCTGGAGGGTGTGAAGAGCAAACATTAAACCCGGTTGTGAAATTGAATAGTGACAAGAATATTAATCTTTACCGTACGATTCATTTTATATGGCTGTAAAGTGATCCATTAGTTCTGCTGTCTGGGTATGTGCAATTTGGAAACTGTTCGATTGATTGACCGCCTTGTTGTTCTTTGGTTGTGCAGGTTCTGGTGGTGTTTATCTATGGGTTGCTACTATACGTCATCATGGTGCACATTGCCCGCAACCTTGCGGCGCTAAGGGAGCAGTTACAGCAAATTCAGGACGAAGGCGTCCACATGATGCACACTGCTATTTTCATAAAGTACACCATGTTCAAGTAAGCTTTGGGGAGATTACCGTAGTATGCATTCGATTATTTTGGAAGTGTGGGTTTATTGCCCTGGAGTACAACGTAGTTGATCTTAAACCGTCCGTCCCTTCTCTTGCTGCTGCAGGAAGTTTCAGCGTGCAATGCTGATGATGGTTGTTGCTGAAATTTTGGTAAGCTATCAGTACACTCTCTGATCGCTTAGTGCTGAGTAACTCGTACGGTTTTAAAAATATGGTCTTGGTCTACACAATGTGAGTAGCAGAGGATTGGACTAGCTACGTTGATTTAATTACTGGTCAATTCCTAAAAGACCAAAGATTTATGGATTTGAATGACTAATTGGATTGATTATACTGTGAAGTAATATCATTCAGATGGAGCCAAATTTTAGTCTCCAGAATTAGTGAAGAACATTGCACGTATTGACCAATAAACAAATACAATTGGACGAATGAAAGTCCCTATTTGAGCTACTTTAAACTGGTAACAAACATGGAGCACAATTTGGTCTTCTTGGTCCTTGAAGTGTTGACGTTTGGCAATATTACTATGGCAGATGCATGCTCGCACGGATGGCTTGGCTAATGAGTACTGGATGCGCCTTCTTGTTCGCGAGTTCACCGAGATTGGCATCTTCTTGTATATTGGGTTAGTACTCACCTCTGATTATTTGAGGCGAATCTACCTGTTTGCGAGTTCACTTGTGTCCTTGAAGCATCAATGTCGTTGAAGCAGATACTATAAGGTCACTGGAAATCTATATGGTTTAGTTGCGGTTATCCTCAAGTGGAATTTTAATTCGTCATGTACTAATGTTTGACACTTTCCCTTTCCCATGCTTTTCTGTTTTCCTGTAGAACATGACAGCTGTTGTATTCATGTCTTTCTGGCGACGCTTTGACTGCAGGTGGACCTTTAGATCAAGAGAGCTGGCCCCATTTTTCACCGTCATTCCAACTTCACTCCCCTGTGGTCAACGCATTTTGCCACCTATTTATAGTGTGGTAAGGCGTTTAACCCTTGCATTCAACTTTTGCATGATTTTACGAGCGCGCTTGATCCCTTCGAGTAAATAGACAGTGGATTGTGCGCAGCAGTCTGACATCTCTGTCGCAATGTTGGCAGGAAATTAATGAGAAGCAGTTCAACAACTTGGATCATAAAGAGTGGCACATTGGAGTGGTGAGCTTCCTTCATTGCTATTTGTGTCCTGCTTAACTAAGTTCCTTCCATTTTTAAATACCTTTTCTGTACTCAGGAATTCGGAATCGTGGTCTCGGTTGTTCACGTGTGTCAGTAGAAGTCAGTAGTTGAAGAGGATTTAATACTTTTGCACCTATTTTTTGAAAGCCTTTATCATAAGTTGTGATGGACTCCTGCAGTTCTGTGCCATGAAGTTCATCTGAACATTAAGGGGCTAACTACCTCGTGATAGTGTTATCACACAATCTAAATATAGAAGATTGTTAACTACTCCGTATGAGATGTTTGTATTTTGACAATTACTATTGTTGAATCTCGCAGCCAACTTCAATCTCCGAAAATGGAGGCACAAACAGGCCGATGCTAGTGATAGTGCAGAACCCAGGCATGTCTGACTTTGCTTTCGACGATAATGGTTTTGTCCAAGAACCTAAGAAGCCGGAAGGCATCTTCAATATGTCTCCCAACTACCAACAAATGACGTGTCCCTCCTCTGTGCCTCCCGACTCATCTACGCCCTTGATTGATCACCAAGGATTGCAGCTTCGCCTGCGAGGATCTGGGGATCTTTCCGCAGAGTCTGGTAGCCGGAGAGAGAACCTGTTCCCCGGAGCTGTGAAAGAAGGAAGCAGATCTGTAGATGGCAAGGAGGACAAGAATGCCATGTCATTTGTGGACGAGGTTGTGGTAGATGTCAAGGCATTGAAGGGCTATTCCTTTCTTCAGTTTGAGAATTCTTGTGGTGATTCGCGGACATTGCACTCGAGATCAAATTCAAGTTTGAGCTTGCAAGGGTTTACACCGCACCAATCAAGCATTGTATGATTCAAGTCGACCCCCTTTTTGTTACAACAAGCTGGATGGCCAGTCACTGTCATGTAAACTAAGAGCTTCATACCTGTTGTGGATTATTCAATCTGCGAGCCATCTTTCATGTGGACTAGGAGAATAAGTAGCTGTATATTTGTAGACTAGCCCGGTTCTTCCCTCGAGGATAGGTTGGATTATAAAGGTCTAATCCTTCAGTGTACGCTTGTAGATCCTCGTTCAGGGGACTGAACATGCAAAAAACAGCTTTGTGACTAAAAAGTCACTGGCTGTCTAGTGTCATCAGCTACTGAGCTGTGATCCAGTTCGTGGCTATTCTGCCGCTCTGAACAGTTGTACTATATCCCATGCATTCAAAGTATGCATTGCAATCCAATCTCAGTGCGTGAGTACTTTACTGACCACTTGTAGGGCACGTCTTCTGAAACTGGATACCAGTGTGCTCCAGTTTGTTTTGCTTATTCAAAAGAAGTCTTTTGTATTTTTCCAAGGTGTGACAGTGTACCTATCAAGGTCCCCGGTTTTCTGTACTCTGAGTACATTCATAGCCTCAAGACATGGTTGTGGCTCTACTGATGAATGGGGCTGTTGGTCACACAAGTCAAGGAGGTGCCCGGTTCACAAAGGTACCATTTGCTAACGTAGTTTCGTATCTTGACTTTGTTCTCAGTGCTTTTTGCTGCCCTGCTGATGTTTTAATTCCTGAAGCTACATATGCTGAATCGTGCCAGTTCCTAGTTGGAACAGGACATGGTTTCCTACTATTGAGATGTGACTCACTGAAATTTAATCTGCATTCCATTTGTGAATGCCTAAGTATACTGGATTGCACTTTTTGGATGTGAGCAGGTTCAACTTCCAAGCTGGTGTCCACCCAACACATGGCACTGACAAGCAGCAGTAGCAGCAGAATGCGGCTGGACTCCTTGTCGGTAAGGTAAGGCGGTTTGTTTTCTCTTGAGTGAGTGATTGTTGCAATGTTTGCTCCTCTCCTGATTGCCTGACATTGCGTAGATGTACCCCGCTGGCACGCAAACATGGACGCAAGGTCATTGCTGGCTCCCTCATCTCTTCCTGCTTGTTGCCAGTGCTCCAGTTGTTCCTGGAACATGCGTTTTGGAGGGTGTCATTCCGTTGGATATGGCAGGAACTATAGCTGCTATCCTGAGTTATACTCACGGCTTTTATGTCCTATCTGTATGATGCCATTCTCCCCAGGATAAGGTCTTGCACGATCGTCTCCCTGGGCCACGTTTGGATCCTGACTGACTGGCTTCAATAATTCGGAGGAATATGAAGTCACTCATTTCCCCCGGCTTAGTCCTTCCTTCTTCTCTCACCGCAATTTTCTCGCCTGCACAAGTAGCTTTAATGACATTCTTCAGCCTTTATCCATTGATGCACTTCCCCTTTCTATTTACAGATGAAAAGATAATGGATTGATAAGATATTGCACTGACAATGCACTGACAGAACACTATTTCTTGTTTGGTTCTACTGCCCGTCATATCCAACTAACTTATGTTCTTGTAATTTATGCCCCATCATATTCTTTTTTTAGTATATTTTCCAATCTTCTTCTTGTTGTATCTTTCAACTTAGAAACTTAGATAGAGTGAGCATCATTGTATCCTGCACTCAAGATTCAGGGTATCGTAACCAATTCCGAGGCGTCGACTGTTCAGGGCCTGCCTGAAGGTTTGTTCACACTTCCTGTCATGATTCTCATGAATGCTAATAGCAAGGATCTGACGAATGCATTTTGGAATACCTTTGGAATAGTATCATTTTGGTGTAGTAACACCAATCCTAATCTCATGTATTTGGGAACTTAACCCTTGAACGCTGGGCTGGTGACTGGAAATCAGCCATTTTGGGACTGTGTGACATCATCCACTTTAAAAAAATAAAAAATACTCATTGGGAGTCAAACTAATATACACTGAATAGGGGTATTAAGGGCACCAAAAAATTAAAGGGTTTGATTGTAGAAATCTGTAGATGTTTGAAACATGATGTACATCCCCCGGACACTTCAATACCTACTAATATACAATAAAGGTAGATATTTATATAGTGTAAATTGTCAATTAATTAGTATGGGTCCCCATAATACTCCTATTCAATGTAGAAGATCTCCCCTTTCCACCCCTAATTCCTTGGATGAATAGTTGCAATTCTATCTTATAGAGGAGAACATCAGACAAAAGACGTTCGCAACGTCGTTTAGGGGTTAAACCATGTGAGGATGTACCCCTAGGACCACCCATGACCAAGGTAGTCACCAAAAAATACTCCAAAATTTGCTATTACTTTGTTGTGGTCATATCATATTACATCACCAACAATCCTTACATGTTGGTATATAATAACATGTACTATATATAGTACTAACTATGTTAGTATATAGTACTAACAATATACTATATATACAATCTTTACAAATTAGTATGTCAGATTCAAGAAGATTGGGGTGAAATTACAAACTAGTGTGTTGGATTGTAGTGAAAATAATTGATTTAGGTTGCTAAATACAAATTAAAATAATTTGTACTAATTATATATTAAGAAAAATATCTTCAAATCTATTCAAAGTAGATGCCACAATGCTTCAAATTGCTTCCTATAGATCATCTATGATTGTAAAGGAAACCTCAAGTCTTTGATTCATTAATAATCTTCAAATTCCATTTCAATTAATATTATCTACATTTGTTTCTATATGTAATTTTTTTGAAGCAAGCATATGTCAACTTTTTACAATACCAATGGAGGTGGGTCTTAAATAGTGTAAAACAACATGTAGTAAAATTTTCAAATCATCAAGGCTCAAAAATGAAGCATAGGCAAATTTGGGAGTGATTATAAAATCCACCTCAACAACTAAGACTATGGGGTGGTTAGCTTTGGAATTCGTTTACTTTCAAACTGTAAGTGCTTTGTGTATCAAGTTTTTTTAGGATTATAGGATACTACAACATTCATGTTTTCTCATTTGGATTTTGTCCACTCATTTTCAACACATGGCACATAGAGTGAAACTAAACAAAGCATACATTCAATTTTTCAGATAATTGTGAGGAGCATTTTTATTCATTTCTATAGTTAAAATTGAAGTCATCCATCAAACCTTTTAGGTTTGCAACGTCCTTACAATTAAGGTTAACATTAGATTTTGGAAGGGAGTTTGAAATCTAAGTTTTGGCCTCCTTGTAATGAAAATTCCAAGTATTGGGTGTCATTTTCTTTATTGTATTGTCTAGGAAGAAACAAATGAGATTTTCTTTACATTGTGACATGTGTTCATTGTGAAAGTTATTGAATGAAATTTGAAAAAAACTTTAAAAACAACATGAGAGGTTCTCAATATATACAAGGAGTGTGTAGTACAATTGGATAAGGTTGAATTTACAATCCGTATTGGAAACCTGACTATTATTAATCCCTTACCCCTCAAGGAATAAGGAGACACGATGTGTCTTCTTCAAATTGTCAATGGCAAATTCTTGGCAGGGTGAAGCAAATTTCAATATTTTGTAAAGTAGGATATTTTAGAGTAAGAAGTTGAAATACTTGTTGCATTTCCGAATTCTCAAAATTTCAATCTAAGAAGTATTAAAAAAATTATTTAGGAAATGGAATCTAATAGAAAAAAAGGGAGCAAACATTTTTATTGCAATGAAAGGAATAATAGGGATGGAAAAAACAACTTTTCTTGGAAATTTCTAGTCTTTACTCTACACAAAAAAATTGGGTTTGGACAATTTTTTTTCAAATTTTTATTTTTAGCAATTTCAAAAAGACAAGGTTCAATTTGGTGTAATTAAGAACACGAAATAATTAGAATTATTCCAAATTTTTTGAAGACATTTCAAATAATATTCTAATAATATCAATTATAAAATTTCAAAATTTGACACATATATAATTTTTTTAAAATTGTGTAGGATCCAATTTGGTCACTTTTGACTTTCGACTCCTATTTGGAAATATGTAAAATTGTGTAGGATCCAAATTTGAGAGAGTTTTTTATTTCTCATTTTCTTATATTATAAAATAAAAAATTTGCCTTGGATTCCAATAAAATAATTTTGGGGGGTAAAAAAATCATTATTCCTCTTTTTATAATTTTTTTCTTTTAATAGTTGCATATTTTGCCTATAAAAGTTGAGCATCCAAAATTGCTATAATCTAGAAATCCAATGGTGAATATTTTCCATAATTAATTCCATGCTTACCAGTACTTGACAAAGTAGTCTTTACTTTTGTATGGTTAAAATAAAATTTTCAAGCACATCCATATGCCAAAAAAATATCAAAGTGTGACAATTGAAAACCTCCATTGTCAAAAATTGTCAAGCCTTGAGGAATTAAGGGCTAGTAGCCCAAATTTCCAAGTAATGAAGAAGTATTATAAAATACAATTTTTATTAGTAATTTCTTGATGAACTAGTGGGTGGCGCTTGCTATGCTATGCATTTACCATATTATTTTATTAGAAAGATCAGAAAGAATTATCATATAATAAAATGTAGGGTAACAAATTTCAGTAAGTCTTCAAATAATAATGATTAATATCTTCATAAATTATTTTTACAAACATGCCTACATTGGAATGTTCAATATAGACTTTAATGAATGAAGTATATGCAATGAAGAATACATTATAAATAAATAAATAAATAAATATATATATATATATATATATATATATATATATATATATATATATATATATATATATATATATATATATATATAATGGAATGTATGAGAATTCAAATAGAAATTAGTTAGATTGGGAGGAAATACTTGAATCCCTAGAAGAAACAAATGGATGAAGTTTTGTCTAAGGAGCAAATGACATTAGGTAGAATCCATCCATTCATACTCAATTTAGGATTTTAGGAAGCTAGACTTAATCTTAACATTTGGTCAAAATCTTTAGTAAAATTGAAAGTCGGAATGTAGGAAAAACTATGGATGAAGTTGAGAGTACTAACTAGAGGCCAAACTTCATCTAGTCGTAACTTTTGCTATGTGTATCAAAATTTGATGAATCTTATATTTTTAGAATTGGTGTCAAACCCTCTACAAATTACAGTTATCAAATTTAGACTATTGTCAATTCTATTCAAAACCATGGCGGCCTAGATTGCGACATTTTGTTAGGTGAATCTCTATGATTTGGGTTTGGGTTTATTGGTTCTTTATGCAAATAGGCGTAGTTTAGACATTAGAAAAGATCCATTTCTTGGAAGGAAAAATGGATCAACATTTAGGCACACTTAGTGTAAGAATCCACACTAAATTGGAACTTTGTTATGTATGTCAAATTATCAAGGGTGGGTAATTGAACGCACACATGTATATATAACTATAATGCTATTTGTTTAGCTAGAACTTCCCCAATTTTACAGTGTAACTTAACAAATCACCAAACAACTCCAACCAGAATTCATGATCTCAATTCCTAAAGTTCCATGACTATGTTTTCACGGAAAATGCTCCAAAACAGCCATATTTAGTACAAGTACCAAATTTATGAAAAAAAACTTTTTTTTGACACATGTAACAATAGGATCTTGTAGTATGCTAACTTGAAAATATGTGGTAAAAATTTCAGAAATTTCCACTACATGGATTGCAAAATATAAATATTCAAATTAATTGAAATAATTTTTTGGCCTTGTGAAAAATAGGGTAGCTCCACTTCACAAGCTCACTTTTCTATGAAAAAATGTCCAAAATGGTAGAGAATGTCCAAAATACAAAATTGGTAAGAATTTAATTATGGAATTGAAAAATGCCAATCCCAATGGTTGAAATGTTGTAATAAACAATCTATATCTTGGGATTTTTTCTCCAGAAATATTGAAAATTGAGTAAGATAAATGACTTTAAAGTTTATTTTAGAGTAGAGAATCCATAACTGCTTACAAACAAAAAATCCTCATAACATTTGACTCATTGATCACAATGGAATGATTAAAAGCTTTCCATGTATATATAACTCTAGAAAATAAGAAAACTAATTTCCAATTTTTTTTTTGCAAAAAGTGATTTTAAAAAATCTACTGATAGTCCAACATTGCCCATTTACGAAAAAAAGTTTCATATTTGACCATAACTTTTGACTCATATTTTCAAATATCATGAAATTTAGTGCATATGAAAGATATTCCTCATCTCCACCTTCTCTTAAAATTTGGGCCTAAAATATGAAAATCTCCAGCCACACACACCTACCTAAAATTGCTATATAGCTAAAAATGCATGGTGGTCCTTGAAGTGTTAAATTGAAGTCTAAGCCCACAAATCACCCCATAACCTCTTAGAGGTATAATCAAATTACCCTTTTGCATAAATTAACTCTTCAACATCCACTACTTCTCTGTCAAAGTGTAACATCCGACCTTGGGAATTTCAACCAACCAATCTCTTAGAAAATTCACTAAAATTCACTTTGCAACGCTTCAACTTCATCTCATCTCACAATGTCACAAGAAAACAACAGTCTTACTTGCTCTATTACTCTTTGCTTCCCAATGAAACATTCACGATGAATTTTGTGGATTCAGAGGCAATAACTTCAACAAAGACCTTTAGCGCTCCAAGTATGTTCATTTTATTATCTCTAAGCACCTCAACTTTATGATATTATAGTTCAACCAAACACTATTCATACTCTAGAGAGAGACAAAACTGTTCCTGAAGTTTCCACGATTCCACCCATTCCCTAAGTGTTTCTATATGTTTTTAATCACCTTTACTTTATTCTAAAGTACATCTCTATCTTTCCTATTGGTCAAAACACTCTATGCTTTCCTAAAATTACCAATTTTAATCACAATAATGAATGTTCAAACTATTATGAATTGAAGACCTATTTCTAAGGCTAAAACACCTTAAAATTGTAGCTATGGGTCTTGAGTTTGATCTCCTCTTACAATTCCAACAAAACCACTCAAAAATATACCCGAAATATGTTTCTACAAGTTTTTAAGTGTCAAAATTGATTATGCATACACTCATCTTCACAACAGGATGTTTTTTAAGTAATGAAAGTGAGAAAAGGTCGTAAAGAAGTGAGAAAAACTTTAGAAATATAAATAGTCAAGTCTACATCATTCTTGAAGAACGTATACTAGCTTGGACTAATTTTCAAGGCAAAGCCTCTCATTCCATCACATCGAAGACTCAACTTCAAAAACATGAATTTCCAATTACCCAGGTAGAAGACATAAGCATTGAGGTCCCTAACTAACATGAAAATCCCCCACAAGGCCAAAACCAAGGCCCAAGCTCACAATCGAGGCTAACCATGTTCCATGGTACTCCATGGCACCTTTTCTCCATCCCACCCTATCTCCTTAACATTGGGGTCAATGAGAAAATAAGAACTATGTTTCTCACATGATAAAATTTTTGTTCTAAATGGATAAGAAAGAAATAATGTCACAAGTGAGAACATGATATCCATTAGTGGTTGTGAGTGATTTTAACTCTACCCCTTGAGTCTAATCTAACCATAGGGGTTCTAATGGCAATTTGTTAATAAATCTTAAGGGTGATAAAAAAAGCACCTTCCAAGCAATGAACAATTAATTGCATTGTTCTTAAAAGTAGTTGAAAATCACTTAAACACATTAATGGTTAGGATTCTAAATCTTTTGGACTAAAAATTCACTAATCAAAATCTAGCCCAATTCAACCTTTAGAGCTTGTTTTAGTCTTTTTAAAATGGTAAAGTAGGTAAAGATTGGATTCTTCTAGCAAAAGATATTAAAATTTAAAAGATGAACTTTAAGTCCTAACTAGCCTATAAAATTTCATCCATTAAATTCCAATAGCTAATTAATCTAAAACCAACTCAAATTTTGGATCTGATCTTCTATTTATGTTTAATTGATAATTCTTAATTATTTCCTAAATTTAACTAAAAATTAAAAACTTCATCCATGGTTGATCTAAACTTCATCCATAGTTAATTTCTTCAAGAATGAATTAATTTCCAAATGGCGAATGGTTTTGGAATCTCTAAAAGATATTCTAAAAGATTCTAGAATCAAAATATTCCTTAGTGACCTTCAAAAGATTCTTTTTAATTATCTTTTAATCTAACCTAATTCAGACTTCCTATTCTAAAAATACCATTTTTAGATTTTTACTATTTTTAATTGGAAAAGCAAGAATTTACCTTTCCAACAAGGTAAAACTGTAAAATACTAAAATATGAACGTCCTATGCAAAAAGTTATTCATAGATGAAATTCCCTTTTAGGTTGTTAATTTTGAATTCCATCTACTAATCACTTGTAGGTTAAGTGGCAAATGGAATTTCAATTTAATCTAACAATTCTAAATTATTTCTAGATTTTCAGATTCCCCTTTGGATTTTGTTGGATGAATTTATGGTTATTTCATCTAAATTAACACACAAAGTTCATCCGCTTATAACTTTCTTGTTTTTTGGTGTTTTTTATTCGTAACATATTCTTGAAAACCTCTAATAAATAAGTCAAATACTCTAAATCTCAATTTTAATTATAACACTTTGATCTAAGGACTCACTTTTAATATTGAGATAATGAAATTCTAATCTAAAAAGTTAGAAGAAAAATGTTTGATTAACGTACCTCGTCCTTGAAAGATGCTATCATGCCATCGTCACATATCACAAGATGTATGATTTTATAGTAACCTGCTTCCTCCATGTTTGTTTGAGCCATGGCAAAGTTCTAATATAAAGCTAATTTCATTGATCTATTTTCCCTTCCAATTGGTTCCATCGTAAATTGGGTAGAAGTTTATTAAATTTTAGAAGTATTTTAGATAATTCCTATGATGTTTGGAATTATTTTTAATACCCCAAAACTCTTAATAATCCTAAATCAAATCAAATCTTTAAAAAGACTATTCTCTAATTGTTTATTAATTTTTCCTATTAGTTTAATGGTTATATGTTGGTTTTGTCCTTTTCTATTCGGCTTATTAAGCCTAATAAAATAACAATTGCCAACTAACCTAGCCTAATAATCCCTAGAGGAATCCAAAGTAATAACTAACCAACAATTAGTGAATAGTGAAAGAATAAAATCAAAAAGGGTGGTCCTACTATAAGTCCCCAATTTGTCACTAGGGGCTCACTCTTTTCTTTTTTTCGTATTTTGTCATTTTTAATGCAATTTTATATACAAAAAGCCCCCCAAAGAGTGTAGAACCAAAATAGGTGTGTTACATAACAATATAGTATTTGGTCTATATTTAGAATATTATAGCTAGAATGGCCAAACGACAAGTTGTAAATAGATTAGAACCCAACTAATCGTGGCAATTTGGTCAATTATGAGTGATGGGCGTACCAAGCTCAAAACCCCACATAGAGAGGAAATCTCTAGGCTAATATTGGTTGAGGGAACCTTGGTAAGGCATAGATGTCAGTTCCTAGAGATAGGTTCTAGTTTACCCATTTCATCGACGAAATAGCGGAACCCCAATTGTTGGCTTGCACATGTTTGAAATACCAAGATGGGACCGTGGAGGAATCTCTGGTCCAAGGAGGGTGACTTAAGGTTAAAACCATGCCCGGGAACCAACGACAAAGTCGGTTCACCAAGATTCCCTTCGGTGTGGAAGATTCCCTAGCCACCAATAATTAAACGAGGGGGTGGATTTTGTCCCCCCTAGGCCGATGTGTAGATTAAAAATATGAGCCTACACATGTGTTGTGGGATTCCATGGGATGTTCCACAAAAAGTTTTGGAATTTTCTGCTAGTCAGAAGATGTCTTTCCGAATGGTCAACTACCCAAACTAGCAATGGGAAATTCCTAGAAATTCCTTAGGTGGCGGTAAAATCCCACAAAAAATTCTTATAGCTCCTTTTATGTTAATAAGTTACCCCAATAAGTTTCAAGACATTTCGATAGTCAGAAGTACTCGAATCTGCAAAGTTCTCCAACAATTAATGAAATTTAAAGTCCACGGCGGAGTTGACTAGTGAAGCGGGAGTATAGAAAAGTGGAATGGGGACCAAGATAGGTCTTTTCTTATTCCCCCACACCCACTTAAGAGCCTGAGCTAATTACTTTTGCTAGAAAAGTCAAACTCCGAAAGTTGGAATTTTTCCCAATTTTGGTGTTAAGTTAGCACTAGGTTTCGTTGTGATTTTGAAGGTAGGAAAAGGAGAGGGGGATACTGGAAGACTAAAAATAGCTTTTTGAAGCCAACGACACAATTTGTTTGAGTTTTGGAATTAATCTCCAAAAGTTAGCTTAGTGGGACAATATAGGATGAAAACCTTGAGGATGAGGATGAAAATCCCAAAAGATAAGGTTAACTTAGATGAATGAGAGGAGGTGAGTGCCCGGGAAAAAGTATAAAATGGCACCCCTTCTCTTCTCTCACCACCACCTTTCTGTGTAATTGGGTCCGTTGGGTCTAATTTATGTTGAAAATTGTGGCATTTTAGCCACAAACCTTGCAATGGTATTTTTTGGGCACTTTTGGCCATCTTGTTGTTTTCCACGCTTGTGAAGTCTTGGTGGGTCCCTAACATCTTGAGTTTGTGTATTACTAATGTTGTACGTGTAGAGGAGCGTAAGTATCCTTACAACACCAAAATGTCATAAAATGACTCGAAATATCATCCTAGGGGAATCTAGACTATTGTTGTAAGCCGAGATTATCCGTATTATTGACTTAAGTACTTTTTTCACTTCCTTTCTCTCTTCCGGATCTCTATCATTTCAGAATCCAATCCAGATTCACTCTTTTCCAGAATCCCATTCCTTCTTCTTTTCACATACATTGGTTTTTGATTCCTTTGTTTTACCATCAGAGGGTCCGCCTTTGATCTTGTAGAGGGGTAGGGATTCACCACTTGTATTCCTCACACTCTCTTCTTTCCTCTACCTACACTAAACACACTTGGACCAAATGTTGTACTAGATCAAATAAAGAAACACTCTCACAACTTCCTGGATGGCCAATTCGGAAGGCAAGTCACTCAAAGCCGTAACAAGTCCTTTCCACTACAACAACAGATCAATAGAAATTGGAACCGATGGGGGATTGTTAGTCGTTCATTAAACTGATCCTAGGGTTTGGCATACCTTCTAGAGAGTAGGATGGGGATTTTTCCACTAGCAATTGCTTATCTCCGCACGGAACCCTTCCTGGTATTCTGGACTCGCATCCTCACCACTCCTTGCTGGATTTTCGTTCTAGTGATTTAAAGGCACCATGCACAAGACCATATTCACAAGCCTAAACTATGTCACAAACGTTCCCTTCTAAATCAGATCTAGTCACTTTAGATCCGGATTCCTCCTTTCCTCCTCCTCTCTCTCACTTCAATGCTCTCACAAGCAAATACAAAAAACTTGGATATACAACAGATTAATTCTTGAATGTCCATTTGGTGGCTCAGATTAAAAAAAGGATGACAAGATACCGACTATAAGCGCTAGGATGGAATGAGAGGACAACAGACCTGCCCTCCTATAAAAACTCAAAAACCCAAAGGCAAAAAGACCATTTGGAAATCCAAGTGACCAATCATAGACCTCTCGAGAAATCCGGAAAGTCAGATCCTAAAAATCCAAAAATCGAGCTCACACCTAGAAACTTGGTTCAGATTCAAAATTCAAATCCTAACTACTTCGCCTTTCGCGCCTTCTTTTGATTGCTCTCACCTTGATTCGCTAGTGCGTGGGTGGGTGCCCTCAGAGTCGACTTCACCGGAGCTGTTTTCACTACTGCCTGGGTTTGGATCTTTTGGATCTCTGGAGGCAAATCTTCCCACTACAAGAGAAAGGGGTGTTTTAAGTATAGTCCTAGACATATAGTCCTACAAGTAATGACCTTAAAGTTGTATTTTCAGTAAAAATTTACTAGAAATACATGTGTGTTTAGTAAATTTTTACTGAAAATACAACTTTAAGGTCATTACTTGTAGGACTATATGTCTAGGACTATACTTAAAACACCCCTTTCTTTTGTAGTGTCCTCTTCCATTTCCTCTTCCTCCTCCTCCATTTCCATACTGGTTTGTTACTCCTCTTCGTTTGGTTTCTCGATGTGATGGATCTCCCTCACTTCCTCCTCCTCTGCGGGAGACATCTCATCCAATATTCAGGTCGTCCTTTCCTTCCTGGGTTGAAGCTGCTGCATGTACTCGAAGCTTTCTGGATGGGTTTGGGCCAAATTCTTCAAGCGTCCCATTCGGTCCACCAGATCACTTTGGATTAGCAATCTGGGTGACTGAAGGGCTTCCTTCTTAGGAAGGCGGGTAGTTGGAATAGGCAGTGAGATGGTAACTTCTGGTGTTGCTAATTCTTGTGCTACTTCGGTTTGCTTGGCTGGCTCTCGAATTGTCTTTGTACTCCCCTAGATGGTCTTTTCCAATTGACTTGAGAAGGACTCTATTGAATGCTAAAGAGTCTCCTTAAGTCCTTTAGGTCTTGGACGAAGCTGAAGTGATGAAGTCAGTTTAACCGGAGTTTCCATATCAAAAAGAATTTCCGGAAAATGAACAAAATCCATCACTCAGTCCAGATCAATATACCCTAAGAGTTGGTGCATCTTCTTCAATACTGTCTCCATCTGGGATGAGAAATCGACCAAGATCCTGACTACCTTAGATCCAATCAAATGCCCTCCTTTGATTAATCGATCCTAGACAAGGGAGGCTTTGATGATGAGTTCCGAGGGTCTATCCACTAGACCAGATAAATTCTTGACGAGTTGCAGAGCTTCTTTCTCCCTCTGTTTTGATGCAATGAGCTCCCCTTTTGCCCAATTTAACCGGGATTGGAGGTTATCCCTCTCCTTCTCTAGATCCCCGATTCACTCCTCCTTCTGTCTCAATTCATCAGGATTCGGCAGCCGCTTCACTTCGTCCAGCAAATCTTTTGGCTCAACCTTCAACTCTTTGTTGATCGCTTTGAGGAGTTCTGCTAAGTTATCGTGGTACTCCTGTGCTTGCAACACCCAATCGAATCCGGTTTTGAAGAATCCGGAAATTCCTTTCGTCTGCTTCTCCAGAACCTTCTCTAGAACAGGAAGTTTCCCTCGTGAAGCCGGATTAGTGGATTTCCTTCGTCTGCAATCTATCAACTCCTCCTCCTCTTCCGGATCTTCTTCTTCTTCTTCTTCTTTGGCAATGACATGGCATTATTTCATTTTAGGGATTTATCCCATAGCTTGTTGCCTTGTGAAGTTAGCCCATAACCTTATGCCTTGTTGGTTTATTCATACCATGTTTTGATTAAATTACAATTTATCAAAATATATATTTTCCCTTATTGCTTGATTTATTTAATTAAATCAGCCCATTAAATTTGATAAAAGCACAATTATCTAGTAATTTTCATAAGTTTTGAAGTTTTCAGTTGCTTCAAAAGTACTTAAATTTAATTATTTTACCTCTCCTATTTGGATAGATCTGTTGCATTTTTATGGCCCAATTGTACATTGTTGAACCATCTTGCATTTTTCAAGTTGAAATAGGCTTGGATGGTACATAATACCTCCCGCCCACCCACTATAGGTGGAGGCCTTAATTGGAAATATCCCACTACTAAGGTAGGCTGGTACTTCCAACTACTTAATTAATGCACCCTTAGGGTTCCTTCCCTCCATTAGTTTGAAAATATAATGTCCTCCTAGTTCATATGTTTCTCCTCTTTGGCTGTGGTGGTTCAATCTGGGTTGGAGTTTTGAGGATATTCAGTGCTATTTGTGGGCTACAAGCTTGAAACGGGAAATGGCAAAGGTCTACTGGCTATATAGTTTGTTTAGGATTGTGCTTCAAAACATTGATTTTTGCTTTGTGACCTATTCTTACTAATTTCTTTATTGGTTTGATGGATTTGTGACATAGATAACAATTGGCTATAGCTGAAGACACCTCGTGCAACCTCACTGTGTGAGGCTACGCCTTCAAATCCAATTTTTCCAAACTTGGAATTTGTGGGAATACTTTTCATCAAGCAAATGGAGTTCTAATTGGACTCCTCCTTTTACCATGCTTTATATTTGTGACTAGACATGGATGGGATGTAGCACTTTTTTTGATAGCATTTTAGTATCTATTATGATACTATTGGTAAACAAAGCCTTAAGTTTTGATTTGATGTATAAAATTGTGATTATCAGTAAGCATACTGTTAAGTTTTGATAAGAGTGTAGCCCTGTTTCAGGGGTGTTTCAGTCTTAGTCACTTCTTCGGCATTTATTATGTATGATTTTTCCAGAATTTAGGATCATTCCATATTTTGGATACTAATATTTGTCAAAAGAACTCATGCTTGCACCTTTTTTGCCTTAGTAACATGGTCAATACTATGTTTTCCTCATCATTTGTAGATCCTATCAAATGTCCCAATTTGTCACATACAAAAGCACATAAATGAATTTTTTAAATTTTTGGTTTATGTCCATCACACTATGGAGGGGTTTTAAATTACCAAAATAAAATGTCTTCATTAGTTTATTTGAGTGAGAAAAATTCCTAGGTTTTTTCTAAGCCTATTATATGATTTGATATTTCTATGACCCAGTGTTGCACTGAACCCTCTTATGGGATGGTCAAATGGAATTAAATCTGGCCTAAGGGTACAAAATACCACCCACCCTAACCACTATGGGTGGGGCCTTAATTATCAGTCTTCCACCACTATGGTAGGTAGTTACTCCCAACTACCTAATTATGACCTGATTTGAATTTGTTCCCTCCAATTTCACATACATGAAAAAACTTTCCTCTCCCCGTGTCTCTCATCTTTGGAGTTTGGCTGTGGCGGGTCGCTTTGGTGTGAAGTTTGTGTGTGCTAACTATTGGGCTGCTACTGTGACACAAGAATGGCAAAGGTGTCTTTGCATTTGTAGTTTTTGTGATTTGATTGAGGGGCTTGCTTTGACATAGATGCTTTATACCTTATAATCTCTTTACTGATTCTGGTTTTTTGGTAATGTTGGATTTGTGACATAGATAGCAATTGGCTGTAGCTGAAGACACCTCGTGCATCCTCACTGACATTACATTGGTTTGTTATGTGTTTTGGGACGGGCACAGGTGAGGCTCAGCCTTCAAATCTGATTTCTCCAGCATGGAATTGGTGCAAGATTTTATTGTCAAGCACATGGACTCATTCTACTTGGGTTCATTTTACTATGTTTGAAACTTGTGAATAGACATGGATGGGCTATGGCACTTTTGATAATCTCAGGATTGATTGTTACCCAATATATTGTTTGGTGACATTTTTACTGAGATGTAATGTGATGTGATGTATAATCACTATGAAGCATAAGGTTGGATTTTTGCAAAAGTGAAGCCCTGTCTAAGGGGTGTTTCAGTCTTAGTCTCTTCTTTGGCATTTATCATGTATGATTTTTCCAAAATTTAGGATTATTCCATATTTTGGATACTAATATTTGCCAAGTGAACTCATGCAAGTACCTTATGCCTTAGTAACATGGTTAATACTATGTTTTCCTCATTATTTGTAGGTCCTATCAAATGCCCCAATTTGTTATATACAAAAGCACATAAACTTTTTTATTTTTTATTTTTGGTTGTTGTCCATTATACTATGGATTTATTTCAAATCACCAAAATATAATGTCTTCATTAGTTTATTTGGAGGGGGAAAAATTTCCTAAGGTTTTTTCTGAGTCTATTATATGATTTGACATTTCTATGACCCAGTGTTGCATTGAACCTTTTTATGGGGTGGTCAAATGGGATTAAATTTGGCCTAAGGGTATAAAATACCACACACCCTACCCACTATGGGTGGGGCCTTAATTATCAGTCATGCACCACTATGGTAGGTAGTTACTCCCAACTATCTAATTATGACTCGATTTGAATTTGTTCCCCCCAAATCTATGTACATGAAATAGCCTCCCTTTTCACTTGTCTCTCATCTTTGGAGTTTGGCTGTGGCGGGTTGCTTTGGTGTGAAGTTTGTGTGTGCTGACTATTGGGTTGCTACTGTGACACGAGAATGGCAAAGGTGTCTTTGCATTTGTAGTTTTTGTGATTTGATTGAGGAGCTTGCTTTGACATAGATGTTTTCTACTTTAGAACCTCTTTATTGATTCTTGTTTTTTGGTATGTTGGATTTGTGACATAGATAGCAATTGGTTGTAGCTGAAGACACCTTGTGCATCCTCATTGACATTACATTGGTTTGTTATGTGTTTTGGGACGGGCACAGGTGAGGCTCAGCCTTCAAATCCGATTTCTCCAACATGGGATTGGTGCAAGAGTTTACTACCAAGCACATGGACTCATTCTTTTTGGATTCATGTGTTTATGTTTGAAACTTGTGAATAGACATGGATGGGCTATGGCACTTTTGATAGTCTCAGGACTTGTAGTTACTCAATATATTGTTTGGTAGTATCTTATTTTGATACTATATATCTATGATGTAACGTGATGTGATTCACAATTATGCATAAAGTTGGGTTTTGACAAGAGTGAAGCCCTGTTTCAGGGGTGTTTCAGTCTTAGTCCCTTCTTCTTTAGCCATAGTAAAAATCATGATTCATTTATTGGGAAACTTTCCTAATGTATTTACTATTGCTAAAAATCATGTATAATAAACCGTTACTTTTGTTATGGTAAAACTACACCCTACTTATTAGGGGACCTTATACGGTCTTGTTTTTGCCCTTGATATTTTTTTCCCAAAATTTTCCAAAGTTTGCACCCACATATAAATTTCTGAAAATAATCCTTTTTATAGAATAAAGGCATTATTTATACCATCCCTACTATAAGCATGAGAAATAATTTTTAACAAATAGACCTATACACATTGGCTATCTTTTATTTAGAGATGCTATAGGCACTATTTTCCCAGTACATCCACCATATGTGGTGGCTTATGTAACGGTATTGGAGTTCTCAATAAGCCTTCCAAGTGGGATGTACCTCCCACCCACCCTCTACTTTGGGTGATTCATTTAAGTGGCTAAATACCTACTACCTTGGGGTTAATAATTAAGTGGGAATCAGTCATTATGACCACCTCTATTGGTTTCCCCCCCCCCCAATTTCAAATTAGTAAGCTTATAGTTGCTACTTTGTTATTTTTCCTTCCTCTTTCACTGTGACGATTGCATTTTGGGGTTGTGGTGCAAGCTTCTGTGTGTCTCTTGAACTTCAAGCGATTACACTCTACGGGAATGGCAAAGGTCATTGGGTTACTTGTTTGATGTTGAGGATTTGCTTTACATATACATTTCTTTGCTTGCCGTTTTGTAATTCTTTATGCTTCCTTTTGGTTTTACAGATCTGTGACATAGATAGCAATAGGCTACAACTTAAGACACATGTTACATCCCCACTAATATAACATTGGGTTCTTTTGTGTATTGGGACGAGTACAAGTGAGGCTGTGCCTTCAGATCCTAAATTCCAAATTTTGGATTTCAAGAAAGAAGACATTTTGCAAGCACTGGACTTTTAGTCTTTTCATTGTGCTTTTATAGATACATGTATTTGGCAAACTTTTGGAAGATTACATAATAGTGTCTTACCTTGAGACTATTATTTGTACAACTTGTGAAATGCTAACTCTCGTTTATTCTATGCACAACTTGTGAGTTGACATGGCATATTCTATGTAAGCTTTTGGAAAGATTTGATTAGATTCTTGTTTGGTTAAAGTTTGGTGGTGAAAAGTTGAGGCCCTGTTTTGGGATGTTTAGTCTTAGTCCCTTCTTCTTCTTTGAATTCCGGTTGCTCTGCCTCCACTTTGTCTATGAGGCCATAATATAAGATTGTGGTTCTGTTGTTGTACTCTACCATCTTTGTACTACTCAAAAGTTCTGCGTAGTAATAGAGGTGGAATAGGTAAGTACCGATAGGGCTGGTTTTAGCCTTTCCTACATGGGCGGTGGGTTTGGAAACTATTGCTCCAATAACCTTCCCCTAATGGGCTGGTCTACCCTCCATTGCACCAAAGATGGTGTTGGCTACTGTGATCGTAATCCGAGTAGGCTTTTCCAGATACAAGATCGGAATAAGGAATTCTAATACTCTTTTCTGCCTCTCACTTAGACAATCATTAATGGCATACCCCTCCTTAGCATAGGGATGATTCTTAAACTTCCCGGCTGTGAACTTATCAACTTGCGAGGCTAATCTGGATCCCTTCTTCGGGAATCTGTAGACATTAGCCCAAACCTCATCCGTCCAGGTTCCGGGTTGACCCTTTACTATCAACTCATATTGATTTGAAGTTCCTACGATGAGCTCTTGAATCATTCGCTCATTGTTCAAGGTCCATGGCCTAAGGAATAGGCTAACACACCCAATCGTGCTCACGTCATCTTCTAATTGGGACCGGTCACTCTATCTCTCTGGAATGGTAGGATAGACCATCCGTGTAGTAACTAAGGGCTTATGGCTACCTCCCTCCGCCATCGAGAACCGGAACTAAGTTCAAATTTGGTGGGGGAGCACAACCCTCAACTCTTGAAACGATTGCTAATTCACCACTCTTTCACTCAACTATATGAGCACAAACATCTACAAAAGGAAAAAGGAGGAGAAATGAAAGTGGCGGGGGTTAAGTACCCGTCATCCTACCAACCGTTTCCAATAGGAGACCGTTTACCATAATGGTTTCCTAGATTCCTAGACCGGAAATCTAAGACGTAGGCTATTGCTATTCAGGTTTCTAGATTTTGGATTCATCCTAGATCTGATTTCGGAATACTTGGATCATGTTCTTAGCCTTGGTACTATGTTTAAGGTAAGCAGATACTAATTCCATTTGCCTAATTAAGTTTTTGAACAATTCCATACTATAATAGTTCTATTTTATACTAACTCGGTAGATTTCAAATTTCCATCTCACAATAAATACTCTCCCAAGCTTGAGCTTGGAGGCTTTTTTACCTTGCCGTGTTGCTAGAAATTGTGTACGTTTCTTTTTGAGGGGCTCTTTGGTCACCCTCCTTGTCTTGCGGTTGTACTAACTCTAGAGCAACCCCCCATATGACTAGCGATGCCGCTTTGGGGGGCCTTTAGTTCAAGTCTTGCATGATACTAACCCCGTGTAGCTAATCCTTTGAGTGTTGAAGGTGTCTTTTTGACCCCCCATACTAATGTGGTGTCCCTTGGAGAGGGTCAAAAGAGAGTGAGGGTTGGTGGGTCCCATCGTGACAACGAAGCTATGAACCCCTTTTGGGTGAAAAATCTTAGCGGTGTATTAAAACCATCCCACGGGAGAACCATAAGATCCCGTGGTCCTTCTCTTCACAAAGTTTAGTTCCCAAAATGCGTTGGGAACAAACCAAAGTTTAAGCCCCCAAAAGTAGGAATGAGAGGTCAAAATGAACGTGAGAAGTAATTAGTGAGAAATAGAGTGAGGCCCTTACCTCCACAAGCCTAGCTTACCACCTATTGGCTTAAATATGATCCTACAAGCCCCCCTTAGAACTTAGCATAAAAAAGAAGATAGAACCCAGCACCCCAGACTAGTACCCCAACACCCGGATACTTGGCAGGGAGACCAAGGCTGGGTACCATTGGGCAGGTCGGTAGGTCAAGGCCGGGCACCAGGCGGGTTACAACAACTGTCGGGTAGGGCCGGCGAGTTAGGCTCGCAGTAATTGGGTTGGTTGGATTTGGGCTCACAGTAATTGGGTCAGCCGGATTGGGATTACAGTGACTGGGGTTCAGAGTTAGGTTCACAATAACTGGGGGTTCGGGGTTGGATTCACAGTAACTGGTGGTTTGGGGTTTGGGGTCATAGTCACTGGGTTTCAGGGTTGGATTGTGTAGTAATTGCGAAGGAGGAGAGGGGTCCAAGTCTACATTCATGCAAACAGGGCTCCCTTGTGTGCACAATTCTGAACATTGAAAATGGTTTCAAGATCATTCTCTAGGTGAAATATCTTCACCATGAAGTCTTCCCAATTGTCCAATTTTTAGTTTATTTGAAAATTGTTTTTCCTATTTTTTACAAATTAAAATGTGAAAGTACCTATTTTTATGAGATTTTGCACATTTCTAGTTTTCTATGAAAAATTTTCTATGCTTTTCCTTCCTAGTGTACCTTCTTCTTAAAGGTTTATACATTAAACATATTTTTTATATTTGAAAAAATTTATTTTTCTAATTATAGAATACTCCCGAAAAAATCATGAGTACTGTGTGAAACGCTACAAAAATTGGACAGTTTTTCTTGCAATGACCCACTACAAGATCCTATGATTACATGTGTCCAAAAATGATATTTGGTACTTGTATTAGAAATGACAGTTTTTGAAGGTTTTTGGTGATAATATAGTTAAAGAACTTTAGGGGTTAAACCACATATCAAATTAATCTAGGATTTGATCAAAATAAAGTTTAGGATTAAAAAATATATGATTTAAAAAATCATTTTTATAGAAGAAATACAAATGCAAATACACACAATATTGTGTTATTTGGATTCTTTCAAAGTTGAGAAATGGAGAAGAAAAATAACATTTCAAGCTTCATTTTCAAAGTTTCAATCAAATACCAAAAATAAATCCTTTGAAAATTGCAATCAATATTGACTAAGGCACATCTGTTTTAGATGTAGAGACCTTTAGAGTAGTGTTTATTTTTTTTTGTTTTTTTGGAAGTATAACATGCACCTTGAAGTGCATTTGAGTTCAAACAATCTTCTATTTTTGGATAGCTATTAGTAACTAATGTACTTTTATCTACACTATTGCCTAAAATGAGTGAAATTTATAAAATGTAACAACATTGATTAAAATTGACGAATCAAATATTTCTTTGAGACAATTTTGACAGTTTCATATCTATATTCCTCCATTTTGTAGTGTAGTAGTAGCTAGTATTCCAATCGAGTAAGACTTTAGCAAAATTTGTCAAAATTTAAAGACAAGTTTTAGAAGTTAATTTGCATAAAGAGATGCAAAACAAAAGCCACTACTAGCTTACTTATTAAAGTGGCCCCCCCCAATGTGGGCACCACTAACCCAAAATGGCCATCATCACTCTACATACATCTCCAAAATCAATATGTACCTATGTGAAAGAAACTATTTTACAACTTCTACCAAAAAAATTTTGACCCTTCATAACTTTTGCATACAATATCCAAATGTTGTGTTCTTTGGTGTGTTGGAACCTCCTTTCACTTGCCAACAAGAAAGTATACAAAAATCTGACCAATCTAATAATGATAAATAAGCATAATAGCAAAAAATGGCGGTTGGGGGATACCTACCTTGAACAATTATAGTTAATTTCATTAAAATGGCATATTCTTTATGCCATTTTCAGATCACTTGGTGTTGTGGTCCAAATCATAAAAGTAACATCTAGGGCTGATGCACATATGCAGTCTAAACCATAAAAATGCCAAAGTTGCGGAATGGCACCATTTTAACGAAGTTCCCCATAATTTGTTTTGGAACCGCTTTGTTTTGTGGTTCCAGGTTCAGTGTCAGAGCCCTTGTTCGCCGTTGAGTGATATCTGGAATCAATTTTGTCAAGAACTAAAACTTCCGCATCCGCAACACAACAACGTGCATATCAGAATAGATCAGTTACATCGAGATCAAGCAAGCAAGCAATCTCCCCTTTGATTTCTCTGTCTCCTGGTTGGTATAGGACGACTTTGACAAGGTCTAGTTACGTGTAGATTACAAGTATCGACTGAAGAATATCCTCCCATTTTATCCCCGAAAAGCCATTGTATTACGACAAGCTAACCTGTTGTGACATTGAGATGCCTTTAATTTCATGGTATCAATTGATTACTATAGAGAAACGACAATACTTGCAATCGATTTGAAGTTCGTGTTGTACACATTCATGTCTTAATTCTGATAAGCGCCTGCAGGTGTCTTTCTCACTATTGATGAGAAAAGCATGTCCTATTTCTGGTTTGCTCAGGGTTGCTGACGAAGTACCAATTACGTAGCTGTGTCACTAAACAAGTTAATTAGTTGAGGATTCATGTGGGTGAAGAAAGTTTGCACAATGGGCGTTAAATCAAACAGGGACTTAGGCATTGTAGCTGGCAGAAGGGGAGGAATTTGTGTTAAGCTTCATCAATTGTTCTCAGGGAAGTGGTCACTCTCCGCTTGGTGCCTCAAGAAGCGAACATTTGGTGATGAAAATCGAGCGAAACTTGAGATGGAAATGGTGATTCAGGCACACAATGCAAATGGTGGCAATGGTTTTGATAAGTTTTCAATGGAAATCGAAAACTTGCCAATCTACTAATTGAAATTGCATCAGCTGCTCTCGATAAATAGAATTTAAATCCATGAAGGAAAATATTAAGATGTTCAAGATGCAACAATTACACTGTCACAACTAATTGTAGGCAATCAAATATTGTTTCGATCATATCTTCAAGGACTCTGGACACTGTAATCGGCCTCACAACTCTCCTTGTGAACTGGAGATCTCTACAGAATTCGGCTGGTTGGTTACATCTCAGGTTGATTATTTCAGGAGCAGACATCACCAATTTCGCGGTTAACCCTTACACGTCATCGCCATCTTCTCAGGTAAGCTTTTCAGTATAGTTTCACAAATTGTGACGTTTAAGGGTTAAATTTTCACAATTCTTGGCGCTGAAAATGTGTCTGACATCCATCTGCACAAAGCTTTGAAAAACTATGACAGGAATAGATTTGCGTTTCCGGCTGCATACCCTGAAAACTGTCGATGTGAAATTCCACCATTTGAACGAAATTGACATCAGACGGCTTGTAACTAATCCGAAACCCACGACTGTGCATGAGGTCTCACGCATGAAGTCCTGGACGAGTTGAAGTCTCGCCAGGTTACATCGCTGAAGCCTTGGGACTTTGACTGAAGACCCGTCTTTGGGCGATTTAAAGGAGCTCACCCCATAGCAACACCCCCACAGACTTCTGCCAGCATTCTTTGCTAAGCACTTTGAGTACGCTTCTCTCGACCATTCCCTCTCATCCTTCACTCGTGCTCCTGCTTCATGTTCTTCAATTCGATCTACTCTTTCGAATTCAGATTTCAAGGTTCTAGAAGTTGCATAAATTCTTTACTCGTGTTCATATATCACTACATGATCCTCTGTCTATGTATCTGGAAAGCAATTGAAATAAGAGTCCTATTGCAAATTGGAACTCGTTTACAATTTCATGTATTTTTCTCAGTAGTTTTGAGTACTTGATATGGGGACTAACTTTCTATTGTCCACTTATATGTATGTTTTGGCGACTACATGCAATGTTCTTCACTGATGTTATTGAATTCTTATTTGGATCATCTGAATTACGCATGGAACATCATTCGCCAATTCATTAACTAACGAAATTGACGTTTTGTGCAGGTCTATTGATCCAACTTTAATTCTGGACAGCATGGGATCCACGAGAGTTTGCACGGGGCTCCTGATGTTGGTGGCCACCCTTGCAACCGTGAGCTCGGTGGCGGCGGTGACGCTGATTATCGAGAACGAGAGCGTCACGGTGGGTCAGATGCTGGACGTGCACTGCCACAACAACGACGGCAAGGACTTCGGCGTGCAGCAGGTGAAGCCGTTCACGCACATCTCCTGGACGTTCACCACGGGATTTCTTGGAAGAGACGTCATGACGTGCACGTTCACGTCGGCCGGAAAGCCCACCACCACCATCGACGTCTTCAAGGGATACTCCTACAATCGACCGCCGTGCAACTGCAATGGCGTGGACACTTGCTTCTGGCAAGCCTTGAACGAAGGGTTCTGGTGCAACCACAACTTCGTCCAGAAATGGAGGTGATCGATCACATCAGTCAACTACTCCAATTTATGATCAGCCAGAGCATCCCTACTTAGTTGTGGTGCACATTCGGCACTTTGCTTTGTCTGTCTGAATGAGTAACTTGCACATTGATCACCTTTTTATGATTGAGTCAATTAGGTGATGCAATGTGGTAAGTCTTTTAGTGTTTAGTGTCGAATCTGCTAGCATAATACCGACGGTAGATCGGTTGTTTGAAAGATTTCAAATGGTGTTTTTTCAAGTAATAAATGTTGGCCAATTCAAGCTCAAGGATTATCTCCAGGGGCGGATGATTGTTGCACTGTACAGAGCCTTAGTTAGTTTGTGAGGTCAGTCAGATGACTTTAAGAGATTTGTGGTTCCTACACATCAAGGCGATATATGTAATATAGTAGATTTGGTATGTTTGGTTTGGAAAACTTCGTCTGGGAAATGGTGCAGCCTGGGCGTGGCGACATTACTGATGTTGTGGTGGCATGGGTTGCAATACCGATGAATATTTAAGAATTTCACCTTGTGTATTCATTGAATTGACATAATTTGAGAGAGGCAAACGTTTTGGGCATCCAAAATCTAAGCTAGGACAAAAATTATTAACAAGCTCGAACAAGGTCCGTTTGCCTCCATCCCAGATAGGCAACTACAGTGGCAAGTTTCTCTAATCGCTATGCAAGAATCTAAAGGAAGAAGAATCTTTCCGATCCTATGGTGAGGTGTCGCCAAGGCCTCGATCAGGGAAGAACACTTTGGATCATTAATTGAATGTCCTGCAGGCATGTTTGTCAAAACGAAATTTAGAGTTCCACAAATTATGTGACATTCAAATGCCAAGAGCTCTAAAATCTACCGCTTGTATAGTTTTGACTATTTGAGACTTCGATCGGTTGATTCAGTGAGGTTGGAGATCATGGGCAAGTCAAAACTGCTGCAGTACCAGTTGGGGAGCTGAAAACTTCGCCAATTGTAAACCTTTGCCAATTTTGCCAATGTAAAAAATATGAACATCTTTGCTGCAAATTGATGTAGAAGTACATGAGGTGGTCAATTGATCATTGACCATCAATGAATAATGATAGAGGTCATCGATGCATAGGTACCTTGAAAAACAACATACAGTATACCTTTTATCAGCCCTTGAACTTGGATATAAATATATTAGAACTTATTTCCTAACGCCATGTCGCATTTCAACTTTCAAGAAAATTCCACCCTGACCAACTATCAGATCACTACCAGAACTCTATTTCATAAGCCCAATTGCCCTTCAAGATATTATACAATTCAAATTGCGCTGGGGATATCCCAATGCGAAGCTTGTTCATGAGACACGACTGAAACGAGACAAGCTTGATGTGATAGCCAAGCTGGAAGGATCTCACGGATCTGCATCGAGAGTACAATCTCAGATTGCAAGCAAGCCTGAGTCTTTGACAGATTGCTACCAGGAGCATATGCTCTGTGACCATTGTCAGTACCGTTTTAGCTTTAAAGATTGATGCAATTCAAAAAGTCAAGAAGACTTCACGTGCTCATGTCGAGCATATTCCTTCAGGACGGAATTGACAATTTTCAGTTAAAATGACAAAAACTTAGCTCAGTTACCGATGTACTTACTAAACTGGAATTTACTCCAGTCTTTGTTATCAAGTGTCCAGAGAGAAATTGAGTCACACCGGTCAATATATGTAATTATCTATTTTACAATGACACTTTTTAATAGTTCTTCGAACTTTTATCATGAAATATATATGTTTGACAGCACATTGCTTGGCAATTTGTTTAAAGTAATGATATATTTTTTTTTTATCACTGCAGGAAAATAAACTGGCTGCCTCTCCTCTCAGTTCATTGCTATTTCTCCCAAAATATGGACTGGTGCATCTCATCTCATTTCGGAAGAGTAACCGAGATTGTCTTTCAGAAAACCATCCCTGCCTCATCACTCCACGTTGCTCATGAGCAATTGATTCCCGTTTGATGCTTTTTGAGAGCCAAACTTGAGATGTTCCAAGTTCCCAGAGCTTTGGAAACTTGGAAAAGTAAAGACGAGAGGTAACTGAAAGCTGCTCCGATTTCACTAAGATTCGCCATCTCGATGAGCGTGATGCGTTTTGCACGTTTGTGACAGCATCCACTGGTGACTGTCTTGCTTGAAAATTCTTCAACTAACTTACTTGTACAAATGCAGCAGGGCAAAATAGACCTTGTCTGTGGGAGACAAGGATCTGCAGTATGCGTACGTAATAACTCCCTTTGTGTTCAAAGTCTTGGGATAAAATCGAATATTAGCTATGTCCGGGTGTCAATGTGTTCAGTATCTTAGCATATATGTGGACTTTGCAGGATGCCCTAATTTTCGTCTTTTCTTGTGAGACCCTTGTTTTACTTACGGAGTGCCCAATTTCACAGCCGTAGGTTTAAGTCGACCTGCTGCAAGGTTCTTTCCACATTAATGGGTGTAAGACCTTAGCAATTCAGGTTTGTTACCAAATTCGAAGTATTGTGATTCTTATTTTCTTCCAATTGCCAGCACTAGCTCTCTTAAATTCTTGAGTTCTTGAATTCATCTCTGAGATCAACTTCTTCTGTAGATCAGTTCTTACTCCGCTTCACATTGTATGTTGACATTTTGCAGTCCGAATCGCAGGGTCAAGCTGGCTTTGGAGCTTACAGGAGCGAAACCTTGTGATTCCAGTTATGCGATTAGCAGGTTTGTTGTCAGAGTAGGCACAGCACAATTTCCTCTGTACTCAAAGTTCTAGCTAGCTCCTTGTTGAGTTTGGGAACAAAATTCAGAATTCGCTTTCTTATGCTAGCCAACGCTAACACCCCTCCTTATTAAATGCTGAAATTTTGCAATTGAATCATAGGTTCTAACTCTGAAGCTTCGAGATGTCAAAACATCGTGACTCCTGCTCTGCAATTCGCAGGTTTGTTACCAAATTAGGCGCGCGCACTGCAACACAATTCTACCTTGTCGCAGAATTTTGGATCACAATTCTGAAATTGCGTTCTATGCAGACCAACTCTGACACTCCCGCTCACATATGCTGACATGATTTGTGCAGTCCAAAACGCAGGATCAAGCTCTGATATGAAGCTCAGAGGTGCCAAACATCGTGACTCCTGCTCTGCAATTCGCAGGTTTGTTAACAAATTGGGCACTGTAGCCGATTTCTCCTTTCCTCCGGCTTCTGGCTTCTCCAAGGCTGTTGGAACGCAATTCCCAAATCGCCTTCTTCAGCAGACCAGCTCTGACACCGCTCATTATACGTTGACATTTTGCAGTTCAAAACGCAGGGTCAAGCCAATCCAAATCGTACCGTGACTCCTGCTCTGCAATCGGCAGGAGTCACGGTTCCTCAGACAAAATAAATGTAATACACTTAGGATCCCTCTCGACACTTCCTCGCAGCCCTGTGGAGAGTCCACAATTTCTCTAATGACTTATGTAACACGTACAATTCCGAAACCACCTTCTCCTGCAGACCAACTCTGCCACTCATTGTTTATATGTTGACATTTTGCAGACCAAAACGCAGGGTCCACCTCTAATCCAGCGCTTAGAGGTCTCAAACAATGCGACGCCTGCTCCCCAATTTTCAGGTTTAATACCAAATTGAGCACTGTAAGACAATTCACCTTCCCTCAAAGTTCTAGTAAAGTTCTAGTAGAATTTTGGAGCACAAATTTTCTGAAATCACATCGCCTTCTTCTGCAACCAACCAACTCTGACACCCCTCATTACGTGTTGACATTTTAATTGCAGACCAAACACAAGGTCAAGCTCTAATCCAAAGCCTAGAGGTCTCAAACACCTTGACTCTGCTCTGCACTTTGCAGGTTTGGTACCAAGGTGGATACTTTTACACAATTCGAGATCCTTTCCTCAATTAAAGTTCTAGATGCTGGTAGAACATTGATACACAATTTCCGAAATCGCATTCTTCTGACCGACCAACTCTGACACCCGTCATTACATGTTGACAATTTGTAGTCCAAAAGGCTTGCAAGGTCAAGCTCTAATCCAAAGCTTAGAGTTCTCAAAACCTTGACTTTGCTCTGCAATTTGCATCTCTGTTACCCCAAATTGGCACAACTTAACAGAAGTCTCCCTTCCTAAAACCCCTAGCTTCTCGTACACCTTCGAACACGATTCCTAAATCGCATTCTCCTGACAAATCGTGTGAACATTGACCATTTGCAGAGTCAATCAATCAATTGCAAGCGCTGGAGCGACACCCATCCATGGCGAATTCCAAAGTGTTGACGCTCATAATCCTCATGATCTTCTTCACCGTGGCCGCGGAGGGTGTGCACGTGAGCATTAGCAGCATGCTGGCCTCCACCATGAGCGTGCACTGCTTGAAAGGCCACCACGACGAAGGAGTGCGAGCGCTGGAACCCATGAAGGAACTCGCCTTCGACCTCTCCGTGGAATTTCACGGACCCTACGTGTGCGGGTTCGACGCCGATGGCAAGAAAACCACGATGTTTGACGTGGTGCACTCGAGATGTAACTGTGACACTTACAACGGATGTGCATGGGTGGCGCATAACGATGGGTTCTATTGCAACCATGACTTCATGCGCACATGGGCCTGAGTAAGTCAGCTCTCACCATCCTGGAAACCTGTGGGAAGAAATCCTGCGGAGAGCTACGTGGAGAGACATGCGGTGAAGATCGATGGTGGGAAAATCAGTGAAATGATTGGAACAGAGTGTTCCCAGAAAGGTATCTTTCTATGTGTGGAATTCGATTTTTAATGTGTAATAAAGATTCTTTGAGAGGATGATTTGTACATACATAATCTATTCAAGAATGTTATGGTGGTTGTTGCTTGGGTCATAGATGAGGTTATTCCATGAAATTTTCGTGCGCAGAAAGTTGCTCGAATTGAAAATAGGGACGGTTACATAATTGTGTATGTTCTCCTGTGTTGAACACTGCTTTGAAGGTTTGATGCTCGTTCAAACACCTTGTATCAGTGCTTCAATTTATAGATAAGATATATAGGAACATTATGTAGTGCGCTTTGGATCTGTTTTGGGCCATTTTTTTAGCAGCCACTTGTTGTTTGATTGAATGCTTCTTCAAAGGCTTTTCGTAGTGTTCCCAATGTACACAATATGGACCAAAAAAATTCATTATTCAACAGTGGACTACTTTGGTCTTTCAATAAATCATGGGTGGCACTAAATGAAGATGTAGTTTGCACTTCCGAGCCCCTCACAAATCACAAACTCTTATGGAAGGAAGTGAAATAGGGATTGATTGTGACAAGGTCAGGACGGCCACCAGGTCGTGAAGGTGGTCTGCTTAGAATCTAAAAAAATCTACAAAACATGGTCTCGTAGAGATTGATCTCATTGCCCTCTAATTATTACAATCCTCCCTTTCAGAGTGACTGTGATTTATTGAATTCAGCTTAGAGTTCTTACTTATAATCCAGAGATTGTCTTGAGATCAGATATGATCACTGCTGAACTTAAGAAAGGATTATTTGTGACTCCCAAACTCTCTAAAAATAAACGCAGCTAGCAGCCTGAAGAAGAATCATCACCAAATGAATTGAGATTCTTTGTGATCATGAAATATTAGAATCCTAAACCAGTTAAGTTACGGTCCAAATTTCCTAAAGACACTCCACGATTTCGTAAACTCTGTTTGGATAAAGAGGCATTGAAAACTTTTGGAGCTTCCAAGTAACGAGCAACTAATCACAATTTTATACCTTCCCAGCTCCAAGATACGAGTATTCCGTCCAAGATTCCAGAAGTCGCTGAAATTCCAAAGGTTTTCTAGCTGAGAAGCTGCAATTGCGAAATCGCTTCAATCTCCTCTGCGGCTCTCCGAGCAGCTTGACCCTCTCGCACGACACGCATGCAAGGAAATTCGATCAACACGGATTAATTAGAATCATGACTCGATCTGCGAGTTTTGGAATTGTTGAAGAAACTACGGATTGAATACAAGTGGAATGGAATACGGTAATGCTTTTGATCGATCTCCAAGTGTTTCAAATTATGAATTGAATCCAGCATTGGAGAATTCGTGTGCACACTCGTGGGGAGATGGGGCGTTGTGCGCACATTGTGAGGCGCTGAATTCGATCAAATGTGAATACTAGTAGAATGGAATACGGTGACGCTACTAATCGATATCCGCGTGTTCAAACGCTGGATTGCATGGGTTGGCGAATTCGTGTGCAGACTTGAAGGAGATGGGGCGCTGTGCGTGCATTTTGAGGCGCTAAATTCGGTCGCGCTAGGGAAGGAGCCATGGATGAGGCATATAACGACAATCCAGGGCCCGGCGCGTACTGCACGCGCGACCGCTACACCACGCGCGCGGCACCCACCTACTCGATCGGGCAGAAGTTCCGCAGCGCCCACAACGCGGATCAGCCAGGGCCCGGCGCTTACGACCCGCGCCTGGGCCGTTGCGGTCCCTCCTACACCATCCCCTCCCGTTTCGGCTCGCGCTCCAAGGACCAGTACCCCGGCCCCGGCGCTTACACCTCCGAAGTCAGCTACACTAAGCAATGCCCGCCTTCTTACAGCATCGCCAGCAAGCTTTCCGGCGGCGCCGGCGACAAAAACCCAGGCCCAGGCAGCTACGAAGCCCGCTCGACCGTCGCCGGCCCCGCTTATTCCCTTGCGGCGCGCATGCGCGGCGCCAGCAAGCCCACCACGCCCGGCCCGGGCGCGTACAATAGCCGGCTAACCTCGGGCGCGCCTTCCTACAGCATCGCCGTGCGCCCCCACACCAGCAGAGGAGAGCCTCTGCCAGGCCCCGGTGCCTACGACCCAAGTTTCCACTCCTGCGTCCCTGCCTACAGCCTCGCCAAGCGCTGCAGCACGGCGCCCGCTGACGCAAACCCAGGCCCAGGCTCCTACAACTTAGACCGCCACGACCGCGGCGTCTCCTACTCGATCTCACGAAGACTACTCCACGGCGCGCGCGACTGCATCCCAGGACCAGGAGAGTACGACCCCTTGCGACGCTCGGGCGCGCCCGCGTACAGCCTCGCGGCGAAGCCGGGAAGCAGGTCGCGTGAGAATTACCCAGGCCCTGGAAGCTACAGCCACGGGATAACTTCAGGCGCGCCGTCGTACAGCATTGCCAGCAAGTTGGAGAGCGGGAGCGGGGACAAGAATCCGGGTCCCGGGAGTTATGAGCCGCGGATCAGAAGTGACGCGCCCAGTTTCAGCCTCGCCACGAGAACGATGGCGCGAGCTGGGGATGCGAATCCTGGGCCTGGATCGTATGATCCCAATGTTCATAACTGCATTCCTGCGTTTAGTATTGCGAAGAGGCTGGGCGAGGGGCGCGGAGATGATAATCCGGGACCTGGGAGTTACCACGTGAGGTCGAAGAGTGACGGGCCGGCGTATAGTATCCTCGGGCGGCATCCGCGACGACGCCCGGATCAGCATAAAACGAGAGGCGATTACTCGTATCGCGACTGCGGTTCGACATGACGGCCACGCTGAGAGCGCTGAGAGCGCTGAGAGTTTTTTTTTCATTGACTAGGATTGGATTTCTGGTGAATAATCCTACTTAAGCGAATTTCCATTGTACTGGGCAGGCAAATTTTCAGCTGTAATGGCCATATTCTATTCCTGGATTTGGATGAAAGGGGAGGAGGCTTTACATTGACAAAAGCTACATATGAGAGGGAAGTTTGAGTAGGGACTCGATAAACGTACAGTACAAGTCATTGCAATAGGGTCAGAGGCCCTCATAGAGTACCTGCTTGCTCAAGCATGAGCCAAGATTGTATTTTGCTTGTTAGAATTTAGTGTAAGTTGTTGAGACTATGTGATTGAATTATGGAGTATCACAATGTGCAGCCAAGTGCTTGTTTTCCATTCTCCTTCCAAGTTAATCACAGTTATTAGAACCTACAATCTCAACTGAATTGCATGCTGAATTGTTTATCATTGACAAAGGATCTTTATCACTGTTGAATTGTTTATCACTGATGTTGATTGAGTCAGCTCGTTATGCTATCTCGTTATTGTTCCGCTTGGAATCAATCCACCCCATTAAATAATGTTATGCATGTATGTTTTGTACAATTGTAGAGTAAATTTAAATCTATACCTCCTCTACTGGTTATCATAAGAATAACCGCTCGGGCATTTCATAATGGTAAATCAGAAACATCTGGTCATCAGAAACTTTTCGATTTACTTAAATTGCATTAATTTTGCAAACCAACCAACCCAGGCTTGGCGAGGTGCTTGCAAGTTGATAATGTTGTACGCCTCCTTCGTTGTTAGCACTGTAGGCAGTTTTTAAAATATTGGCGAGGCATTGTAGTTGTTCTCATAAATTTTGTGCAATGAATTATAATATTTGAATTCTTAAATGGATAAAAAGTGGTTACTTTCATGTTAAAAAAGGGGATACTTCATGACTTGGCAACCTGTAATTAATTGTAATGATAAGCGTAAGCACTTGTGCAAGGTCTGCTGACTGTAGAACTCAAGTGAGGAGGCCTTGCATTGACAAAAAGCTACGTCAAAAGTGAATTTGAAGATGTTTGAGAACTAAATTGAACCTAAGAGTAGTTGCTTGATTGTATTTGTGTATGGTCGTACTCCACAGACGTACGTGCCGATGACAACAGAACATTGCTGAGACACCTACTTTTACCCTTTCTTAGATGATACTCCGAGTTGCGAAGAGTCACTGTGAAAGGCCATGTCCGCTTCTCCACAGTGACCCTTCCAACGCCATCTCAATCGTTCTTGCACAGTAATACGGCGATATCGATCAACCAGCTTCAGCCAAGCCAATGCATTCAAGACTACTTAACGGAAATCGGCAAGATCGAATGAGATGTGCATCGGTATTTCTCTCGATAATTAGGACAGACATCAGTTGAAGTTTCGTGCAATTGTCCAAAACTTTGCCATTTAACCTGAATTCACCAATTTAATGAAATTTCTCTTACTCTAACTAAAGCAAAATCGATCAACAGCGATCACGATTATACCCATTTCACGAGCTGAGCGTTACGCTCAAGAGGGATCGATGGATCAATTAGTTTCAGCCAACTGAACATATGAAATCAATTCCGAGATACAGCTAGCATTCACCAGCTTGAACATGAGCAATCAATAACAATCTGGGCGGTGCCAGGTTGGAGCACACTCAGCCAGTTTTTGGCAATTGATTTTTGAGATCCGATGGAGCTCCGGCATTCACGAGCTCCAGCAGTAGCAATCGGAGAGACGCCAGTGCGGGCGCCAGTGTGAAGATCGACATTCTGAATCCGTGAGCGTTACGTTCGGCAATGGGGGATGAGCTTTGGAATGACAATCCAGGACCGGGTGCGTACTGCGTGAAAGACACAGCAACAACAACCCAAGCCCCCATCTACACTATCGGCAAGAAGCTGAATTTCGACGACGACGACGCGCATCCCGGCCCCGGCACCTATTCTCCCCGCTTCCACGACGCCGGCCCTTCCTACTCTCTCCCCGCGCGCCTTCCTGCCCTCTCCAAGGACGACAGCATGCCAGGTCCCGGCACGTACTCCTCCCATTCGCGCTACACGCAGTCGTGCCCACCAGCCTACAGCATCGCGAGGAGGTTGGGAGACGCGACGTCCAGCAGGAATAACCCAGGACCAGGCGCGTACACTCCGCACTTGACTCCCGGAGGACCCAGTTTCAGCTTGCGAGCTCGCAGTGTTAGTGACGGGGCGTTGGACCGGAATAATCCCGGGCCTGGAAGTTACGACCCGTATGTGCATAACTGTATTCCGGCTTACAGTTTAGGGAAACGGTTTGGGGATGCGGGGAAAGATGAGAATCCGGGACCTGGGGCGTATGATACGCAGGGGAAGCGAGGAGGGCCCGCATTCACCATGCGCGGGAGGCTCGATCGTAAGCGACCCCCGGGACGTAATACCCGATAGTTTGAATGTACGTTAGTTCTTCTGCTGTGCAGATTGAATTGCTATGATTCAACACAATCACGTACATCATGTGAATTGCTATGGTTCGACACAATTACATCATGTGAATTGATGTGATTCGACACAGACGTCGGGTTTTGATGGCGAAATGGAGTGGAGCTTGCTGTCGCCGTAGCTGGCGTTTCGTCTGCAACGCTTTCACTGTCGAGCTCTGGACAACCAACGGTGGATTTCTATTTCATCAGGTGCAGCACTAGACTCGACCTTCTAACTAGACTGTTCAAATTTGTGATCCATGATTGCTCAAAATAGAAATGACAATTTTGGAAGACCCAACTGGAAATGCACTCATACATGTGTTCGCAACATGTGGAAGTTGTAAGGTAGGAAGTTCTAGAAGCGCACGTGCTCTAAAATTGCCCACGATTTGAACATGCTACTTTTTCATTGTAACAAATAGTGTACAAATAGTGTACATTTGAGGAGGTGGGTGATTTTAGAGCCCTATGCCATTTCAACTTCAGAAATTCAAAACTAATTCTACAAAGCTCCAAAAAATTGGAAACGACTTGGGTTAGATGCCAATTCCATTTGTGTTTCAAGGAAAATTTACTAAAAAATATTTCAAGTTTTACCTCTACAAATTCCAGTTTCAGCTCTTAGAGTAGCGCTTTATGGACCTCCTACCCTATTGGAAATTTCATTATATTGGCATATTTCATATTGCATTTTTAGAATGTGCAGTCTAAATTGTAAAAGTGACATCTACGAGAGGTGTACATTTTAGATTGCTTGATTTAAACCATGAAAGTGCCATCTAAGACATATGTACATTTCAGATTGTGCAATCTAAACTATAAAAGTGCCAAAGTTGCAAATTGGTGACATTTTAACAAAATTCCCCATTTGTTCAATTAGATTTGCAAACAACACAAGAGTGGATTTGAATATAGAAAGGGATGTACAATTACAAAGTGTGCAATTTTAGAGGGGTTTTGGCTTATCCAAATTGTAGCATGGTCAACTATAAATGCAAGACTGGTTTTGGGCAGAATGGGGCAACATGATTGATGTAAGGATTTAAACTTATTTTTCCTTTGGAGCAACAACATACAAACTTCTCTCCAATGCGATGAGCAAGCATAGGAGTGTCAGCATAATTATCAAGTTATCAACTCCCGTCTTTACTTCTGAAAGATCCACACAGCTACAGAAAATTATCCACAGATGAAGTTCTACTTCTAAACTATCTTATCAAACTTCATTCATTAATTTCTATTGACCTATTGATCTAAATTTTCTTTTGATTTTGAGATGTATCTTAAGGTTAATTTTAGTTTCTATGCTTTCAATTTCACTTAAAGTAGGGGGATAATTACTATTTTCATCCAATTCTAAGATCAAACTTCATCCTAAATTATCTTCTTTAATTTTGATCTATTTTCTAAGTGTAAATTAGTTTTGGAATTGTCGAAAGATTTTATAAATGATTCTAAATTTGAATTGTTCCTTCCTTGTTTTCAAATTGAATACCTAGGTGATTGTAAGAATTTCTTGTCCTATTTTTTGTCCCCTTATCTTGAAAGGGTGTTTTTTTGCTCATAACTTTTGCGTCATATGTTAGTTTTGCCTGAAATTTGAAATGAAGGTACATGAAAAAGTTTTAGGCATCTAGTAATTTTTTTCATTCTTTTAAGATTATTTTACTATTTTAAATAGTCCCCAATTACATGTCTACCTAAGCCATTTGGAGGGGGGATTTTAGTACTATTTTTTTATCCAAAATGAAAATTTAAAGCTCAAAATTGGTATACAAGGACTTCTACAAAAGTTACATAAGATCACAAAGAGATTTTCTAAAATTAGTAAATTGTTCACCTTCCTACATGTGCTCAAAGTGCACTACCTTTGTGCAAGTGTAGTAAATACAATTTTTTTTCAAAGATGAAAATGGTTGAGAAGTGAAATCTTCAAATTAGAAAAAATGGCTTTTATTTTAAGAATTTATGAATTTTTTTACTATTTTCCAAAATTCAAACATCAAAACTGTGTCCATTTTTTTGGTATTTTCCACTATGCTTTATTTAGCATAACTTTTAGAGATAAATGTTCTTAGGTCTAAATTTTTGGAGACATGTTATTTTCAATGCTTTACAAATTATCCATATTTTATTTCATCTAAAAAGAATGTATTCCAACATGTCACAATACACCAATACTAAGGTCATTTTGAACCAAAAATAGCAAGTGTTTCTTGCAACAACCCACCTACTTATTACTTACTACTAAAGACTTCTACTTTTAATTATTATTTTAGGCTTCTACTATTTATAGTTTGTGAATCCTAAAATTAAATTTATAAAACATTAGGACACTTAAAGTTTGGAATTTTCTATCAAAAGTTATGGATGGATGAAGTTTGGCTACTATTTGGTATTTTAAAACTTCATCTACTATTTTCTATTGATTTAAACTAGTAAATTGACTTTCTTTTTAGGTTTTGGCTTTTGACTCTAATCTAAATTTTAATAGACCATTTTAGAATGATTTTTACTACGTTTCATCCAAACTAACTACTAAGCTTCATCCAAGTATAACTTCTTCGATTTTCATCTATTTTTTAATACTTTTTTTTTTAAATTAGAAATTTTCTACTCAATTCTCAATTCAAAGTTAAGTTTAAATGAACTAACTTAATTGTTTAACTCCTATTCTAATTTCTATCTCTACAAGAAGATTGGCAATTAAAGAGCAAAGTTCAAGCACATAATTACCTTTAACACCATAGATATCATAGTTCCATCTTCTCGTACCATAGTTTTAATTGATTCATAATAACCATCTTTTTCTACAGTTGATGATTTTATTGGTTTTTAGCATATTGGCATATTGGTTAAATGGAAAAATCACAAAAGAAATTGAAACCTCTAAACTGTTTTCTATGTATTTTCCTTCACCTAATTCTCTACCATTTTATTTGAGTTCTCTTTCTCTACCATTTTATGCCACCCTAAGTCTAAAAAGAAGCTTGAAGGTCAGCCCCAAAAAATCACTAAAGATTGAGTTTTTTAATTTTTTATTGTTTTTCTCAAGTATTAAATTTTTGTCTACATTTGAAACTTTGAATCATTTTATTTGGATTGGTGATGAGAAAGTTATGAACAAACTTTTTTTTCAAGCAATCTAAGTATTTTCTTGAAAAAATTACTTGTAGAATTCTTTTTGTATGCAATTTTTATAATTTTTCAAAACAAGTTTTTAAATAGGGTTAAGTTTGCTTTCTACAACAATTTCAGAATTGGGATTATTGTATTTCAATTATATTCCATTTTAGAGCTATTAATGGTTTAGTTTTTCCTTCAATCTTGTACCTCCTTATACTAAACAATTTTTTAAGGAGTGAAAATGAAGTCTGTTTAGTCTTTCTCAATTTTTTTCCAAGACTCTCAACTCAATTCTTCAACATAAAAAACTAGAAATTCTTAATCAATAATACAAAAAATTTAAGTTAAAAATATTCATAGTGAGAATTCAATATAAAAAAAATGGTTAACAAATAAAAAATTCATGAAAAAACTAATTAAAAAAATATCATGAATACAAAAAATAGAAATCTTATAACAAACTTAGTGCATCATAAATACAAAAAATTATTTGTATATGTATTTAGATGTATGCATTGTAATAAACATGTAATTTCGTAATAATCTCATAAAATAGAAAAAAGAATTAGCTTTGTGGGAATATCATTTTTTTTCAATCAATGCCCAAGAGCAAAAGTTATGCCATCTTAAATATAATTTTCATATTGCTAGGTAGAAAAAAAAATCTACAAAAACTTGGAATTAATTTATTTTTCTCATAGATTACCATATGTTGGGATCAAAGGCAATAGATTGTTGCCAAATAATTAATTAAAGTTCCCAAAGTAAGTTTGGCACTTTATAAAAATGCAACATTTCATAAAAAAAAAAGCATTACCTTTGACATCTAGATTCAAAAGCCATTTTGTTTGATGTCTATATTGTGGAGAAGACAAGCTCTTTATACAAGTGGGGTGGTAGGAGGTGAAACAACCCATGTGTGATTTGTAAATTAGGATTAGTAGGAGTTCAACCTCTCATAGTTAAGCTTTCATCTTTAAATTATCCCATATCCTTTGAGGATTCATGGTAGACAATGGGCTTCATTATAAAACCAACCTCTCCACTCTCAATTCTCACTTCACACTATTGAAATGTCTCCTTCATAACAATACAAAAAACTTTTTTGATGGTTGATGGTAATCGGGCTTCACATTGGCTTTCTTGGCTAATATTGGACATTTTCTTTGTTTACAACAACTTGGTCATTTAATTCGACAATTTCTCTCTTTCATTTTATTTATTTTTTGGCTTTTTGAAAATAATTATTTTCCGCCCACCTTGTCCTAAAGGTACACTATTCTTTTGTCTATATGTGAAGCTTTGATTAATTCCATTTGGATTAGTGAAGTAAAAGTTATAAACAATCTTGTTTTTTAGGCAATTTGAGCATCTTCTTGAAAAATAAACTTATAGGATTCATTCTGAATGTAATTTTCACAATTTAAAAAAAAAATTGTTTGACAAGGTTAACTGTGCTTGCTAGAACAATCTCATTGTTGGAATTCTTGTCTTTCAATCCCATCTTAGAGCTATTAAGAATTTAGTTTTTTTCAATCTTGTACTTACTTGTACTTAACAATTTTTTAAAGAATGAAAATCAAGTGTCTTTTTTTGAATTTTTTTCCCTAGACTTTCAATTCAATTCTTCCACACAAAAAAATTGAAATTAAAATTCCATTGTACAATATTTTTCTTTGCAATTTAGAAGTTTATGTTGGAGACTTTTTTTTTGCAATTTCTCTTTGCCATTTTGTAGTTTTGATTTGTGGTTTTACTTAATGATTTGGCAATTTCTTTTGGAGACTTCTTTTTTCCCTCCTTTCCATTAATGGTTTTCTTTTTAGAATTTGGCAATTTTCCTTGCAGATTTAAAAAAAAATTTGATTGGCAATTTTTGTTCAAGATTTGGCAATTTCTCTATGAGAATTTTTTCCATCACTAGTAGAATCTTGTGTTTTTTTGGATGTTAGAAACAAACCAACATGTTTTTTAAAACAAGATCACAAAGATAGAATTGTAGCCATAGGAGGTAGAATTGAACTGGGTTTTTTTGGCAAAACGAGTTGATGTCTTTTGCAACAATGATGTTTAAGGATTGAAAAAAACATTGTCACGTTTTGTACAACATCCAATAAAACAACATGTCACATTTGCAAGGAATTTTAGTTTAGCAATGGGTAATTTATTAGAAGTTATTGTAGGCTAGGATAAAACACAGGCCATATGGAAAAACACAAAGGAAGGGCAGCTCCTTGGAGACTTTTAAAAAAACATTGCATAGAGGGAAAAAATAGCAAGATGAGTACATTTTCCATTGCACTTCCAATGTAGCTCTAATTCTATTAACAAATCCTAAAAAATTAGTCTAATGCATTCTACATTATCTAATTTCCATAAATAGGTATTTCCATTGTCCCATATATTTTAGAATTGAACATAAATTGTTCTCAATTTTAGAAGATCATTTTTCCAACAATGTATGAAATTCAATTTGTCCTATTCTTGTTGAAGTTCTTGTGTTTACCTTCTTGTAAACAAGAAGACATATTGGGTTTCGAAAAAATGATTTTGTTATTTGTTGCAATCTATATTGAAGTAATTTCATTCCTCCTAGACATAACATCCAACAAGGATGAAGTGGCATGCTACATCAACACACTTTGATGCCATATGAAAATTTGAACAATACTTTTATAGACATCAACTAAGACATCAATTTAGACATCAACTGAAACATCCAAATGTTTTTTGCAATATCAACTAAGACGTCATCTAAGAGGTCAACTAAGGCATCACATTAGGGGAAATTTGAGGCCTCTACATGCCTACGAGTTCCCCGGCTACGGGGAATGTAGGAATTGTGCCACTACTGCAGTCTGATGTGGCTGAGACAATGCCATGTCAAAAAAATTAAAAATTAAAATTAAAATATTCTTTCAATTTATTTTTGCACTTCAGAACTAATGATTTTTTATTTTTTATTTTTTGATATTTATTTTACTAACAACAACCAATCATTCATAGACAGCATAGGGAACATGTAGGGGAATAACCTTGAAACAAGCATGTAGAGGCCTCAAATTTCCCCTAATGACTGAAACTTCTAAATGATTTTTGCAATATCAACTAAAACGTCAATTGAGACATTTAGATGTTTTTTGTGACGTCAACTTCAACAACTTTATATAATTCAAAAAATTCAAATATCCCATATGGTTTGTCTTCACTCCTACTACCCACTTGAATAAAAAGCTTGTTCTTTTTGTCAATATACTCACAATAAGTGGCTTTTCAAGCCATGTCATATAAATATCAAATACGATGTATTGTATCTATTATATTGTATATGATGTACAATGTATGGCATGTTGTGTATAATATATAGTCTATCGTATATGGTGTAGTGTGTAAAATGTATGGTGTATGTCAAAGTTAATGTCGTAAAATGTTTCAAAAAATGTCATTGACATCAAATCTTATATCTCAAAAAATGTCTCAAAAAACATCTTGACATTGAAGTTGATGTCACTAAAAATAATATCAAAATTCTTCTTGACATCTAAGTTGACATTATTCAAAACATTCTTAATATTCTCAAACATCATGACATCAAGTGCTACGTCAGCTGCCACATCATGTCTCGGTTGGGTGAAAAAAATCCTATGTGGCACTGCCTACCCACGTGGTGCTTGAATGGAGGTGACATGGCTACCACATGGTGCACTTTTGGCCCCTTCTTTGACCATGTTTTCAATGATGTTCCTCTAAAAACAAGGCATGTTTTTCCAAATTTTTGCATGTTTTTGTCTTGTCAATCTTGATGAATTTTTCTAGACATCTACAATAGACATGCTTGACATTTGATTAAACATCTAGCCATGTTTGTGGACTTGTCAGAAAAAACACAAGATCCTTCTAGTGCATGTTGTTTCTCTTCACAAACTTTGCTTCTATTTACAAATTGTTGTTGGTATAGTTTTTCTTTGCAAATTTGTTGTTGTTCTAGTTTGACCACTAACTTTCAATCATACAATGTTCATATCCATTGTTATCAGTGTCCTTTCTCTTAGCTCCTTGGTGTCCTCTCTTTGGCTTTTGGATTGGTGATCTCATGGAGTTTTATCCATTGACTTTCTTGTAGTTGGACTTTTAGGGGTGGTAATGTTTGTTCTTGGATTCATGGAACAAAATGACCATCCATAGAGGAAACTTTCATTTTAGTATTGTAATTTAAGCATTTATTTGTATATTTCAAGTATGAATGGATTCACTTTATTTTCATTGGTTTGAGATTGCAAGAAATCAATTAGCCTCCATGCTTATTTGCATTGTATTTGTTTAATTTATAATGCTTTAAGGAATAGTAAGAAGGCAATTGGCCTCTATACTTTCCTAAATTAAATTTATTTAATTTCTATTGATTTAAAGTAAATCAAAAGGCAATCAACCTCTGTGCACTTGCTAATCTATTTATGCATTTTTTATTATGTGTATGGAAAAATGTAATGTTCCATGTCTATGTATAATTTTTTATATATAATCATATATTTTATAGGAACATTATCAAAAATGATAAAAAAAAACCAAGCGGAAGCAACAAGCTTCTTCTAAGACTTTTAAAATGGCCAAATGGATGAGAGAAATCAAAGATGTATGAACAAAAATTAAAGGTATTTTTTATATTTTTAAATTTTATATGATTTATTTTATTGTTGTGTAATTGTACGTCTTGTTGATTATAGTTGAGATTTGTTTGTTTTTCAATTTTCTTTCTTTCTTTTCGTTCCTTTCTTTAATACCTTTGTATTCATATTTAAATTAATGGAATGTAGGTGCATTTGTTATTCAAAGGGAAAGATGTCTTGAAAACCTTCAAGAAGTGTTTTTAGACATTGTTCATGGAAATTGTTTGCATATTCATCATAGGCTAGTGACAAATTAGAGGGAATTTGAGGCCTCTAGAAGACTATTTCACGGTTGTTTTCCTTTCTATGAACTAGTAGAATGTTGTCAAGTTATTTAAAATTTTTAAATATTAATTGAAAATAAAAATAATGAAAGAAAAAAAGTTGATTTAAAAAATAATTTAAAAATATAAAATAATTCATTAAATAATATTATCTAATGTGGTAAGGTCTTGGCCATGTCAGACAACTGATGTACATGGTGACATTCCCAAAGTTCCTCACTAACTCTCCAAAAACTTGCAGTATTCTAAAGGTCTCAAATCCCACTAATGATACATAATAAGACATCAATAGAAATTGTTCTTGTAGTTCAACTTACTCCATTTGAATAAATGACACATGAGCAATTTGAAGAATATCAGGAACTTACAATAACATTTATAAGCCTTAATTTGGTTATGTAATGGACTACAAAAAAGAGGAGAAATGTTTGCCCTTGGATGGAAAGGAGGTATATATTTTTGTTTGTATTTATTATTCAATTATTTCTAAATTTTTTAATATTATTTATCATATTTTTCCATTTTATTTTCAAAAAATTATTATTTGAATTTAACATTTTTCTTCAATGAAATGTAGGAAGAGACTCAAGCCACTATATTCCCAATTGGAAGATGCAATGTGATGCTTCAATCCTTCAAAAATGGAAGCATGACGAAGACCTAGTATCATGGATTTCTTCCATTTATGATAAAAAGTTTTATACTTTGGCCACTGATTTATTCAAGCACGCTAAAGCAGAAGTTGCACATTCAGAGGTTCCTCATTTATTTTTTAAAAAATTTAAAGATATTTCACATAAAGAACGAGGTGGATTTTGTAGTAATTTCATGTACACTATGAAAGACTTTTGTAACAAATTCCATCAAGATAAGGATTACAACTCTTATACATCTGGTATTTAGACTCCTATTTGTTTGGATAGTGATAAGCTAGGAAAAAAAATGGCTTTAATAGTGAAGGAGGAGAATTTATTGTTGATAGTTAATTATGAAGTCTATATTGACTTTGATGCCTGTGATGGGATTGTAGAAATCCTTTGGCGTGGTAGGACAAAATTTCATACTACTATTCGATCCACTACTTTTGTTGTATTAGAACATCTGTACAAGTCAACAAGGGCTTAGTTCAAGGGATGAAAATATTGCTCATGATGCAAAAGAAGGGTGAAGATATAACCAAGAAAGTATAGGGGGTGAAGCAAATTGTGGAGTCCAAATTACAAAATGTAAAATAGGTTTATGAACCTTTTTTCAATAAAACATGTATAAGAAATTATGTGATTATTTTTTTTTACCTTGTATTCAAGCAATGGATTATTATCCTTTGAAGTTTGGTCTAAGTGTTGTAGTCAAATAATCTTCTAAATTCACATTGCAGCAAGAAAATTATAATGCACCTTAAGTCCTTAACTTAGGTGATTGGAAGTAGAACCTAAAGCATGAAAATTATAACTCATCAAAAAATTTACTCTATAGTATAATAACTAGTGATTACAACCACATGACTAAACCATGTGGGTGTACTTTTAAATTTATAGCTTACAATTTTAATTTCTATACCAACTTCTACTCGAAAAACCCTATGTTTTTTGTGATATATTTTCTATGACATCCACATGTTTTTATGTCAACAATGACATCAAACATAACATCAAAACATTAGTTGTAATATCAAACGTAAAATAAAAAAAAGTAGATGTCACAAAATTGGGAGACCTCTTTGCAAATGCAACAAATCTTTCGAAGTCATTCAAAGTCTTTGAAAGATTTGCAAAGTCTATGCAAGTATTGAAAATTCTTTGCAAATTTTTCAAAGTCTTGAAAAGTCATTTGAAATCTTGAAAAGTCTTTTTAATTCTCTAAGTGAGAACCATGAGAATAGTAGCAAGGGAGATTTTTAATTTCGCAAGGAAGAATCCATAGGCTATAAACAACACCTTTACGTGGTGGGTTTGAAAGAATCATGGCAAGTATTCCATGCTTCTCTAAGTCCACATATGGTCCCATCTCCTTTCATATACATAGCAAATTATTGTGTTGATTCTTGCAACTAGCAAGGAGCACACTTTTAGGATGATGAAGTTTCGAGAGGATGTATACTAAATTGTCAATGATACCTTGATCAACATTTCAACCTTCTACAAAGTCTTCCCTAGAATACCCAACCATCAACAATTTTGACTACATTGAAGCAACCTTTTGTTTTTGATAGTTTGGGTGATTGGATTTATTGTAAGGGTCTAACTTTTGGTGCGAATGCAAGTCTTTCAAAGTCTTTGCAAATTTTTGCAAGCCCTTCAAGGTCTTTGAAAGTCTTTAAAAGCCTAAATCCTAAACCCTAAACCCTCAATCTTGTTACATTTTTTGTTTCTAATTTCTTGTTGTAACACTAGAAGAAACCAACATTGGTTTCTTCTAGTGTAAGAGAGGAGATGGTAAATGTATTCTCCTTTGGAAAAATATTGACAATTGTTTATAAGAGGGTTGGCCCCTTGTAAATATCTACGGCATTTAGTAGTCTATTTTTGTAAGGCCATTTTGAATTTGCTTGTTTTTTGATGTCTTTAGTGGGATATTGTTTAAAAACTTACCATTTAATTTTTTGACTAGTAGGCTCCTTCCATCCTCCTGTATGTCTAAAAGCCTAGTTGTTGTTTTTCACAAAAAGAATTTGTAGCCGTAGGTCTTTTTCAAATTCTGACACCAAAATGCAAATTCAGACCTATTTTCCTTCTAGAATGTCTTTATTAATTTAATCCAACCATGGAAGATGATGATTTTTTATCAATCACTTGGCTTAGACAATACCATACAAATGAATATTTATAATTCTTTATATGAGTAGTCCTAATATAATCATGAATGAGCTTTGAATTAGGATCTTCCACACATAATAGAGTATGGCAAAAGGGAATTTGACTTGTCATTATAAATTTGTTTGACACATCATAGGTTGTACCATGCCATCATTGTCATGGTAGTGATTGGTGGTTGTTAGTTTGCATGTGTGATCCTAAAAAATACATGTATACATAGTAGAGTTTTGAAATCTTTCTAATTTGGATTGCCTTTTAGAATAAGTTTGTTTGACTTGACTAATTCTTCTCCTTGGATATAATAGAGTATGGCACAAGGGGATTTGACTTGACTAGTCTCTTTTTCTTCATTAGTTGTCATTATAGACTTGTCTAGTACATTATAGGTTGTACCATGCTATGGTAGTGATTAATGGCTATTAGTTTGCATGTGTGGTCTTCAAAAATACATGAGTAGTGGAGTTTTGAAATCTTCTAATTAGAATTGCCTTTTAGAACAAGTTTGTTTGACTTGACCAATTCTTCTCCTTGGAGCCCAAGATCTATTTCTTGGGACCTAAGGTATAGTTTCTTGGAATCCAAGGCATGTTTCCTTGGCTTTCAAGGCATGGGCTATACCTAGCTATAGTTGAACAATGCCATGGCTCTAATGTAAAGTAAGGGCTGAAACTACTCTTGAGCCTTCACAATTTGGTTTTGTTGGTTGGTTCTCATAAGGGTTTGGAAGTGACTACGTGGTGTGGAGTGAGGAGACTATAGGTGGTGACTTCACATGTCTCCTATGTTTCACAAATTTATTGGATTATTATTTGTTGTTCAAGTTCTTGTTTGATGTTTTGAGCTTAATTTGCTACTTGATTTTTCTTTTGTGCCTTCAATAACATGTTGCTGTAGGCTAAAGACACCTCAATTTTGATTAACTTGACATTGTTGTGTTTTGTTTGTCATAGGGATATGTGAGGTCAACAACCTCTTTGATTAATTCATCATGGCAACTCTCTCCAAGCCCTAGGCAGTATATTATTATCTTTTAAGGAGGGGTTGTAAATCACTTTGCTTATAGGATTTAGTTCACAACATGATTTATTGATTAGTCTCTAGTTACCTTGATATTTTTTCTGTTGGAATTGCACCATGTATTGATCTTGGTTGGAACTTTGTTTGGTTTATATACATAAATACTTCTTTGCAAAATTTTATTGAAAGTTGTTGAACTAACATGATGGTTGTGATGGGTGGATGTGAGGGACCTCCATCTTATTATATATGATTTGTGATTTGTGAAGTTTCTTTTAGATTATGATTTGTATGTTATTAATAGAAAAGGCCTTGTATGAAGATGTCTTGCCCACTCATCCAGAATTCTAGATTGCCCAAACCCTTAGTCTTGTTACATTTTGTTTTAGTTTTTACAAAGAAGAATGATGACATACTAAATATGTTGAGGAAGTTGAGCTCTTTGAAAATACATATTTAAATAAGTCACTAGCTTGTCTTTAGAGGCTATTTCATTTAATAAGTGACTTAGATGGTGTAAGTCTAAGATTAGATACTTATCATTTAAATCCGAATTTTGTAGGCCCCTTCCTTCTAGTACCTTTGTCAATTGTCACCATAGCTAGGCTTCATGGTAATATATCACTTTAGTCTTTTGCAATTATATTTTTTGAACCTAATTTGAATTAGGTTCTATCACTTGGAATAGATAATGACATCAAGTTGTATGACTTGAATAATTCCATTTCCTTCAGTGGATGCCTATATATATATATATATATATATATATATATATAATTTATTAAAAAAAATATCCAACCATATTAGGTGATGGTATGACATCACATGGATAAACTATGACTATGACATATTAAAGAGTGGTAGCATAGAATTTAAATAAGTGGCCCTCATGTAACCATGGATAATGAGGTTTGAATTAGGCTGAACCACTTAATTGGGGTAGACCGGTAGACTCTAGCATAAGGTTGTTGACTTGACTAGTTCCTTCTCCTTTATTGAATGCAAATAATCCAACCATGCCATCATATTGGATATCGATGGTGGCTTTTAGTTTGAATAAATAGAAATAAATTAGTCATGGATAGTGGAGTTTTGAATCAATCAATTGGATTGCCTTTTGGCACAAGTTTGTTTGACTTGACCAGATTCATCTTCTTCCTTGGATGCCAAGGCATATACAATACCTAGCCATGGTTAGAGGCTTGTAATAGAAATATGAGGCTAAAACCACTCTTAAATCTGCATGATTTTATTTGTTGGCTAGTCTCGATAAATTTTTTGGAAGTGATTATGAGTTTTGGGAGTGAAGAATTTACAGATGATGTCTTTCTAGGTTCCATGTGATTCACAATTTGTTAGACTATAATTTCTTGTTCATTTTTTTGTGTAATATTTTAAGCTTTGTTGGTTGTTTTTCTATTGTAATTGCAATAACAAGTTGTGGGATAAAAACACCTTGCATGTGGCAACTAACCTCATTGTGTGATGTTGGATGCCCTAGGCACAAGTGAAGTTTACAACCTCTTTAGTTAATCCACTAATATGTCTCCTTCCAAGTCTATGACACCTTATTATTATTATTTAGGGGGGGGGGGGTCTGAATCATTTTGGCTACAAGATTTAGTTCATGGTATGTCTAGTTGTTTAGTCTCTACGTTACTTGACATTTTACTTGGCTAGGAATTGTACCATGTAATGGTCTTGATTTGATCCATATTTGGTTAATAGAAAAATTTCTTTGCAAAGTTATCTAAAAGGTGTTGAAGTAACTTAATGGTTTTGATGGCTTAATGTGAGGGGCCTCTATCTTTTCAATTATTTTTTGTAATTCATGAGTCTTATAGAATTCGTGATTATTACAAAACTAAAAGAAAAGGGCCTTGTTGAAGATGTCCCTCCCACCCACCCAGATTTCCTAAACTCTAAACCCTAAAACCATCTTTCAAAGCTTTTTCAAGTCTTTCTTAAGTCTTGCAAAATCTTCTAAAGTCTTGAAAAGTCTTTTGAAGTCTTTTGAAGTCTTTCAAAATCTTTTTGAAGTCTTTTGAAGCCTTGAAAAGTCTTGAAAAGTGTTTTTAATTCTCGAAGTGAGAGAACCATGAGAATAGTAGCAAGGGAGATTTTTAATTTCGCAAGGAAGAATCCATAGGCTATAAACAACACCTTTACGTGGTGGGTTTGAAAGAATCATGGCAAGTATTCCATGCTTCTCTAAGTCCACATATGGTCCCATCTGCTTTCATATACATAACAAATTATTGTGTTGATTCTTGCAACTAGCAAGGAGCACACTTTTAGGATGATGAAGTTTCGAGAGGATGTATACTAAATTGTCAATGATACCTTGATCAACATTTCAACCTTCTACAAAGTCTTCCCTAGAATACCCAACCATCAACAATTTTGACTACATTGAAGCAACCTTTTGTTTTTGATAGTTTGGGTGATTGGATTTATTGTAAGGGTCTAACTTTTGGATGTAAGTCTTTCAAAGTCTTCTAAAGTCTTTCAAATTCTCTAGATGAGAAAGTTGCAATTGTGCACATGATAGTAGGAGTGATTCATAGGGATGACAAAAGAGTTGACGTTACGAGAGAATGTTGTAAGTGGCTTGTAGGCAAGAGAAAAAGCAAGAAGTTAGAATTATAATTACTTTTATAAACTTTGTAATTAACTAGTATGCAAAAAAACAAGACAATCAACAAAAATGGAGTAAGACAGGTGCTATGACAAAATTATAATAGTGATAAAAAAAAAGATGGGACCATGGTGTCAATGGCATTGGAAGTATGTGTTTAACCTTGTCCTTTTGATTATTTAATTTTTTCATAGAAGTAGGAATTAGAATTAGGAATTCAATTATTAAAGCCTAAAGGACCAATGTACTTTTTGGGCACAAATTGTGAAAACTACCACTTTTCAAGGCAATGAGAAAAATAAAAAATAAAATTTTTTTCCAAAATTTAACCATACAAATTTGTACTAGGTTGCTATGGGAATGTGTAAAAAAAATTCAAAAACTTTGATGGCACAAATTGAAAGATTGTAACTTTTGAAGTGAGAAGAAAAAGTTTTTTTTCAACCTTGCCAACAAGGCCATCAAACTTTAAATCCTCCTAGAGTCAGATTTTTATACTGTACATGGTCATTTTTTTGGACATTTGCATCTTGTATCATATATATTAAATACCTACCAAATTTCAAAATTGAAAATTATAGAAGGAGTTTTGCGCATGCTACTTGGTCTGCCCCAAAAGTTTAGGGCAACATAACTTTTGATTTAGGCACCTGATGAGAAAAAAATTTATACTCCCACTTAGTGGGTATGTGTTCACATCATGTGTCAAAATCTGAAGAACATCTATTAAAAAATGACTTCATACACACATACATGAGATCACATGTGTACATTCAATAGTCATTTGGTCCTTTTGGGGTTAAGTTAGATTGTCAAAACTCAAGTTTGAAATCTGAATCAAGTAGTTAATTTCTAAAGGTTCTTAAAATAAATTAAACTATAAAAATAGATAAATATTGAAGAAGATAAGAATGCATAAAGTTTAATAATTAAAGAATTTAGTTTTGGAAGAAAGTAGTAGAAATCATCTAAGGAAAGTGAAAAAAAATATTAGATTGAATCTAGATGAAATTCAAAGGTTAAAACCTAAGACAAAAATTAATTTAGAATTGTAGGTCAATAGAAAACAATGGATGAAGTGTTAGAGTTTCAATTAGTGGTTGAACTTCATCCATCTATAACTTTTGATAGATTAGTACAAATCTTAAGTGTCTTAATTTTTAGATGGTTAATTTTATGATTTACAAATTCCAAATATTAAAATATTAGAAATAGTGAGTTAGAAGTAAAATTAGTAGTAGTAATTTTTGAAAAGATGGTTGATGAGATTCTTTTCAAGATAACTAAAGAATGATTTGAAGTTAGAATCTTTTAGACAATCTTTGAAGGATTCTATAACTAAATCACACTTAGAAAATAGAACAAAATCAAAGGAAATAATGTAGAATGAAGTTTGGTCTTTATTGTGTATAAATTTGGATGAAAGTAGAAATCATCCATTCAATTCAAGTAAAATTGAAATTGTAGAAATTCTTATTAAATTTATCCTCAAGTAGAAATCAAAAGTGAATTTGGATCAATAGTCTATAGAAATTGATGGATGAAGGTTGCGAAATCAATTTAGAGATAGAACTTCATCTAAGGATAATTTTTAGTAGGAAAATTCTATTAGATGGGATCTGAAGCTTCCAAAAGACTATTTCAAGGCTATTTCCCTCTTGAACCAATGTAGTGC